>QLTV01000969.1:889019-900136 GCA_003457575.1 Thermophis baileyi
TTATTATTATTATTATTATTATTATTATTATTATTATTATTATTATTATTATTATTATTATTATTATTATTATTATTATTATTATTTATTAAATTTGTATGCCGCCCAACTCCCAAGGGACTATCCCAGTTTAACAATAGCAATAGCCCTTAGCCACGTATATCACTTCACAGTGCTTGACAGCCCTCTCTACATCAGTGGTTTACAGAGTCAGCCTCTTGCCCCCCCCCCAACCATCTGAGTCCTCATTTTACTGACCTCGGAAGGATGGAAGGCTGAGTCAACCTTGAACCGGTCAGGATCGAACTGCTGGCAGTTGGCAGAGTTAGCCTGCAATACTGCATTCTAATCACTACGCCACCACGGCTTTTCCAAGTTTAACCCTCTTTCCCCAATACTTTCTAAAGGAAGTCTTTCTCTTGCTTATTTAGGTTAGCTGCTTGCTCTAAGAGCCAACCCTTTTCCTGACTCTACCTCTGAGTTTAATCTGGTGGGCAATAGGTAGAGGATCATTCAAACATTCAAATATTGTCATATTATTATCCATTTTCCGGAAAGGCGAAGCACATATGTTTTATAACACAGTTGAAAAAGGACTGCCAGAGGCTGTTTAAGCATTTGTTGAAACAACCTTTTTAACTTTGACTTTTCTTTTATTCTTCCCCCCACCTCCTCCCGTCCTTCTCGATATTTGTATATTCTTGTCTGAGTTTCCAATGTAAACAAAACCAAACCAGCAACAACAACAACACTGCAGATAAGCTTTCAAATTGTTAGGTGGCATTTTACCCACATATCTGTCAAGTAAAAGGTTAGAATTTCCACTCTTCTAAGAAAAAAAAAATGTACTAATTAGCAGCCAGGCAAACATGTTGCAAGCTTAAAACTTTGACATATTTGCAGAGATAGTTTCCACCTGTCGGTAATCATCTGACAGACACAGACCTTCAGTGACAGGAAGACATCTGTTATAACTAATGGACACCCTATGTCCACCCAAATGTATAGGCTATAGGGTGTTCCTAAGGCATGTTTACTCTACATGAGCTTTAGGGGATGAACTTCCAAGTAAGAGTAAATATAGCTAAATATAGTAAGTCACATTGATTGCAGTGGGAAAGTTATGTGCATGTTTAAGTGGGATCCTGAGTTCTTTTTCGAGCTTATTCATATTTGTTAATTCAGTTTCTTGGGCCATTCACTCAACTAGCAACTCGTTCCCACATCCTTTTCTTTCTTTAATGCTGTTTACCCAGGGGTAGAAGCTGTTGTCATTTCACATGGAATGGAATGGAATGGAATGGAATGGAATGGAATGGAATGGAATGGAATGGAATGGAGTGGAATGGAGTGGAATGGAGTGGAATGGAATGGAGACTAGACTAGACTAGACTAGACTAGACTAGACTAGACTAGAGTAGACTAGAACAGAGGAGAGTAGAGTAGAATAGAATTTAGAGTAGAGTAGAGTACAGAGTAGAGGAGACTAGAATAGAACTAAGAATAGAGTAGAATTCAGAATAGAACAAGAACAAGAATGAATAGAAATAGAATAGAATAAGAATGAACAGAACAGAACAGAATAGAATAGAATAGAATAACTTTATTTGGTCAAGTGTGATTAGACAGATTAGACAGTTTTCTAGAGTGGCTGAGATCTGTATGGTTGGAAGTAACCATAAATCTCAGGGGAAATGTAGAATGGTAGCCATCAGAAGTTGCTCCATCTGCTAATTTGCTTGCATTGATCATGTCAGAAAATGATCCACGTTATTGAGCTTTATGATGGTCCTAAACCAGTTTAAAATGCACCTGTAATGCACTGGAACCATTCTAACTACCACATTTCCAGATCTATTCTGCCATCAGCAAGCTATGAATCTATGAGGCTTGGTTGCATGATTTTGAAGCTAGAGAATTTTCTGAGCATCTCAGACAAGTAATTGTTCTTCTCTTTGGTCAATGGCTGAGCAGAGAAAACTCTGGGCCAATCAGTGCTCATTTTAAGCCAAAGACTGAATGCCGTGCCCCAACCCTTATCTTCTGCAAGCAAATATGAGGTTACTTCCCATTCTTTACAAAAAAATAAAAGGGATTAAATTCCTTGCATTGGATCGTTTGGTATTTCTGTGCTTCCCATTGCTGCAAAATTCTACTGATGGTAACATTCCTAATAATGGCTTGCTGACAATCCAACATTTGGGCTCCTTTACTTAAATCATTTCAGCAGGTGCTACTACAAGCTGCAGGGTGAAGTAGGAATGTTCTTGAAGTGAGAGCAGAGAATACCTGCACAAATAAAAGGTGTTAATCCCGTGCCGCTCCTGAAATTGCATTTTCTGCCTTGAAAATGCATTTGCACAAATACAACACAGCAATATGTTGGAATTTCTCACAGTTGTTAAGTGCTGGCTTTAACTTCTTTTGATCCATTAAGTGCTCTCTTCACCCCGTTGCTAGGCATGCATCTTTCTCTGGATGAACTCTGGAAATACACACTAAAATCCGGCCTTTTATTTATTTATCTATCTAATCTCCAAATACACACACACACACACACACACACACACACACACACACACACACACACACACACACACAGGTGAAATCCAGCAGGTTCTGACAAGTTCTGGAGAATCAGTAGCGGAAATTTTGAGTAGTTCAGAGAACCGGCAAATACCACCTCTGGCTGGCCCCAGAGTCTCTGAAAAAAATCATAAAATTGATAGTCGAGGTAATCACATCTAACAATAACATTCAATACAACCACTGTACCAGCTCTGCCACATTTTCTAGTCTACATGCGTATTGGCAAATCAAGTTTTTAGAGACTGTTGAAAGGCCTGTAAAATCAGGGCCACTTTAATCCAGAGGGCAGGTGCCATGCCAGAAAAGGCCCTGTCAGACAACACCCCCCCCTCTCTCTATCTATCATCAACATCTTCTTTTAACGACCCCATAATCCCTTGCGGGGTGGAGTCTGGGCAACTGAATGGGGCTGAGTGTTTACTGGCCGGATGCCCTTCCTGTCGCCAATGCAGTATTCTCAACCTGCCCAGAGAGAGAAATAACTGCCTGTACCTAGGATCAAACTCACAGCCTCTTGATTTTGAGGCGAGAGCTCCACCTCTAGGCCACCGCAGCACTCTGTCTGTCTGTCTGTCTGTCTGTCTGTCTGTCTGTCTGTCTCTCTCTCTCTCTCTCTCTCTCTCTCTCCACACACACACACTCACACACATAAGGTAAGGTAAGGTAAGACAAGATGAGACGAGACAAGACGAGATAAGATAATCTTTATTGTCACTTTTTTTCTGTGAACACACTGGCATATATTAAAAAATGAAATTCTGATGCCCGCTCTCAAAAGAATATATATATTCTTTTTGAGAGTAGGCATCATAATTTCATTTTTTTAATGTGTGCCAGTGTACTCAATCCCTCCCTCCCTCATCTAGCTAGCTAGGTAGTTACCTAGCTACCTATCAATCATCTGGCTGTCTAGCTATCATCTATACAGTGTCCCCTCTCTACAGTAGGATACAAAAATATCCAATACAGGGGGAGAACCACCGCCTAATTGCTGCTGGAATTACCTTCCAACTGGGGTTTCCTACACCAAAGATGTAAAGAGCGAATGATATGACTCTTGGAACACCCACATAGAATTTCTAAGTATAAGGTTTTAAAAGTAAAAAAAAAAAATCAAGTTACCTTACTCATATAATGTTTGAGGGGAGCTAAATCTTGCCTGATTGCAGAAGTGTGTGGCTTTATCCCCCGTAGGAATGAGAGATTGCGTCGCCTTGATTTAAAAATGAATCAGAATTCAGAATCCAAAAATTGTATTCTGTTTAAGATACTGATTTGCAAAAGAAATAATTACAGGAACCCTCATTCACACAAACACGTGGAGTGGGGCAGTTTCCTTTATTTTAATATGTAGAGCAGTTTCAGGTTTTCAAATAGCTATTTTGGAATTATTGCCACATCACCAATTTCCTTTTTTTACTAGTGAGTCCACTGTGTTGTAAAATGACAGACACTGTATTGTTTGGAAGTCAAGTCTTAAATTATCCTTCCCATAGAGTTGTCATACAGATTTGATCAGACAGTTATTGTCCATGAATAAAATATGGAAAACTCCTAAAGCACATTTATTCAGGCTTAAACATTGCCACTCAAGGATTAGGATTTTCCATTTCGCTCTTCATCAAAAATCAGTCAATAGGCAACATTCAGAAATGGATGTATTCAGGTTTAATTAAATGCATATTTGGGAAAGTTAATGTAAATGCTAGCCTGGAAGGTTGGTTAATTTTGCTGTATAGTGGAAACTGTATTGATTGAAGCAAGCCAGAAAACTGACATTCCTGCTTCTGAAATATAACATTCGCTGTCATGATGATCTCAAGTGCCTCAAGTCATCCAACCGATGCAGAAGAACATCAAACTCTTAATGAAAAACTTAATTGATTATAAATATGTCAAATATGCAGATCTTAGAAGCTTACCTGCTATTATGTCTGTGGAGATTCTCAGTCATCCAGGTCATGGTTGTCCCAAAGGTGCTTTTTCAAGAGGCAACTGGACTTTCTGGTTTTTTTGTTGTTTTTTTGGAAGAGGTTTCACTTCTCATCCAAGAAGCTTCTTCAGTTCTACCTGACTGGTGGGGAAGACCTCCAAGGTCCCTCCCAACTCTATTCTGACTTACATATATATATATATATATTACAAGTAATGCCTGTCTTCCAAGGTACTTTATGAGTTTAGCCCAAAACCTTAGGATCTGGTTATATTATTTTCAAGATCACTTTAAGGTCAGATTAGCTGTTTTAAAAAATGCATATAGATAGTCCTTGACTTATGACCACAACATTTCTGTTGTTAAGTGAGACAGTTATGTCAGTTTTCCCCCTTTTTTATTTTTATTTTATTTATTTATTTTGTCAATCTCGTATTAGATAATACATATAAGTATATACATAATTTGAATACATGAAATGAATAAAAGTAAAAGGGAACATTAGGACAGGGACGGTAGGCACGCTGGTGCACTTACTGTATGCACGCCCCTTACAGACCTCTTAGGAATGGGGTGAGGTCAACAGTAGACAGTCTAAGGTTAAAATTTTGGGGGTTTGGGGATGAAACTTTATGACCCTTTTTTTTTTTCACAGTTGTCCAGTGAGTCATTGCAGGTGTTAAGTTAGTAACATGATTGTTAAGTGAATCTGGCTTCCCCATTGACTTGGAGGTCACAAAAGGTGATCTCATGGATGCCAGGACAGTGCCACTGTCATAAATATATGCCAAGTGATGGGCCTAATGGAAAAAGACCTGGAGGGGGGAAAAATGGAACTTTGTTACTAAACATGTTGACAGCAGCAAGACTATTATATGCGCAAAAAATGGAAGGACACTTCGATCTCTACCATGGACGAATGGCTGCAGAAGTTGATGGAGTTGGCTGAGATGGCAGAATGGACTATTTTGATTAAAGAAAAGAATATAAAGACTTTCGTTTCCAAATGCAAACCGCTTCTGAGCTTTGTTGCTTCAAGTGGAAAAGAATGAAACTCTGATTTTGGGTTTTACCGATTAGACTGATAGATCCTTATAGGAATGGCTTGTTTATATTATTATGAGAAAACCAAAGTTGTGATTTGATGTTAATGACTTATTTTACTGCAACAGAGAGAGTCGGAAGTCAATGGTTCTTTTTCTTTTTCCTAATCCTTCCTCACTTTTCTCCCCGCCCCCTTTCCTCCCTACTGCTTTCCTATTTACTTTTGTATTTTGTATCTTATTTTATCTTATAACTCAATAAAAATATTAACGATCAAAATATGAACCAGTTGTCAAGTGTCTGAATTTTGACCATGGGGATGCTACAACAATCGTAAGTGTGAAAAACAGTTATAAATCTCTTTTTTTCCTTTTTGTGCCATTGTAACTTTGGTCATTAAACAAATGGTTGAAAATCGAGGAGTATCTGTGTTGGTCTTTCAAAATCCAGACGTTACTTATCACAAATACTCTTGGTTACCATAGACCAATCATGAAGCAAAGATTTCCTTGTCTTGGCTACCAACACCCTATAGCGAAACTTCTCAATATTTTCAAGCTGGAGAGTTGATGTAAAAAAAAAAATGAGGTGCCTGACCTTTAGATTTAATATTAAACTCAAATTTAATCTCAGCAGTTCAACAAGAGTTGTAATAGAGATAGGTATGTGAGTCCAAATCTTTGGAAGTCCATGCTGGAGATGCATGACTGAAAAAGTTTTTTTTTATAATTCCAGTGCTCATTAGATTAATGTGCTCTGCTTCAAACTTTGCTTGTTTTAATTAATGGTTTTAAACTGTCATTTGTTGCAAGGATTGTGCTTCTGATATTTTATGCGTTTGAAAAGGCCATTTGGAAAAAGGCACCATATGAAAGAGCAAAGCACCTAGAAGGTCAGGCAAGAAATTCATTAAATAAAAAAATGTATTTTAATTATGAGGTGAGTTACCAATCCTTTTCAGGGATAGGCTAAACGGCTTAAATTATTTTAACCATCTAATCATATGCCTTTAATTAACGTGTGACTGTGTTAATTGGGAATATATTTTCCCCATTAGAAAACTTTCCACACAGGTGCTTATTTGTATGCTGCCCCGCTCTTGAAAGAAATCTGAGAACGAAGGCATAATTGTGAATAAAGATTACCTTCGCTGTTAGAAGGAAAGAGTGACAGTATTTTGTTTTGCCCTGAAAAATAATACAAAAATTAAGCTGCTTTTAAAAAATGGTGGTTGTGTTTTGGTAAATAGAGGATGGGATATTATCTCAGTAAGGAAGTAGCCCTTTACTCAGCAACCTCATCAGTTATAATGGACATCCATCATTTTAATCAATGTAATTAACTGAGCTGATGAAATCTATCAAAGTTTTAATACAATTATTCTTGGCAACTTTGCTATGGGGGTCAGTGTGAAAGAGGTCTGAAGAGATTTATTTGTGGGTTTTGTTGTTGTTTTCATTTAGTTTTCCCCATCTAAGACTATGTCTTGAGAAGGTCATCTGGATTCTTCTATAAGACACAATTTGGATAATGCAATAGACTATCCACAAATCCATGGATACTATAAGTAGCCATAGTCATGAAAAAGCTGAAAATATGATGAAAAAAGGCACCTTGGTTGGAAATAATGTGGAGCTTTGCAGTGCAGGTGAGAACTCTTCAAATATTGTGACTTCTGTCCTTCTAAACGTATTATCCAGGACTTCTATACCCAAGCCAGAAACAGGAGCTTCCAGATTGACACAATAGGAAGGGAAGAACCATATTGTCTGAAAATAATTGCTAATTTTATCCAAGTATTTTTTTTTCAAATTTCCATAAATGATGTATGCTTTTCCCCAGTTCTTCTTAATGGCCATTGACAATATCTTCAATCAATCAATCAATCAATCACTCAATCAATCAGAATACAGCTGGAAGGGACCCTGCAGGTCTTCTAGTCCAACCCCCTGCTCAAGCAGGAGACCCTATACTATTTCAGACAAGTGACTGTCCAGTCTCTTCTTAAAAACCTCCAGTGATGAAGCATCCACAATTTCTGAAGGCAAACTGTTCCACTAGTTAATTGTCCTCATCGTTAGGAAGTTTCTCCTTCATTCCAGGTTGCTTCTCTCCTTGATAAGTTTCCATCTGTTGCTTCTCGTCCTGCCTTCAGGTGCTTTGGAGAATAGATTGACACCCCCCTTCTTTGTGCCAACCCCTCAAATATTGGAAGACTGCTATCATGTCACCCCCTAGTCCTTTTCTCTAGACTGGCCATACACAATTCCTGCAACCATTCTTCATATGTTTTTGTCGCCAGGCAAAAACATATGTTCCCCTAATGTCCACTTGTTTCTGGAAATCCTGGACCTTCCCTAAAGAATTGCTATGCGTATAGAGAGTCATACCTAATGATCTCTCTGTCTTGAAAGCTGGGGGGGGGAGAAGACACCCCCGCAAATAAACCTATTTTTGGGGAAGGGCTTATTACTAGACTCAGCACAGCAGTGACTATCTCCATGTCTGCAAGCTGTCCAAGAGATATGCCTTGTCTGGATCTGAGCACAACTCCCATCTATCTCTCAGCCCCAGTCAATTGGCTGTAAGCTCTGGCACACTCTAATTAAGGTCTTAATTCTCATCAGTGGAAGGTGGTGACAAAAATTATATTCGTTTTAATGGAAATGGCATGGATTTCCTTGGCAAGAGTCTATTTACAATCCTGGGCGAGAATTAGAAAGCATAAATGAGACATGATTTCCTTCCCCCCTGGTGAATTGTGCAGCCTTGAAAATAAGATTCCCGGAGAAAACCTTATTCTCTTTCAGCAGAAAAGGCTCCCTTAAGCCCTTGTAATCCTGAGGATAATTCCGAAGTATATAATTTACCTGGACATTTAGAAAGCAGAGGTTTAGCAAACATGAATGCAGAGAGATTTTTTTTATGTTACTATGATTGTTTTCTGTCAAAATATTGTGTGGTGTGCTGCTTATAGTGTTGGCACAAGGCTGGGGGAATCCGATGAATTTCTTTTAGCAGAGTTAAAGAGTTTAAGTTTAAGGAGAAGGAGGAGGAAGAAGAGGAGGAGGAGGACGATTAAAAAATAAAGCCTGTCTTTGAATTATTTTCAGTCAATGGTTAAAAAAAACACCAAATGAAGTGAAAAAGAACCTGAACAAAACCAACATTTGATTTAAATGTAAACAAATCAAATAGATGCATTTATATGCCAACCCTTTTCTTTACATCTACCCAGATGCGTTTATATTCAGAAATATCCTAAAAGAATGAGTATAAATGCATATAGGTGGATCTATATGTTTACATATAATACCACTCTATAAAGCCTTAGTTAGACCACACCTAGAGTACTTTTGGTCACCACACTATAAAAAAGATGTTGAGACTCTAGAAAAAGTGCAGAGAAGAGCAACCAGGGTGATTAGGGGACTGGAGACTAAAACATATGAAGAACGGTTGCAGGAACTGGGCATGGATAGTCTAGTGAAGAGAAGGACCAGGGGAGACATGATAGCAGTGTTCCAATATTTGAGGGGCTGCCACAGAGAGGAAGGGGTCAAGCTGTTTTCCAAAGCACCTGAAGGCCAGACAAGGAATAATGGATGGAAACTGAACAAGGAGAGATTCAACCTGGAAATAAGGAGGAACTTTCTCAAGGGAGGTTGTCATGTTGAAACAGCACTAGTAGCACCTTTGCAATGTGCTGACGGGGATGGCTGTGGGACTCAGAATAACAGAGTTGGAAGACCTTGGAGGTCTTCTAGTCCAATTTCCTGATCAGGCAGGAAACCGTATACCATTTCAGACAACTATTTGTCTAATCTCTTCTTAAAAACCACCAGTGTTGGAGCACCCACAATTTCTGGAGGCATGTCATTCCACTGGTTAATTAATTGTTTTAATGGTCGGAAAAATTCCTCCTTAGTTCTAGGTTGGATCTTTCCTTGATCAGTTGCCCTGCCTTCGGACGTTGTGGGAACTTCATCACTGGAAGCTTTCAAGAAGAGATTGGACTGCCATCTGTCGGAAATGGTGTAGGGTCTCCTGCTTGAGGGGGGGGGGGGGTGTTGGACTAAATGACCTACAAGGTCCCTTCCAACTCTGTTACTCTGTTACTCTGAATTATCTCTCCAAAAAGAGGCTTTCAATCAAAATATTTAGACTGTTACTCTCTGGGAGAATACATTTGCTCATGCCTCAGAAACCTGCATTTGTAGTTTTAGAAGGAAATAGAACAGAAGAGCTGAAAACAGCATCCCAAAGCAAAATTTTAAATTAGCAATTCTTGCGGTAAAGACCAGCATTTCTGCTACATACCTTCTTTTAGAATATTTCTCTCTCTCGCCAGCTATTTCTCCTTTTTGAAGTGAGGCACTACATGACACCAAGAGACCAAATGTAGGGCTCTAAAGCTAAGAACCATCAAAGTCCATTCAGAACCAAGAGCCAGAATGGGTGGTAAGTCACGACCAAGGCAAAGATTACCACAAGAGATTCTCACGAGAATGATTTTTTCCTGTCAAGATGACCTTGATAGATACGCAAGCTCCATTACGGAGGTGATGAGGGATGAAATCTATCTTTGGTCTGCAACAGGCAAGGAAATCTATGGAAGAAGATGTCTGGGGACACTTTCCTAATTCACTGGAATATAGGGGGAAGGATACACATACAATCAGACTTGCAAGATTGTGTTATTACAGCCAATCTCAATAAAAGTAAGTTTTAGCCTTCTTGTAAAGTTGATTCATTAATCTGGTCTGTCTGGCGGGGTTGATACTTCCTAGAATAGGCCCATAAACAATCAAAATATTTACATCACTGTTGCTAGAGTTTATTTATCTGGTTTTTTTGCATCTATTTTTAATTCTATTTATGTAACACATCTGATGGGCCATTCTCCCTCCTGGGAGGCTGGTGAATTTAAGAAACAATGATCACTTAGATAAGATCATGTGAGGGCAATTAACAAGCTGAATCCTGACCGTGACTGAACATGGAGAGCTTGACCTGCCTGGCACGTAGATTTGATCATGTTGTTTTGATCTTAAATCCAAATTTTTGCCTTCATGGGAGGAAATTGGCAACTTATCAGTCACAAGAAATGAAGATGAACATGAGAATATCATAAATTAAAGACAATCGCGTATGTTAATGTGTCTCCAATCTCATGCAACATTATTTATAGTCCAACGAGTAACACAGGATGAAATTCCCTGTCCTACTTGTTAGGACTCTGTCCAAACGGTTGGGTTGGTTAATATAAACAAGCCACAAATCACTGTTTAATGTATATATGTAATATTGCTTTAAATGCATTGGTGCATTCTGACTGGCAGTAACGGCCATAAGAGGGAGCTAGAGAACATGGTTAGTTTTCGCTCTCTTTTGCTGATTCATTGCTGAGTGACTTCGTGTCTAAAAGTAAGCTCTGTGTGTAGCTAGCTATCTGTGATAGTAGAGAATCTTTGTTTGATGATTAAGACAAAGAAAGGCTGGTAAGAAGACTGCTGTACTTCTGAATACTGACTGATAGAACGATAGAACG
>QLTV01000969.1:931571-945748 GCA_003457575.1 Thermophis baileyi
TGCCCCACCCCCACACATGCACGTGCAACCCCCCCGTGCTCCCCCACCTGCCACGCATGCGCAAGCGCCCCTGCGCATGTGTGTGTGACCGCCCTGCACCCCCGCACATGTGCCACGCCCTCCCCACATGTGCACACATCTCCCACATGTGCCCCGCCCTCCATGCATGCACGGCCCCATCCCACAAATCAGCTGGCCGGTGGGGTGGAGCTGAGCTGGGCAACGGCTCGCGTGCCCGCAGAGAGGGTTCTGCGTGCCACCTGTGGCATGTGTGCCATAGGTTCGCCATCACAGCCCTATAGCATTTCAGACAAATGGTTATCCAACATCTTCTTAAAAACTTCCAGTGTTGGAGTATTCACAACTTCTGGTGGCAAGTTGTTCCACTGATTAATTGTTCTAACTGTCAGGAAATTGGTTCTAGGTTGCTTCTCTCCTTGATTGGTTGTTTCTCTCCTTGATTAGACTTCCCAAAATCTAAAATAAATTGGCAGCTTCTGCCCTGGGTAAAAGACACAGATGACAATTTAAACATTCAGATTCTCAACAGAATCCTTTTGGTGAGTAAAAATCCACATGTTCCTAAAATTCTGTTTAAAATTCCCCGCCCACTTTTAAGTAATGATTCATCGGTTCTTAGAATAGAATCTGATTCAGTCTTTTAGTGATGAAACAGACCCGCTGTGGGGTATATAAACAAGAGAAACAGCAAACAAGATTGTGATGCAGGAGCTGCTGTTAGCCAAAGAGCACATTAAGATTTTCTCCAGGGAAAAAAAAAAGCACAGGAAGATTTTTTATTGTTAATGGTGCCAACTTCCAAAGTAGTTGACTCAAGTGAAAAAAAAAAAACAACTTTGGAGTCTCTATTGCGCTTCTGGAGCATTTTATTTTTTTAAGGGTTAGGGTTTTTACAAGAGTCTTTGGTCTTCCTTCCAGTCTGATAATGTACTTTTTGAAGACAACATCATCACTGGAAATTCTTTTTTTAAAAAAAATAAATTTTATTGATTTTCTATAAATTACATTTCTTAGTGCTTAATAAACATCGTGTTGTCTGGGTATTTAATTTGCTTAACAATGCCATTCTTACTCTGATTCCACCCCTTTTTTCCAACCACTGGTAAAATAAATTCCACATCTGATAGTCTTCTGTATCTTCTTTCTGTTTGATTTTCAATGTAAGTCTATCCATTTCTGCAGAGTCTAGTATCTTCTTAATTATCTCTTCATCTTGTGGTGTTTCTTCATCTTTCCAATATAGTGTGAAGATAATCCTCGCTGCTGTTAAAACATGTAATACTAAATACATACTTTTCTTATCACATTTTTTTTCTGATATCATCCTTAATAAAAACAGTTCACTGGAAGTTCTTAACTCTTAACCACAGATGTACTATTTCGGCTACGCTATTACAGACATGAGGTCATAATGACCACTCTAGCTGCTGGCCATAGTCCAGGTAATTGCACTACGATATTGTGACTAGTGGTTCTGGATCTATTGCTTCCAAAAGGTGCAGAAGACCATTTGACTTTGTTCTTGCCATATAAATTATTGCACGACGTAGATTGTATCTGGTCATCAATTTCATCGGGGGCTTCATCATCGCTGATGTCAGAATCGGCGGCGGTGGCGGGTTCCTCATTGTCCATTACAAAATTTTCATCACAGTCCAATTCCACTTCACTCAGATCACTCTCTGGTTCTTCATACCATGTTAGAACAATTTCTTTGACAATATTGTGACTAGTGGTTCTGGATCTATTACTTCCACCCCTGGCAGAAGACCATTTGAATTTGTTCTTGCCATATAAATTATTGCACGACATAGATTGTATCTGGTCATCAATTTCATTGGGGGCTTCATCATCGCTGATGTCAGAATTGGCAGCGGCAGCGTGTTCCTCATTGTCCATTACTATATTTTCATCACAATCCTATTCCACTTCACTCAGAGCACTCTCTGCTTCTTCATACCATGGTAGAACAGTTTCTTTGAAGTTTGGATCACCAAATCACACTCCTTTTTGGCGGAAAATGTGGCCCCGACATTATAAAAAATATATATACATTAACAAAGATCTGCGGTCCAAATGACCGCAACTCAAATTCAAACGCCGCTACAGAATACACCAAATAACTCACGCAAGGGCGATGCTGCATACACTCTTATTGGCGGGAAAACAAAAGCTATTCACAACCGGAACGGTCCATTTCTAAAAATAGGGGTGTTCCGAACATTTTGGAAAACTGTTGCCATCACTATGAGTGCGGGTCTGTGGTTAGACTGGACAGTCACTTGTCTGAAATGGTATAGGATCTCCTGCTTGAGCAGGGGGCTGGACTAGAAGACCTCCAAGGTCCCTTCCAGCTCTATTCTGATTCTAATTCTGAATATTATGACCAAGAGGAACATAAAGGTATTACACTTTTAAATACTGGATCGATGTTGCCATTCCATGAAACTCAGGACTTAGCTTCATCTCCCTAGCTTGCATTAGACAGACTGAGACACATAGGTTAAATTTCCCCTTGATTTTCAAAGAAAGATAGCATCGTAGGGCAATTTAATTTGGATGTTCCTTTGAGTAAGCCATCGTCTTGCCATCTGTGAATGGAGGGCCGACTTTTACAAAAGATCTCTACTTGTAATGCCATGAAGTGACATTTTGGAATCCAGAAAGCTTGAGAGACTCTCTTGCAATTACAGCAGAATATTATCTCCCCTAAAAAAAAAAGTCTCGTCCAAAGGCGGCTAAACAAAATGGCAGAGATACAGTTTATCTCTGGCTTTGTCACATCTTTGCAGTAATAAAAGTTCCACTCCCAACACTGGAAGCAGACTTAAACATCAGTGAATAGGTTAAAATGTTTGTGTGGGAAAATTTGCAAAATGCTTTGACTTGCAAATAAATAAACAAATTTTTGTAATTCAGAAGAGTCCATTTTTTTCCTTTACCATTTCATTCATATATATATATATATATATATGAGACAGGCAGAAAATGAACATGCAAGAAAATATAATTTATAGTTCTGTATTTCCCTATTTATATCCTTTCGATTTGAAGAACACAAAATTTCAAACCAGTGATTCCATTTCACGAAATTCCAGCTAAACCATACTATTAAAGCAGAACGCTTTAAAAACAAAACATTGTTTTGCAAAAGATGAAATAACTTTTTTAATAAATGCATTTCTATATTTGTGGCTTGCTATCCTTTTTGCTTGTATAAACAATCAAGGTAGCTTAAAATAAGTTTTATCTGTATAATGAACCATAGCAATAAAATCAGTTTAATTAAAATTTAAATCAGAAATTTAAATCAATAGCAATAAATTATCATTACCGTATTTTAATGTCATTATAAATATCTTTTTTTTTTTTTTTTTTTTTTTTTTTTTTTTTTTTTTTAAAAAAGCTTCCCTTTTTATGGTTAACTTCAAAATGTTGGAGGGAGAACTGGCGAGAGTTGGAAAGAGTGAGTCATAATTTAAATAAAAATTTAAATAAAAAATTTAAATAAATAGAAATAAATTATTATTACCTTTTTTTAATTTAATTATAAATATTTTTTTTTTTTTTTTTTTGCATAATTAGGGAATGCTGAAGGCAACAAGGGTTGGATTTCACAGTAACAATCTGACACTGTTACATAAGAGTAGAATGTCAAAGCTACAGATATTTTCTGGACCAAGTTTGTTTCTCTCCATAGCTCAGTTATCTCTTTGAGATTGTAGCCCATAGAAACTGTCAGAAGAATAAATTGGGGTTCCAAATCCAGCCAGGATTGTGTAAGAATAAATAAAAATGAGATCCAGACAGCTGTGAGGAAAGAGGAAATATTTATTCCTAAAAGCAAAGAGTTTGCCTTCAGGGGCAGCTGCAGAGAAATGGGGTACAGTGACACAGTTTTTAAAGGGGGGGGGGCTTATTCTGGGTGTGGAAATGTCTAGGGTGACACTTGAGGGGTGTGTGTGTGTCTGTGTGTGTGTGTGTGTGTTTGTAGGTATGTCTATGAGGTTTATTCTTGTGAACTTGCAGTTCCGCTGGGAGACAATTTAATTAACTCTATTGATATTTGCAGACCTTAACCTTTGATATGTGGATTAGGTCTGGGTAACTTATTTGGGGGCTTAAGTAAAAAAAAATTCCTCCATTTTCTATTTTTCTACTTGATTAATTTAGTTTCAGCCTGACTGTCAATTATCTAATGGGGACTCTGATTCACAGTCCATTGTGGATTCTGTTAATGTTTTAAGGGAAGATGGAAACAGTATAAAGAATAAAATATATTTTGATATAAAACTTCTCACATAACCTTCTCCTGACTTACTAAAATACATTTTTTTTTAAAAAAAATAATGGAATCTCAGGGTGGATATAATTTAATTCGATTGGATTGCCATCAGATCTGAAATCAAGCACAGAATCGGATCACACCTTCATATTTAAAAGCTCTAGTTTAAACTGAATTTTATTTTTTTAAAAAAAAGCTGGGTTCCTCACTACACAGATGAACTATTTTCTTGACCATATTAGAGATGCTAACTGCTGGTTGAAACCAGGGGTGGGTTCTAACTTACCTCGCTGAAAACAGCATGCGCAGAAGCAAAAAACAAGATGGCGGCACCTATGGTGCCGCCGAGAAAGCCAATTCGGGGGCGTGTCCAGCCGGCCATCGCTGCCGGTTTGGCGAGTGGGGGGAAATTCCCGCTACCGGTTCTAAAGAACCGGTCTGAACTGGCAGGAACCCACCTCTGGTTGAAACCATTCAGAGCTGTGGTGGTGCAGAGGTTAGAGTGCAGTACTGCAGGCTACTTCTGCTGCCTGAGGGCTGCCTGCAATTTGGCAGTTCAAATCTCACCAGACTCAAGGTTGACTCAGCCTTCCATCCTTCTGAGGTGGGTAAAATGAGGACCCAGATTATTGGGAGCAAGATGCTGACTCTGTAAACTGGTTAGAGAGGGCTGTAAAGCACTGTGAAGTCAGACGAGGAGCCAGATTGTTGGGGGCAAGAGGCTGACTCTGTAAACCGCTTAGAGAGGGGTGGAAAGCCCTGTGAAGCGGCATATAAGTCTAAGTGCTATTGCTAGTCCCTTCCTTCCTTCCTTCCTTCCTTCCTTCCTTCCTTCCTTCCTCCCATCCTCCCTTCCTCCCTCCCTCCCTCCCTCCCTTCCATGGTGCACAGTGATTAGTATGCAGTATTGCAAGCTAACTCTGCCCAATGCCAGCAGTTTGATTCTGACCATCTCAAGGTTGACTCAGCCTTCCATCCTTCCAAGGTGGGCAAAATGGGGACCCAGATTGTTGGGGGCAAGAGGCTGACTCTGTAAACCGCTTAGAGAGGGCTGTAAAAGCACTGTGAAGTGGTATATCAGTCAAAGTGCTATTGCTATTCTGCCTGCTATCAGCACATTCCGAGGCAGGATATCTCTTTTAATAAAGATGCATCATTTACACAGCAATTATGTAGAGAAGTCTACAAGCCATCCAGCTAGTTGGCAGCATCTCGATGACCTTGGCTAAACAAAGTCTTGGATGAAAGAGTTCCAGGAAATGGTACGACTATCAATCAGACTTGGAAACTGTAACACTATCCCAGAAGAAGGGAATGGCAAACCATTTCCATATTACTGCCAAGCAAACTGCATGAATGTGTTCATAAAAGCACTAGGATTCAACTCAAAAGACACCCTTTAGTCAGTAAAAAGCCAACAATTTAATAAAGAGGTCTTGCGGGCAGAGCAAGTAAAGTCAAAAGCTGCACGATTTCAGGAAACCGAAGCTACAGAGAAGTCCAAAGCATCGTGAGCCAATGACATCAAATGAATACAATGTCGACTGATTGAATCTTAAGCCCACCCACAAAGCTTGCTTTGATCAGGAGCATGTAACTCATTAGTGTTTCTATGTCTCTGTTTCTTACACTAGCTGATTCTAGTGAAGCCCAATGTCCCAAAGGTGCTTTTTCAAGAGGCAACTGGACTTTCTGGTTTTTCTTTGAAGATGTTTCATGAAACATCTTCCAAGAAAAACCAGAAAGTCCGGTTGCCTCTTGAAAAAGCTCCTTTGGGACAACCATGACCTGGATGACGGAGAATCTCCACAGACAGTGGAACCTGTGTAAAACCAATGTTTTACACAGAAGCCCAATGTTTGTCAGCAAGCTATTTAGACTTCATTCGATGTTTTAGTTTGAGATGTGATGGATCCTCATAATGTAGATACAATGATCTGGGGCTTGAAGGGTCTTCTCTGCTAGATTTTTCCTGCCCAAAGTTGGAAAACATACCTCAGACACTTCTTGAGCTATCTCTTCTGCCCTGGATATCTTGGAACAGAGACATGGCATAATTCAAGGTAAGACAAACAAGGATAGAGGATCTTCTAGCAACAAAGGAAGGTTCACATGATTCTTAAAACCATTCTTGTGGAAAATTGCTTGGATCCCAGAACTGCAACCTCTATCTTCTGACCTGCTTTCCCCCAAATAAGCAAAAATGTTAGTTGCATGGACAGGAAGTAGCCAGTAAGCCCACATTGGCTGCATTGTATAGCATTACTGATCATAGCTCATGCCTGTCAAAGCACCAACTTTGGTTGGGAAGTTCTTGCCTTTCTGGAGTTTTCAAAAGCTGTAACTCTGGAAGTCCCAACGGTGTTTTTTCAAGAGGCAACTGGGCTTTCTGTTTTTTCTTTGAAGGTGTTTTGCTTCTCACCCAAGAAGCTTCTTCAGCTCTGACTGGATGATGGTGGGGAATGGAAGGATCACCATCCAGTCAGAGCTGAAGAAGCTTCTTGGATGAGAAGTGAAACACCTTCAAAGAAAAACCAGAAAGCCCAGTTGCCTCTTGAAAAAGCACCTTTGGGACAACCATGTCCTGGATGACTGAGAATCTCCATAGACATGTAACTCTGGAAACCAGCCAGTCTGAAAACCAGCAGGTTGGGTATTTTGGTTTTTTTTTCTAAATTATAATTTCATTTATAAATTGATAAAGCATTAAGAAAGGCTATTGGTGGCTGAATGATAAGTCAAACTTAGATACATTTATAAAAATTTGTGAAGGCCACTGATGGTAGCACCAATAGTAATATTTAGATTCCATTCAAATTTCACTTGAATGTATATGATTGTTTGACTAATGAAGAAGGAAAGAGACGCCAAGTGGAAATGTTGAGAAAAACCTGTTGCGCCTGGACAGCACACATGAAGAATCCTCTTTGGGTTAGATTTTGTTGAGACTTGAAGGAAGCATCTTCAGAAGAAAAAAAGAAGTTAAGCCATATGGCTTCTTGTAAAATTGAGGGGTTCCGTATTGCTTGGTCAAGCAATATCAGAAAATGTCTATGGAGATTCTCAGTCATCCAGGTCATGGTTGTCCCAAAGGTGCTTTTTTTCAAGAGGCAACTGGACTTTCTGGTTTTTCTTGGGGCACTCTTTTGAAGACAACGAAGTCCATATTTTGGACAGAGAGGATCACTGGTTTGAAAGAGGGGTTAAAGAGGCCATCTATGTCAAAATTGAACAACCCTCTGTCAACAGAGGGGGAGGGATACAACATCATCTATTTCCAGTCTACAACACAAGTCCTTTCAACAGTTCCAAGAAGACTCCATACCCATTTGCACCACTCAGGTGACCCTGATAACACAGATAAACCTCCAGGTGACCTTAATGACCTGCTAAAAGAATGCAAATGTCCAGTTGTATGCAAGGAGTATAAATCCTTCCATTCCCCCACCATCCAGTCAGAGCTGAAGAAGATTCTTGGATGAGAAATGAAAATAAAAACCAGAAAACCAAAAAAGCACCTTTGGGACAATATCAGAAAAGTGATCTTCAGAGCTTTTCACAGGCCTGTTTATATATTTGGGATGACATTTGTCTCCTGTGATTTGTCCAGGAAATGAAATGGAAATCTTCAATAACTGGGACATAGAAGACCTCCAAAGTTCTACGATTCTATTATAATGTAGATTTGATTAAACATGCTGTGAGATTGTTTAAGGAACACCTCATTGTTTGTCTGTTTTGGCACTTGGTGCATGTTAATTTGTTTACACATATGGTCTAACACCTGTTAGAAAGTAAGACTGTTTTGATCAAGTCTTTGCTTGCAATGCAGTGTGAGATACCACAATCACGTGTTTGCTCACAATACAATACATTTTAAAAAGAGCCATGCAACCAGGGTCTATCAACCTAAGTTCTGCTATTTGCAAAGGGGAAACTTTGGGAAACACTGCTTTGCACAAGGTGAAGACACTGATTTTCTTACCCTCTAATCAGATCAAACAATCCATTTTCAGAAATCAGTTTTCCTGCAGAGGTCTATTAGAACATATGAAGAACAATTACAGGAACTGGGCATGGCTAGTCTAGAGAAGAGAAGGACCAAGGCAGACATGACAGCAGGGTTCCAATATTTGAGGGGCTGCCACAGAGAGGAAGGGGTCAAGTTATTTTCCAAATTACCTGAAGGCCAGACAAGGAATAATGGATGGAAACTGATCAAGGAGAGATTCAACCTAGAAATAAGGAGAAATTTTCTGACAGTGAGAGCAATCAACCAATGGAACAGAAGTTGCCTTCGGAAGTTGTGGGAGCTTCATCACTGGAGGCTTTGAAGAAGAGATTGGACTACCATTTGTCAGAAATGGTGTAGGGTCTCCTGCTTGGGTGGGGGGTTGGACTAGATGGCCTATAAGGTCCCTTCCAACTCTGTTAATCTGTTAACAATCTGCCAAACAAGGGAAGGTTCATGGAGGATTCATGTAGAACCATCAAAGTCCGATAAAGATCTTCATCCCACCCCGAGCACAATTCTGCATAAGAAACAAATGGCTTCAAAATAGTAGTCTGGAGGCTTAGTTTGATATAGTTTTAAACAGTTACACTGGATCTGGGAAGATCACATATGGATCAAGTAAAGAAGAGGGATGCTACATCAGCCACTCTCTCAGCCCAGCCTGCCTAATAAGGATGTTTCTTAGGAAAATTTGTAGAAGGAATAAGACAAATATAGGTTCAGTAGGGTCTATGACAATTCGCCGTGGCCAACTCACCACGGCCAACTCACCATGGCCAACTCACCACAGGGCAACTCATTGCTGGACAAAAGTTACACTACTATCAAAGAAATGATGGAATAGAATTGTTAAAGAAAGGATGCAAAAGGAGGGACAGAATGAAATGTGAATGGCAAAAAATAAAATATTTTTTATTTATGTTAATTAATTAAATAGATTTGTTCTATTGTCCCACAGTGAGTTGTCCTGCAGCGAGTTAGACATGGTGAGTTGGCTGGGGTCAAGTTGGCTGCAATGAGTTGGCTATGGCAAGTTGTCCCATTCCCAGTTTAAATAGAAGTTAAATCTTTAGAAAGCCAGTGTGGTGAAGATAATGGATTGGCACCAGAAAGATGCAAGTTGAAGTCTACCCTCAGCCATGAAAGCTTCTGGATGACTTTGGACCAGTTACTCTCTCTTAGTCCAACCCATCCTACTGAGATGCTATTGCTTATAAAAAATAGGTGGACAGCTTCTATGTGTACCGCCATTAGCTGCTAAAGGAAAGTTAGCACAGTAA
Organism: Thermophis baileyi; assembly: GCA_003457575.1. Lineage (NCBI taxonomy): Eukaryota > Metazoa > Chordata > Lepidosauria > Squamata > Dipsadidae > Thermophis > Thermophis baileyi. The sequence continues at coordinate 941,173 of QLTV01000969.1, forward strand.
TCTAACAAATAAATACTCTTTCTCGTGAAAATAATGTATTCCCACCTAGGTCTGAAAAATATAGCTGCCAATAAAGGAGAATATTTATAGCTCAGGGTTGAAATGAGGGATCCTTGGTGCTCTCTGAGCTTGCTTGTTTTCTTGCAGACATTTCATTACCCAACTAGGTAACATGATCAGTACTAATAAGGAATGCTGTTTGATGTCAAATATAGGTGCAGCTGATAATTCAGATCCAAAGATTGGGAAAGGCTAATATTTAATGAAAGGTTGATCTAAAGTACCTTGGTTCATGATCTGGTTCTGTCCATCACCCTTCTCAAAAGTAAGGTTCTACATTTAGGCAAGAAAAACAAAATGCACAGGTGCAATATGTGTGGTACCTCACTCACAGTAGTAACTGTGAGAGGGATCTTGGAGTCCTAGTGGACAATCACTGAAATATGAGCCAGCCATGTGCTGCAGCTGCCAAAAAAGCCAGCAGAGTTCTAGGCTGCATAAACAGAGGGATAGAATCAAGATCACTGTTAGATATTGAGACTGCCTGGTCTACTCCAAGGTCCACCGATTGAGTGGGAAAATGGAGACAGCTGATTAGCTGAGCCATCTGACAGCTCCCTATAAAAGGGGAAGCTGTCAGCCTGGCTCTCTGCTGGATCTTGTATATAGTTACAATAAAGAGCTGTTGTTTGAAGCCTGTCTCAAGCCTTTTCAGTCCCAGAACTCAACAATCACGTGAAGTGTTAATACCACTTTATAATGCCTTGATAAGGCCACACTTGGAATACTGCATCCAGTTTTGGTCACCATGATGTAAAAAAGATGTTGAGACTCTGGAAAGAGTGCAGAGAAGAGCAACAAAGAGGATTAGGAGATCTGAAAAACATGAAGAACGATTTCAGCAGGAACTGGGTATGTCTAGTTTAATGAAAAGAAGGACTAGGGGAGACATGATAGCAGTGTTCCAATATCTCAGGGGTTGCCACAAAGAAGAGGGAGTCAAACTATTCTCCAAAGCACCTGAGGGTAGGACAAGAAGCAATGGGTGGAAACTAATCAAGGAGAGAAGCAACCTAGAACTAAGGAGAAATTTCCTGACAGCGAGAACAATTAATCAGTGGAACAACTTGCCTCCAGAACGTGTGGATGCTCCAACACTTGAAGTTTTTAAGAAGAGATTGGATAACCCTTTGTCTGAAATGTTATGGGGTTCCCTACCTGAGGAGGGGGTTGGACTAGAAGACCTCCAAGGTCCCTTCCAACTCTGTTATTCTATTCCAGGGGTCGGCAACCTTAAACACTCAAAGAGCCACAAAGGTCCTAACCGGAAGTAGGAAAAACAAGTAAGTGGAATGGTATTCAAGACTTAATTATATCTGCTGAAAAAGAATAAGGTGATATCCTTCCCACTTCGGGCACTCTTTCACATACATTTTCTTCTGAGACCATGATTATGCTTTTGGACTGACTGATTGTATTCATTAAAAGGCATCAGAGAACATATGATAATGTTTCGCGTTAAATTGAGACACAAAGGTTTGAAGCACAAGGGAGGCTCAAATCAAATGATCTTAGATTTTTTTTTCCAGTGGCTGCATGGATGATCGATGGAAAATACATCTGCAAGCAATTTTCTTGGACTAGTTTTACAATGTCCCATAGCTGTATCATTGGGATATTTTTTTTATATTTTAGTGCCTAATGCTGAAACGTTAAAGCAATATTGCATAAAAGCTTTTCAATTCTCCTTTAACCTTGGAGATGCATATTGTTCACAGCCTCGGAGCTTGATTATTAATCCAGGCAATTTAATGGTAGGATTTTGTTCCTATTTTTTTTTATTTAAGAGACCTAATCTGTTTTTGTTTTTCATTTTAGAAAAAAACAGCAACCCCTAAAAGTCTTACTCACCGTTGACTTTTATCTCCCCGCCTCTAAACAAAATGCAAAGAGCAAATTCTAGAAAATACCTAACAAATGTATTATTCATGTGCAATTTTTTTTTAAAAAAAATAACATTTTTTAAAGGAGAGGCAAATGACTCGGCGAGCAGATAGATGCAGAAATGCAACCGACGTTTCTGATTCGTGTTTCTGGAAGTAAGTGGAAAAAAAAGGGGGCTTATTTTCAGCATGGCTGAATCCAATGACCTCAAGGTTATAAAAGCATTCCGATTGTCCCTTCGATTGTCCCTTTGTATCAGGGTGATGTCGTCTTCGTTATACGCTCATATGCTTGGAATTCAAGGAAGTAGCATATTTAATTTAGCTTAGCCTCTTATTATCACTGTCATAGGAGTTACATATTGTATCATCAAACATTTCATTCCAATGATCACTTTATAGATTAATTGCTAAACTTTAGAATAACAGAGTTGGAAGGGAACTTGGAGGTCTTCTAGTCCAACCCCCTGCTCAAGCAGGAAATCCTATACCATTTCAGACAAATGGTTATCCAATCTCCTCTTAAAACTCTTAAAAACTTCCAGTGTTGGAGCAGTGTTAGAGCCACAGTGGTGCAGTGGTTAGAGCGCAGTACAGCAGGCTACTTCTGCTGACTGCCGGCTGCCTGCAATTTGGCAGTTCAAATCTCACCAGGCTCCAGGTTGACTCAGCCTTCCATCCTTCCAAGGTGGGTAAAATGAGGACCCAGATTGTTGGGGGCAATATGCTGACTTTGTAAACCACTTAGACAGTGCTGTAAAGCACTATGAAGCGGTATATAAATCTAAGTGCTATTGCTATTGCTAAAAGCACTGTGAAGTGGTATATAAGTCTAAGTGCTCTTGCTCTTGCTATTTTTATGGAAATAAAATATAATTTCATTTATATAATTCGCAAGTTGCTGTTGCTATTGCTATTTTTATGGAAATGAGCTGAGGAAGCATTCCTACCATACTTCTTCTAGGAGCAAACCTAGAAGCAGGAGGCTGAAGACACAAGCCTGATAATCAGCCTGAAGATGACGAATGAGACTTCGTCAAAACGTTGCAATGACATCTCCAACTTCACGCGGGAGAAAACCCGAATAACCACAGACCTACATACAAATACCCGCGAAAACCTCAAAAAACATATATATATATAGTTATATATATATAACATATAGAAACGGACTGTCGTTTGTAATTGACTGTCTGGATGGCCCCTGGAGGGGCCGAAAGGCAAAAGGAAGCAGTATGCTTTCTCCCATATTTGGGTATACCTGGTGATCTAACAGAGAAAAAAAAACATATATATATCCCATAAGGGTGTGGCTGGCTGATGAGAGCTAAATAGCTTGAAATAGATCTATACTAGTCTCCCTTTATTTATGTAAAAAAAAATATAACATATAGAAACGGACTGTCGTTTGTAATTGACTGTCTGGATGGCCCCTGGAGGGGCCGAAAGGCAAAAAGGAAGCAGTATGCTTTCTCCCATATTTGGGTATACCAGGTGATCTAACAGAGAAAAAAACATATATATATCCTTGTCCCTGGAACATGCAGATAGGGAGAAGAATCCTGTGGCTCATAGGTTTAATCAGTTTGCTCTTTCCTGTTCCTCCCCGTTGTTTATTTAGGAGGAGAACAACCGACAAGAACTTCATTGGTTCGTGAAACTCTGCCCATTTTTATTAAGACAAAGACCCAAATTAAATAGGCTTTAATGCTCAAAAGTCTGTTTTAAGTCGTTTGAAAACAGATTTACAAAACAATCTTATGTACAATATTATGGAGAAAATATAAACCCAGCTAATGATGTAAATACAGCTAATAACATAAATGATCTGTGGGTACAGTACTTTTGCGTTTAAGATGTTAATCCAGTATGTGATGTGCATGCATTTGCAGCTAATCGGGTGTGCCTTTGTGCATCATTTTAGACTTTGCTTTGGAAATACAGCAAAGAATACATAACATTTTTCTAAACAACCAAACCTAGGAAACACTGTTCTCTTTTATTTTATTACTGCTTTAGCAATGCGGAACTAGCATCAATTCCAAGTCACAAAACTTAGACGATTCATAGTATAGGAGAAGGATTCAGTCTTGCAAAGGAAAAACTACACAAACTGTGAAACATATAAAATATGCTTATTGTGGGTTGTAGGGAGCTTTCATTTGACACAGTACTTCCAGTCAGGGGTGGGTTCTACTTACCTTCCCCACCGGTTCTGATCGCGACGGAAGTGCGCGTTTTGCATGTGCGCGCTTCGCTCGTGCACGCGCCCCCGTTGCATTGCACAAAACACCCAGAAATGACCCTCTGTGCATGCGCAGAAGCCATTGCACATGTGCAGAGGGTTATTTTTCAAGCCGCGGTGACCAGAGGACCGGTTCAGGGGCATGGACCGCAAGTCTTTGCTGCCGGTTAAGTGAGCGGCGGTAAATTTCCGCTACCAGTTCTAAAGAACTGATCCGAACTGGCAGCAACCCACCTCTGCTTCCAGCTCAGATTAGGCTGCTTCCTAACTTTTTGCCAAAGTGACATGCAAAGATTTTTGAGCAGAAACCTAGTCAGGTTTCTAGGACATCCTTCATTGATTACTGGAGTAACCAATGCAGGAAAGAAGAAGAAGAAGAAGAAGAAGA
>QLTV01000969.1:957035-967517 GCA_003457575.1 Thermophis baileyi
GATGCAACATAATGAGATTGGTCTGTAATTTTCGACGTTGCTGGGATCTCCTTTTTTGAAGATAGGGATGACTGTGGCTAGTGACCATAAGTTGGGTAAGGAGCTAGTCCTGAAAGATTTATCGAAGATTATGCTAAGAGGTTCAGCTAAGGCTGTGGAAAGCTTTTTTAAGAAATATGCACATAGTCCATCAGGTCCAATAGATAGAGATGGTTTTAGGTTGCGTAATACCTTTTCAACGTTATCTTCTGTAAACTCAATTTGTGTTAGATCGTTGTAATTATTTGTGGTATGACTAGGAAATATTGGGCATGAACCATTGCTGTTTACAAAGACTGAGCCGAAGAATGTGTTAAAGAGGTTTGCTTTAACGGTTTCGTTATAGTCTTTACCATTAGGTCCTTTAAGGGGTGGGATGGATCTCGAGTCTTTGAGTTGGTTGTTTACAAAGTTATAGAAGGCGTGGGTGGATTTCGTTCGTAGAAGGTTTTCTTCTTGATTAATGTGATAATTGGTGCATTCAGTCTTTATTTGGTGGCATATCTATATGTATTCTAGAACAAAGAGAGGAGGGAATCTTAAGTATCCTCCTGTCTGTAAGACTATTTGCTGAAACATTTCCTAGAAACTAGTGACGTGTTTTCCTAAACACTGCAACAGCCCATTATTATAAAAACAAGCATTTCTCTGAATAGAAAGAGCAGATAGCTAAACCTATCTGATCCAGGGGTGGGTTCTAACTTACCTCGCCACCGGTTCACTTCTTCCCGTGCCGCGTAGCCACGCCGTGTGGGCACCTGTGCACTTTGCGCATGCACATGCACATTGCCAAAAATTCAAAAAAAATCTCCCCCCCGAAAAAAGCCAAAAACAAGATGGCGGCGCATGCACAGTGCTGGCAACTCAGCTTCTGGACATGCACAGAAGAAAAAAAAAATTAAAAAAATTCCAAAAAAAATCCCCCCCCCAAAAAAACCCAATAAAAAAAAGATGGCGGCATCCACGGACCGGCACTGACCAAACTGGCTCTGTGATGTCACCAGCGGGTTGCTACCGGTTCGGGCAAACTGGTCTGAACAGGGAGGAACCCACGTCTGATCTGATCTATAGGTGCACAGCACTGATGCAATAATATGACTGGCCCCCACCGGCTAACTGGTCTCAGCCAAATCTCTTTCATACTTCTTATAATTCCTTGGAGGACGTTTTAAGATAGATGGAACTATTTGTAAGACGTTTACATTTCATTATTTCAGTGAGCAACTGGAGGCTGGCAATATGAACTACATTCACTAGACTATATATTTGCTGATAATGAATTCTTTCTCAGGATGTTAGTTCCATAACAGCTTATCCACTCAGGGACAAAGTCACTGGGTGTTAGTTTTCGGGGGGGGGCATGCAGGAGTGGAGCAGAAATGTGTTTTGGAGTCAGGGCCGCCGAGAGGATTATTAAATGCTGGAACAAGACTAATATGGGCCCCCGCTGGTTTTTTCCTCCTCCTCCTTCTCCTCAGCCTCGTCAGCATCGACTTTTCCATCCGGCTGGGGCTCCGGCTGGGCCTCCCGTTCCTCAGCCGACTCCGCCGGCAGCTGTTTGGTCTCTGAGTCGCTGCTGCTGCTCCCTCCTCCACCGCCTCCAGACCCCTCTGAGTCAGCGGAAAGGGCGTCGGAAGGGGAGGCTGTGGCCACCGCCAGGCTCTCCTTGGTCTCCTGCATGGGAAACTCAGGGGGAGGCTACGCTGCCTTTCCCACTTGCCTCACACATGCCGCTCGGAGAGGTCTCGGCCGAAAAGGAAGGGAGGGTGCGTGCATGCACTCACGCATGGATGCTCGGGAGAGATGCTCCCACCCACCCCGGCCAGGCCATGTGCGCGAGAGTGCCGCCGCTGCATTTAATGCCAAATTGAAAAAGCGTTTGTCACCCCTTTTTATTAATCTCATCACATTTCTGCTTTTCCTTGCGTTTTTGAGTTCCATATTTTCGAGATGACATTTCATAACCATTCATAAACTGAAATGAAATATAAAATATATTCATAAATGAAGAAACTGTTTTTCTTTTTTAAAATTTGGTTTTGTAAAAATTAAAAAATAATTCCCCTTCATGGGCCCCCTTTGAGCTCCATGGGCCCCAGAACAATGTACCGGCTGCACCCCCCTCTCCTCAGGCCTGCTTGGAGTAGACAAAAGGGAATTTCTAGAAAGATTAGCCATCTATCAGAGAAACATTAATGGAGGAAGTGGTTGGAATCCGGGCCCTTTATGGCTGTTTCCATCTCTAGAATTATGAGATGGAACCTTCCTATCAACAGCTGTACAGAATTCTTTTGTTGCCAACCTTACTAGGTAGAATGGGCAGGAATCATGACCCAATGAGCAAATTCTAATTTATTGTAAAGCTACATTGATAGAATCTTGCAAGTTTGAAAGTACAATCCTTCCCCAACACTTTTACAGCCCATGAAACTTGGGAGGGTCTCTCTTCTGAGCCTTTTACTCTGCCCACTACCGTTTGTGGGTTGTGCTATCTTTTATCAGACTGTTTCCTAGGCAGCCTTTTTTCGCTCAGTCTCCCAAGGTCTTCCCTACATACCATTTCATTTATGCTCCTCAAGAAACCATCCCTGCTTTCCCCCACTCTGTATGTTAGGAAAGGGATATTTAAAATAGCTGGTTAGAATAAACCCTTCTGATCAGTATGGTGTGTGTGTGTGTGTGTGTGTGTGTGTGTGTGTGTGTAAAACACTGAGTGGCATGCAGAGATGACATCCTTTCACTTAGATGCAATGTAAGTACCAAACAATGACTCACATCTGTTCTCTTATTTTCTTTTTCAATTTAAGAAGGAAATTGACCTTACACTCTTCAGTGTGATTTTGGGTCATTGTTATTAGAGATGAGAAAATGATGTTTCACCCGTTTTTCTTTCTTTCTTTCTTTTTTTCTTTCTTTCTTTTAACTTGGCAAACCTCCCAGACACTTTACAATTGCGGTATAAAAAACTCTGAATAGCTTTACGGTTATTTTATTTTTCAGGTGGAGACATTTGCTGTCCTCTCTACATTGGGCAAATAGAAAAATGTGCTTGTAAAAGCGGAGAACAATGGCTCTTTTTAGAAGCTTTGCAGCTCAAAAAACAAACAAACTCTTCGGTGTTCTTTCATGCCAGTTGTGTTGAAATGCTGTTAAACAGAGCAGCAAGATTCCTATGCACAATACTCAGTGTGGAATAAGGGGCTGCATTATCAACCTGTTTCTTTTCAGGTAGATCCAAGTGCATCCTACTTCTTTTATGGTGAATATTAGGGAGTCGGTCTTAGTAGCCTCATTTCCATTTTTTCCCTTCCCACCCACTCCTGCATAGGAGTGTCTTCTCTGTTATAATAGGTACAAGGATCTATTTTTCTGAATTACTTTAGTACAACAGTATAGTATTATTACTTTCCTCACTTCATTATGGCCTTGAATGATTTAGAACTAGACTCAGTCCCAGGAAGAACCCTTCTGCCACTTGCACAACGTCTACTCAACAACTTTAATGTCGATTCCCAAAGGAAAGCCAAATGGGTCACTGAACACCCAGACATAGGAAGACATATAAATGACCTCACAACAAAAAAAAATATGGTTCCTGACTTTGAACTATAATGTCAGCAATGAACAATGCTGAATAGGATTTACATCTCACACAGCTTCTGACAGGGCTCATTGCATAAATGGGGCATAGTATCCTCCCCCTCAGTGTGATTTTGGGGTTCCAGGTCAAACTGTAGATCACATCCTGACCGGCTGTAAGCTGAGGGTACATACTGGTCCAGTATCTGATTTTTTTAAAAAAAATATAAATGATGCTGCTCTTTAATGGTTAGAAGTCTTAGATCAGGGATGTCAAACTCAATTTCATTGAGGGCCACAACAGGGTTGTGTTTGACCTTGGGGAGGGGGGGCGGGAGGCATGGCCAGAGTGCAGGGGTGAAATACTACCGGTACGGACTGGATCGGGCGTACCAGTAGCAGTGGCCGCCCGTGGTTCAGAGAACCGGTAGCAACAGCTGGGTGGCCACGCCCCTGAACCAGTCCCCCGGTAGCTGCTCGCTCGCCCTGCCCTGTCTCTGCTCTGCAGCTTGCCTGCCTGAAGCGCTGTGCCCCTGATCTGCCGCCAGGTAAGCCTGCGAAGTCCCGGCCTACCTAGCTGCTCCTGCCCCCCACCATCCCATCCTGCCTTCCCTATTTTATTCCCCAACATTACGGTGAACTGTGCAAACCTTCAGGGCCCAGAGGTTACTCTGCACAATTCCTTAACACCTGACATGCTTTCCTTCCTTCCACGTGGCCTTCCAAGTGTCCCCGTGGCCAGCTTGCGAAGGCAGGCAAGCGTAAGGCCATGTGGAAGGCAGGCAAGCATGTCAGGGTGGCGGGGAAGGGAGGTAGCAGCCTACTCCCTTCCCCGCAGCCCTGCCATGCTTGGCGGCCTTCCATGCGGCCTTCCCAGCAGTCCCCCACGCCTGCTTACCTTCCAAGGTATACACACACACACACACACACACACACACACACACACACACTAGCTGGATACCCGTGCTTCGCTACGAAACTATGAGATGGGGCTTGATAAATTGACACTTAAAGTTTGAAAATTAATGAGTAGTTAAAAAAGTGACTGTATTATTTCGTTAGAGTTTCTGTTACAGATGAAGACATTATTGTAAGTGTAACAACAATGAAATAGATGGGTTTAAGCCCTTTAATCCCAGCATCAACCATGGCTGTTTTGTTTATGTAGTCAGGCTAATAAGTTGCATAGCATAGACTTTAAATTCATCCCTCAGATGAATTGCTCAGGACCTCCCTGTAAACAACATTCCTGGTTTTGCTCTCTGGCTGGAGGATGACCAGGTTGTCAGGTGAAGTGACTCTGGAGCATGCCACATAGAACTGGCCATGGGAGAAACAGGCAGCTTCCCTTACTTGTGTTTTCCTAATTGCATCTGTAAATCTTTTCCTGCATTTTTTGCCTCTTTTCCCTTTAACTGGTGTTACAGTAGAAGGAACAGATTCGTCTGAACTAAGGAGGAAAATAGGGGGGGGGATCTGTCTCTGCCTACCAGCATCCATTGGTATTCATCTGGCTAGCATCCTGTTAGTGTGTGAGAGAGTTGTTTGGAAACTCAAACAGTATTTGTTGTGTGAGCAAGAAGGAGACAGGAAGGAGTCTGGGCGTGGCTTAGCTCAACTGTTCTGTAGGGAAGCTGCTTGCTGCTGTGAAAGCAAAAGTGAAACTGAAACTCCTCTGCTTGTGTTTTGCATTTGGATCAGATTTCTTTTCAGGTGGGAAGGGGGAGTAGAACTCCTTAGCATCAGAGCTTGTTAATAATAATATAAGAAATACTCATGTTCCGATCGTCATTTCAAAAAATCCTTTCTTAGTGAACACCTAGAAGCCATACGTGGCAAATTTCAAGTTTGTAGGCTTTATGGTTCTGGAGATTTCGTGATTAATGCGTGAGTGGTTTTCGCTTTTATATAGCTAGTCCATGTATGACAGGGGTCCACAACCCCCAGACTATGGCCCACTACTGGGCCTTGAGCCTTTTGGAATTGGGCCATGGAAGTGGCAGGCGAGTGTGTGTGTGTGTGTGTGTGTGTGTGTGTGTGCATATCCCCTCTTGCACAAGCAGCATGTATGTGCATTCACACTCACGCGAGGAACATGCATGCCGCTTCACTTGCGCAAGTGGTGGGCATACATACATGCATACATACATATATGCAAGCAGTGGGCATACATACATGCCTGCCACTTGCACAAATGGAGCTGCGCACACGGAACCATCCTCTCCTACCCCGTCTCTGGTCTGCAAAGCCAAAAAGATTGGGGAAGTCTGATGTATGATATGACATATGCTAAATAAATAAAATAGATAAATCTCAGAAAGAAGAGGAATGGGGCACTGCTTCATTGTGGACATGAGTTTAAGTCTTCACAAGTTCAAGTGAACTTCAACTTCAGTCTCTGGCTCTAAGACACGGGTGTCAAACTCGCTGCGTGACGTTGCCATCACGTGATGTTTTGTGATCTTTTTCCCATTCGCGGAGCTGGGGTGGGCGTAGCCTGAGCGTGACGCATCTTGTCCATAGGCTGCCAGTTTGATACCGCTGCTCTAGGAGATTGGAAATATGCCTTGGTGACATCAGCAGTCAGTGTACCAATCAACTTAATCTTAAGGGAAAATTAAAAAAATATTTTAATTGAGATTTCTGCAAAAGTCATAGCCCTCAACTCTCCTTAATTGATCTTAGAAGCTAAGCAGGGTAAGTCCAGGTTGGCATGTTTGGTTGTAGAGTAAAAAACAAAGAAACATCTGAGTAGGCTAGAATAAACTCCCCTTTTTATGATCCTGTAATCTCTTAATTCAGGATAGAGTGATAGAATAGAATAAACTCCCTTTTTTACAACCCTGTAATCTCTTAATTCGGGGTAGAGATGGATGGAGCTGAGTGTTTACTCAGTGGTATTGCATTGTATTATTGTAGTGTTTACTAATTATATTGTATCTATTGTATTGTTGTATTATTCCAGTGGTAGACTAGAATAGCCACTCAAAATAATTCCTTCTCTTTTTCCTTGCTATTGCTTCTCCTGTTCTCAAAATACAGAAGAAAGGGAATGCAATTCTCAAGAAACATCCTTAAGTCTTCTTATAGCTACGGCACATAACAGTACAAAACTGTTACAGGCTAAATCATAAAAATCCTTCTGTATATATGTGTGCGAATAAGACATCTATAGCTACAGTATATCTCTATTCTCTATATCGATCTGTAAATATAATAGCCTACTTAAATAAACCCTTATCTACTGCTAAGCTAAAAGCAGGTTGGGATGACATTTGCTATGTTCTGGGATTACTGGAGTTATATCCCAAGCAATACGGTTAACGAGGTTCTATATCTTCCCAGCAGTAAGGTCTAGTTTAAACGGGAGCCAAGTGGGGGTTGACTGCATGTTTACTGGAAATATTTGGATAGCCACTAACTAGAAACAAAGGAAAAATCTGACTCTGTTGATCATCTAGATGTCTATGGAGGAGTCTATTCCCCATCATCTGGTCAGAGCTGAAGAAGCTTCTTGGATGAGAAGCGAAACGTCTTCCAAGAAAATCCAGAAAGTCCAGTTGCTTCTTGAAAAAGCACCTTTGGGTTGATCATCTAAGTGAGGGGTGTCAAACTCACGTCATCATGGCATTGTTACGTGACGTATCACGACTTCCCCCCCCTTCGCTTAACTGGGGGTGGGGGTGGCCAGCACATGACACCTCCAGCCTGCGGGTCGCAAGTTTGACACCCCTGATCTAGATTTTTGCAGCTCAAATATGGTCTCCCTATTCTAATAAAACCACTTTCGGAAACATAGTGTTGCATTTTCTATGCAGAAGTCTTGCACAATATGTTTAATACAGTTTGTATATTAGCACCACAGTCGCAACAAGGAGAATCTTTCCAGTCCCATTGATACAGGACATTCTACTAGTGTCACATCTAATTCTGTTCCGTTTCACATGATGCAGATTTGTGCAAGATTGCCCATGCTGTGTGTTTTCCAATTCCTTAGAAAATCTGCACAAACTAATGCCAAAGGCGATTGTCTATATCAGGTGTGTCAAACATGCTGCCCATGGGCCGGATCCGGCTGCGCTAGGCTCAGAGTTGTCCTGTGGGGCCATCTCAGAGACAGCGAGGGATCGGCCTGTGCCACCCCAGTCCATGCCGCCCTGGCTCCGGCCCACCTCAGCCACGCCCACCCAGTCAGCCATGACCACCAGGCCATACCCCCCTGTTCTGCCCCAGCGACGAGCCACCAATAATACGCACACACAAACTGCAAAACACTGTTTGTTTACTAATAATAAAGGTCTCCTAATAACTTCTTAGGAGTCGTTGAAAACAAAATAAAGGCAGAAGAGTCTTTTTCAAACCCCCGCTGTTAATATACAGTCTTAACAGCTGGCTGGAGTCCAAGAGATAATGAGCAGGTCTTACTGTATCTGGCAATACTCCCAGAGCTAGGAATGCAGGAAACAAGACTCGTACTGGAACAAAGACCGAGCAGACTGGAGTCACAAAGATCACTGAGTAGCTGCTCTTGTCTTCTAGCAGCCGTGCGTGCCCGAGCATTGCGAAGAAGAGGCTCCTCCTCTTCTTCTTCGGCCCTGATGGACTCCTCAGGAGGTACAGAAGGCCCTGGTTGACTCTCAGCCTCTGGCACCGAGTCGTCTCCAACCTCCTCGCTCTCTGACTTGGGTGCCAGGTGCACGGGCTGACGGTACCTCGCCACAACCGCCTCATCGTCCTCGGGATCCATGATCAACTGCACGGGACGCTGGCAGGCCACAACACCCCCCCCCCCAAGGGCAAACAAAATCCTGATATGGCCCTCAATGGGATTGAGTTTGACACCCCTAGTCTAGATAGCTGAACTGGACATTCAGTTATGAGGCCACTGCCGTATTCTTGTAAAAATTTTGCATCTAATTACACGGATTGTGTGTGTTTGTTTACTTCTCTTTGTCATATTCTCATCATACACTAAATAATGATTAACGATATGTAGAAGTACAAATTCCTAATTTCAGAAACATAAGCAGGGAACATGAAACATATGTCATGCTACTGATTTATATAATAGCTGTAGGAGATGACCAGGTTCAGCTTGAGGGAGGGGTTAAATGTGTCATCAGTCATGAGTCCCTGAGGGAAGTGTCAAACATGTCATTAGTCATGAGTCCCTTCATACCCACAAGAGATCTAAGTCCAGCCCCACCTTGAATGCTATTGGCTCTTATCTACAGCCAATTTGTTTTGAGCCATTAGATTCTTGTAAAGAGCTCAAGTTTACAATAAATCTTGATACCCATTTGAATTGTCTGGAATCTCCTGATTTTCCTGGCTCTTGACGAAAGTAGCATCCTAGAAATTAGAAAGAGATTTTACAAAACAACTCTGTATACCTAATCCCTTTTGATTCGGGTAAATATGAATGAGAAAGCTTCCGATACCATAACCTTACAAAAAATACAAAACTTAGACATTTTCCTATATAAAAACAAACCCAAAATTGTATTTGTTTTGCATTGAAATGACTCCAGCATCACTAAAAAATGTACAGAGGTGGGTTCCTACCGGTTCGGACCGGCTCTATAGAACCATTAGTAACGTGGCGGCCTGGGTCGCTAGAACCGGCAGCGACCCAGGCCTGCCACGCCCCCGAGCCAGTTCTCGCGGCGGCGTAGGTGCCGCCATCTTGTTTTTTGCTTCTGCACATGCGCAGAAGCTTTTTTTTGTACTGTGCATGCGCGCGCACCCATGCGGCACGTCCCTGAGCGAACCGGCAGTAGGAAAATCTGGAACCCACCCCTGAAAAAGTAGTATTTCCTTTTTTTTTTCTTTTACTCAAACGCAGAAGAGAAAGGCAGAGGAGAGAAAGTGTCAATGAGGTCTGAAAAATTTATCTCGCTATAGATGATCAATATATAGTGTTATTCTGAGAAAAGATGTTATAATAATAATACACAAACTGAAGTAATGGTTAATCAATGCATCCATCAAATTTTAACTGCCCAATAAATTGCCTGTGAGATAAAGTTTAGAACATTATGCTACAATTAGAAAAAAAATAGAATACATTTTCAGGAAACTGTATGTATAGACACACATACATTTACAGACACCCAGACTCACAAACACACTCCAGATATATATTTGCTTTGTTAGATGACTGAGTTCGAAACTTCACAATTAAAAACAACAACAATCAAACAAACAACAGCAGATTAATAATGTATATTGTTCCTTAGGAAATCCATGGCAGTTTAGACATAATTAATGTCCACTTTCCCTTTCCAAAAAAAAGGAAAACAAATTTATCATGCTCAGTGGCACCACTGTGAAGGATCCATCACAATGTAAATGGGACTGAGTGAGACACTTTCATTAGGCATGGATCATTAGTGCAACACCCCATAATGGTTTTCCCTTGTGATGAGGCTTGTCATGTGAAAGCCCATTAATGCATGAAAGCAGATATTCAGCGTCAAAACATTTACCCTCTTAATGCCAGAGAATTATCCCAGGAAATCACCTTCGGTCTATTCAACAGTCCCTTTCCAGAGAGGTAGGTACGGACTTAATCATGTATTACTGCATTATAAATTTACCCCTCAAATATCTATCAGCCCAACACAGGGGAATCTGCCTGCCACTGTGGAAGTCCACTTCCCACTTTGAGCTTTGGCTCCTACAGCATGCCAGGGAGAACAACAACAACAACAAAAAAGGATCTTTTGATGTGGAAGTGAAGATACATGCACCTCAGATCTATGAATGATTAGAAGTCTGCCAGTCAAATTGGGGGTTTTATTTATTTATTTATTTATTTATTTATTTATTTATTTATTTATTTATTTATTTATTTATTTATTT
>QLTV01000969.1:970049-989941 GCA_003457575.1 Thermophis baileyi
TTATGTAAAGTATGAAGAGTGTTGGTCCTAGAACGCTGCCTTGAGGGACACCACTATTGACAGGTACAGGATTTGATAGAGAACTCTCTATTTTAACCACTTGTTGTCTGTTTGACAGGAGCGCAGTTATCCAATCATGTAGGGGTCCAGAGATGCCATAAGATTTTAGTTTCAGAAGTAGTTTGTCGTGTACCACTGAATCAAAGGCTTTACAAAAGTCTATGTAAATTGTGTCTATTGCTTTACCCTGATCGAGTTGTGTAGTTCATATGTTTTTGCAGTGTAGGAGTGGCAGATTACAGGATAATAAGTTTAAGTATGCATGGATCTTACGAGGAATAGATTCATTTTCAACTGAGTATCTTCTTACAGTTACATTACATACTGGCCAACTCAAGAAATGGAAGAAGGAGAGAGAAGGAAGGGAGCGAAGGAGGGAGGGAGGGAGGGAGGAGGAGAGGGAGTTATGAAGAGAGGGAGGGAGAGAAAAAGAGGAAGGAAAGAAGAAAAGAAAGAAGAAAGAGAGGAAGGGAGGGAGGGAGAAGAAGGGGAGAGATTGAATAGAAGGAGGGAACGAAAAAGAGGAAGGAAAGAAGAAAAGGAAGGAAGAGAGGAAGGAAGAGAGGGAGGGAGGGATGAGAGGAGGAGGAGGAAGAGAGGAAGTTATGAAGAGAGGGAGGGAGAGAAAAAGTGGAAGGAAAGAAGAAAAGAAAGAATAAAGAGAGGAAGGGGGGGAGGGAGAAGAAGGGGAGAGATTGAATAGAAGGAGGGAACGAAAAAGAGGAAGGAAAGAAACAATGAACAGAGGAAGGAAGGAAGGAAGGAAGGAAGGAATATTTTTAATGGGGAGATTAGGAAACTCCAAGAATAAGCTTGAATGGAAAATAGAAACAACAACAAAATTAAAAAACAGATGAAGGCAGCCACAAACTGCTTCTTTAGTATTTTAATGAAAACTATAGAGATATGTTCATGAAAATATCAGTAATCAAACTAATTCAAGTGAGAGTTTATCTTATATATATCCTACTGAGGAAAAGCATTTAAAGATGCTTCCAAGGACGTTTTCTAATCAATTAGTGGTTTTTCTCTCTAATTTGATCATAAGCCATATGCTCACTTGCTCTATAAAAGAGAGTGAAATTGCTTTGACATTAATAAAGCTGTTCAGTGATATGTTAGTGGAAAGTTTTGGCCAATCTCTTGAAATTTTATCTACATCTAAAATATGGCCCTATTAAATGTGTGTGGCTATAAAGCTCTTTATACATACTAAATGTAGAAAAATTCAGAGATTATGTTAACATCCATGCCTGCTTGAAATCTTTCTGTTTTTTGGAGACTGGAAAAATATCTCTCATTATTGTTTATGTTTGTGTTTTGCTTAAAGATTCTTTTTCATAAAACGTCGATTCATTTGGCCAATTTAAGGAGGCTGAACAATCTATATTGCACAAATCCAGATTATCTCTTGATGGCATCAAAGGGATACAAATATTTCAATGTTTTGTCTGACAAATGAGGCTTGATATAGAATTATTTATCCTCCTTCCTTCCTTCCTTCCTTCCTTCCTTCCTTCCTTCCTTCCTTCCTTCCTTCCTTCCTTCCTCCCTCCCTCCCTTCCTTCCTTCCATCTTTCCTTCCTTCTTTCCTCCCTCCCTCCTTCCTCCCTTCCTCCCTCTTTCCCTCCTTCCCTCCCTGACTCCCCTTTCCTTCTTTCTTTGCTTCCTCCCTCCCTCCTTCCGTCCTTTCCTCCCTAACTCTCTCCCTCCCCTTTCCTTCTTTCTTTGCTTCCTCCCTCCCTCCTTCCTTCCATCCATCCATCCATCCATCATCCCTCCATCCATTTTATTTCCCTTGATAGTTGATGCAGCTGACCTTTTTATAAATACTTTTCTTAAATCCACATCCATGGACCAGGCCCAACTATCCTTCTCTCTATTCTTCTTCCCCCATCCCTTGTTCAATGGATTTAAGCCATTGAACCAAGAACCATCCAGCTAGAACCAAAGGACCACATAACTGTAAGAGGTGACAAATCTCAGATTTTCCAACCAGTTTCTTTGGAACTTTTCAGTACATTAGCCCAGCTGTGCTAATTACTTCAAAGTGATTTATAGCTATTACTAAAACAGGAAGCCTGAGGCAAAAGATGAGAAGGTTCTTCCATCATAAGTTGTTGGGTTGAAGGAAAATTTTCAGTATGTGCTTTACATTTTAGGTAAAGCACATAGACATTAGACGTGCCAACATTTGGTCCTATTTTGCATTTGTCCTCCTTAATCGCCACCAGACAAATAGTGATAGGGAAAACGGGTTGAAAAATTAGGCAATGTTTCTGAGCTAGTAAAATCCACTTTGCCATGCTGAGTGCGTATTGTGCTTATACTCACAAAAGCATCAAGACAAGACCGACTGCTCACCCAACCAATCTGACCTGACTTCTAGCTACTCTATAGAGATGGAGATGGAGATGGAGAGAGAGAGAGAGAGAGAGAGAGAGAGAGAGAGAGAGAGACAGACAGACAGACAGACAGACAGACAGACAGACAGACAGACAGACAGACAGACAGACAGACAGACAGACAGACAGACAGACAGACAGACAGACAGACAGATAGATATAGACAGAAACAATTAGATTGGTGACAGATATAGATAAATAGATAGATAGATAGATAGATAGATAGATAGATAGATAGATAGATAGATAGATAGATAGATAGATAGATAGATAGATAGATAGATAGATAGATAGATAGATATAAAGAGAAAGAGAGAGAGAGAGATACAGAGATACAGAGCTAGAGATAGAGATAGCTGAGATAGATAGAGACAGAGAGAGAGACAGACACACACACACACACACACACACACACAAATAGTCAACAGATAAAGCCAACAACAGAGTTAAATTTCAAATCCCTCTGTTAACAACCTATTGTTGTATTTCACTGACAAAAAGTCCAAAACGGCTTCTAATATACCATAAACCATGACAATGGTTGTCTCTAGTCCATCCAGGATCAAATATCCTCAACTGATTCTTAAAAATAAGGCTTTTTCCTTAACATTTTAATTGAGATCTTTCCCAACAATTGGATCTCATTCCCCGCAAGTTGTAAGTCTCTGTTGTAGATCTCTCTACCACATTTGTTGTTCAAAACAACCTGCTACAGGTTGAAATGCAATGTTCCTTAACCTTTGTTTTCCCGTTAGATATAAGTCCAGGGGTGGGTTCTAACTTACCTCGCCACCGGTTCACTTCCTCCCGTGCCGTGTGGGCGCGCCTCGTGGGCGCGCACACGCGTCACACGCGTGCGCATGCGCAGTGCCAAAAATTCCATTTTTTTAAAAAAAAAGCCCAAAACAAGATGGTGGCGCATGCGCAGTGCCAGCAACTCGGCTTCTGCGCATGCGCAGAAAAAAAAATTCCCCCCAAAAATAACACCCCCCCAAAAAAAATCCCCCCCCAAAAAAGATGGCACTGACCAAACCAGCTCCATGACATCACCAGCGGGTTGCTACCGGTTCAGGTGAACCAGTCCGAACTGGGAGGAACCCACCTCTGAATAAGTCCATTCCCCAATCTCATCTATCTTCCTAAGAAAGTCTAATTCATCACTTATCAGTTCTGTTGTAGAAGTTTATAAACTGTGGGCCTGTTTCGCAAGGTGGGGGGGGGAGAACTATTATTCTTGAAATATAAGTATGTGGACACACTGTCAGCCTTGTTTTCCCCTAAAGTTATCTACGGGGAACATCTAAGGGAGAATAGGATCTCACAATCTGATAACCATAACCACCTTGAGGGCACAAATAAACCTCCAAGTGGCCTCAACGACTCTCAGAAAGAGTACTAACGACCTGATAACTGCAAGGAATATAAATCTTTCCAACATCCACCATTCAGTCAGAACTGAAGAAGCTCCTTGGCTGAGAAGTGAAATGTTTTCAAGGAAAAACAAGTCCAGTTGCTTTTTAAAAAAGCACCTTTGGGAGTCTTCTGACATAGGCTTCCTGATAAATAATACCGCACACACGGACTCCCCAAAACCTCTTTTTATTTAAACGGCTGTGAATTCTGTTCATTCCCAGCCATAATAAGTCCCAAACAAGATTAATTAGTCCTACAGAAGTCTTTCAGAAGAAGGCTGATATCACCAACCTTTATCTCTTTTGACACTCTGCCAAGGACCTAATTGGCAAGGAGCTTTGCAAGGCCAAACAGAACACGGAGTCAGAACTGAAAATGCTGAGACACGAATTGAACCAAGTTGCTTCCTGCAACGAGCACATCCATTTGCTCCACTTTTATATCCTATGGGAAGGGCCAATCATCTCCAAGCCTTATTCCCGAGTAGTCCTTTTCCTCTGTAACTGTTCTTGCCTTCTGGCAGCTCTGTGCATGCGCGCATTGGGAACAGGCTCCCCCTGTTCCTCTGCCTCACTCATGTCAGCCTCTGGAGTCAGCACAAACCTCCCAGATGGCCCGGGCTGGATCTCTGCCCCTGGCACCGAGCCCTCTCCAGACTCCAGGCCTGGCCCATGTTCCTCCCCAGCCTCCTCGCTTTCCAACTCAGCTGCCAGCTCCGCAGGCCACTGGCAGACCACAACAGGGACAAGGTTACCAGATATCTCCAAGGTGTCCATCCAAAGGAAATGGCAGAAGTAGTAATATCTAGCTATATTACAATCCTGGTATAAATATCAGAGCTGGTCATATAAAGAGTAATTGTACAGCTTGTTAAAAGAATATTTTTATACTGATTATATTAAGGATGCCCATACTTTTCCATCATTGTATTCACAGTTCTGTTTTTGCACAATTCTGTTAGCATGTGCTTTATTTATTGTTATTATTTATTAAATTTTGTATGCCACCCATCTCCTCTACAAGGTGACTCTTGACTGTATTGTTTCTTCAAAACATGAGAGATCTCAGAAAAAATTCATTTGTTTTAAAAATCAGGAAACGCCGCGTTCACAGGAAAGCACATTCAGACATACATCTTGACCACACTGCCTGCAATATTGATTGAGAAAGGAACACAGAGAGCCGGTATTAAGAAATGGAGAAGTAAATTAGGAAATAAATCAGCAAACAGTTCAGCTTTTTTAAAAAAAAACAGACCTATTTTTTCTGGCCCCGTGTCTTTTTTTTTCTTTGAAGATATGAATCACATAAAGAATAGCAGTTCATCAGAAAAATGTGCTCAGAGTGACTTTTGCTAATGTTATTGACCAGACACAGGGTGGCCAACCAACTAAAGAAACATAAGCTATTTCTCATGACTATTAAAGATGAATTCTTAGAAAACCACATTTTGTCAAAGTCGAAATGTTCCATTCAGCCTCCTTTGGTAAAACAGTAAATCTATGTCAGACTGCGCCACAGGATTCTTTTATAGAACTTCTACAGTTGACATTAGATGTCAAGGAGGAGACACCAACTTGTCCATGAGGAGATGATGATGATGATGATGATGATGATGATGATGATGAAATCCAAATCGTATTGTAACATGATAAAGCTCAGATTGGCATTATATTTGATACCGAAGTTGGGATTTTCAAATAAGGACTTTGTTCATTCAAAACTTTCTCCCAAATCTCTCTATACGCTTGATGCGCAGCTTCACAGACCATTTATGATCTAGTACATGAAAGTTCCATTCAAATGTCTTGGTGAAGTGAGCAACAGTGATCCGTTATTTTCCCCCAAGAATGGTATTTTGCATTTCACAATAATTGGGAAAATATCAAGTGCACAACGATTTTGAAGATATCATGATGATAGAGGGGTGAATCAATCTTCTTTTGGAATTTCTCAGACATTTTTCCCCCAAGTAGGAAACTCAGAATTCTCCAGGGAATTTTTCACACACACACACACACACACACACACACATCCTACAAACTTGAAACTTGGCACGTATGTTCCACTTGGCTTCTAGGTGCTAAGAAAGGATTTTTCGAAATGACCATCAGATCATTAGTTATTTCTTACATTATTTTTAACACACTCTGATGCTAAGGAGTTGGACATTCTACTCCCCCCTCCCCACCTGAAAAGAACTCTGTTCCAACTGCCAGTGGGCGTGGCCAGCGCGTGACTCATCCGGCCTGCGGGCTGGGAGTTTAAACATTCTACTCCATGCTAAGGAGTTCAGTGTCATAGCGAAGCACGGGTATCCAGCTACTAGTATATATATATATATATGGACACAGATATAAGAAGTCTTCCTTTGAAATGGGATCCACTCTATGGATAGTTTTTGTTCTTCATTTGGAATTTTATTATTATCATTTTGCCTCAGCAACATCCGGATTGAAGAATTTTTCATTTCATGTCTGATAGGTTTGTAATCATTTCATTCTGTATGCAAATCATTTTAGCCTCCAACCTTAATGTATTTTACAAAACAGCTTGAAATGTAGGGGTCTCTAAATACAGAAGGAGGCCTGGCATGGCACATTTTGAACTTAGTAAAATGTTGAAGATTATCAACCTTTGCATAGATCTTGAAGAAGAACCTCAAATGTGATGCATGTTAAAAACCTGGTCTTTTAATCCACTTTGAATGTACTGGCACAATCACTTTTACAGAGTCGTTTGTAGTGGTTTGGAAAATGTCATGGGTTGGAGTATGAAATGTTTGACCTAGAAAATGGAGTATTTGTGTACTGACCCCAAACTGCCTGTGAAGCTGAGCATCAATCCTATCCACCGTGATGGGGAGATTGGGGGAAGAGTTTAGTTGTAATTGGGAATTGGGTATGTTTAGTCTAATGAAAAGAAGGACTAGGGATGACATGAAAGCAGTGTTCCAATACTTGAGGGATTGCCACAAAGAAGAGGGGGTCAACTTATTTTCCAAAGCACCTGAAGGCAGGACAAGAAGCAATGGATGGAAGCTAATCAAGGAGAGAAGCACCCTAGAACTGAATTTCCTAACAGTGAGAACAATCAACCAATGCAGAAGTTGTGGATGCCCCGTCACTGGAGACTTTCAAGAGGAGACTGGACAGCCATTTGTCTGAATTGGTATAGGGCAGGGGTCAGCAACTTTAAACACTCAAAGGGCCATTTGGACCCATTTCCCACAGAAAAGAAAACACCGGGAGCCACAAAACCCTTCCCGTGCCCGACTATTTCCTGAGCGGCCACAGAACTAGCATATGTAGTTGAATTAAATGTTCTGTTTTCTTCTGAAACTTTTCTTTTCTTGGATTTATCCATGGTTGGTCTACCATGGATAAATCGAAAAGCTCAATAAATCGCGTGCCTGTGGGTATCACACATTGACGCTTGTGACGCATATTTTGAGCAACAGGGAGCCGCAGCAGAGGGATGAAAGAGCCACATGCGGCTCCAGAGCCACGAGTTGCTGACCCCTGGTATAGGGTCTGAGCAAGCGGTTGGACTAGAAGACCTCCAAGGTCCTTTCCAACTCTGTTATTCTGTGTTCTAAATGTAAATGTTCCACTATAAATTATATCCCAGCAATCATTAGATTTCCTGTTCTGGGTTTCCCAAATGTCCAGTCTGCCCAATGGACAAGTCATTCTCTATCATGTTGCCACTGGACAACTCATATTGTATTTTCATGATATGGCTGTCATTAGAAATCAAAGCAAAATATGCACACCAGACAAGGTATTTAAGATATTTTTTTGTAGAGCCAAGATTGGCAAGAGCCCTTGATGGAAGATTTGATGCCCATTAAATGATGTTCAGAGATGACCACCTTGTATCCTCTGCACCAGCTGAAGGCTTTCCACATCAGGGAACTTTATGCAGAATCACTTGTACCCTTTGGCATCTTTGCAGCTGGATTATTTCAATCTACTCTTTATAGGGGTGTCCCTAAATATTATCCTTCAAGCTGTATAGCAGTGGTTCTCAACCTTCCTAATGGCGTGACCCCTGCCCCGCCGCCACGACCCCCACCCTGCCCCCTCCCCACGTGTGCGTGTTCCAGGTGAGAAGCGATGAGGTGACAAAGGGGGCGTGGCACCAAGATGGCGGGCTAGCACGCATGGCCCTTCCGTCGGCGCCTGTGCATTCAAGGGCCGCCCGTGCGTTACACCGTCCCTGGGTACTCGTATGTGGACGGATAGAGGAGCGGTGTCTCAGTTCCTAAGACCATCGGAAATATGTGTTTTCCGATGGTCTTAGGCGACCCCTGTGAAAGGGTCGTTCGACCCCCAAAGGGGTCGCGACCCACAGGTTGAGAACCGCTGCTGTATAGCATGCAACAGCTCAGGAATACTTGGCTACACTGACTTTTGCCCATGTAATAGCAATATTATAGACCCTACACTGACTGCCAAATAATTTCTGGGTACCATTTACAGTCCTGATTTAAAGCCCTACATGGCTCAGGGCATGGATATCTGCACAATTGTCTTCTCCAAGTTGAATCAGCCTGTCCAGTGAGACAAGGAGAGAGAATTAAGTGAGGAAATGCCATCTTCAAGAGCTTAAACATTAAGCCCATTTGCTCCTTGTTTTGGAACAGCTTATCCTGGTTCTCTGGCTCACCTGTTCCTTATTATATTTTTGGGGAACCGTAAAACATAGCAATAGCAATAGCACTTCGACTTATATACCGCTTCATAGTGCTTTACAGCCCTCTCTAAGTGGTTCACAGAGTCAGCATATTGCCCCCAACAATCTGGGTCCTCATTTTACCCACCTCGGAAGGATGGAAGGCTGAGTCAACCTTGAGCCTGGTGAGATTTGAACTGCCGAACTGCAGCTAGCAGTCAGCTGAAGTAGCCTGCAGTACTGCACTCTAACCACTGCGCCACCTCGGCTCTGTAAAACATGGCTTTTAAGAAAGGAATTTCACGACAAATAAGTTCATGCTACTCCATATGGTAGTACATCAAATTCATTGCTTATAATCATATGCATTGTTGTTGTTTTTTAAATTCTGATGCAATTATCTAACTCAATGGAAATATCTAGAAATGAAAGTGTGTAAGTTATAGCAATCAGTCAATCATTCATTCATTCATTCAATCAATCAATCAATCAATCAATCAATTCATTTTGTGGAGTCTACAAAAGTCCAGTTCCTAGTGCTGTTGTACCCACTAACCTCAAGTTTGAAGATTCAAAATTCCTACTCCAGGGTTGATTCCCCATCCTTACAAGAACACCCCTGAGAAGAGGTGATCTCACCTTGAAGCCAAAGGAATAATAGAGAAAGCGTGCCACAAAATATTTTTTCTCTTTATCCTTTACAGGTTTGAAAAATGTGGAAATGGTCTAAAGTGCCAGGCCTAAAATGTTCTTAAGTGTTGCAATTTGAGAGAGAATTATTGAGTCAAATTTATTTCCAGAATAATCGCAGGTAGGAAAGAAAGTTACAGCGCATTGATTTATTCCAGCGAGATTTGTAATGTGTAATTATATAGGCTTTTAATGATAATTAGGGGCAGTATGCTTTGGGTAGGGGAAAAACCAACACACACAAAAAATCCTTTAATCAAAGTTTTATTCTGCTTCTGCTCTGCAACATGTTGCAGTTTTTGAACAATGAAACCGTGTAAAAAGAAATTAAGCTCCCACTCCTTGTGGTGTTTACATTTTTCGTGAATATTGCTAATCTATTGACAACTATTGAACTTCGACAAGATTCACATCACCTGGTAGAATACACGCCATGGAGGGAACATAAAAAGGAAAGGAAAGGGAAGAAAGAAAAAATCAGCTGCACAGAATGTACTATTGTATGAAGCGAAACAGCGAAATACCATATTTGCATTTCCATAGATCACAGTTACATGCTGACTTTGCAGGGTAATTAAGGACAATATTTTGAAATGCTAACAAAAGACGTTTAGCCCTTATATATTGATTCAGAAGGGGGGAAAGGAGTGCAAGCAGATTGTAAAAAACTTGGGAAAAGCCACTTTCATTCAGAACCAATGGATATCTTTTGGGTATCTAATGCTGATGAGTCCTAACAATGGATTCTCATCACCGTAATAACCTGGTTTGGGATCTGGGGATGGGAAGGAGAAAGTTTATGGAAGCTTTTGACCAGATGTTGCATGACATGGAAAACCTCAAATGGATCTTTTCTGCTTATTCAGTATGACGATGCATTTTTGACTTGCTTCTTCTTCTTGTTGTGCTATATCTGTCATTGGACGTTGGCGATCATGTTGGCAATCCTATTTTTATCAACAGCCACACAAAAAAGTGCTGCTGAGTTTTGTCCAAACCAGTCCCTTAGATTTTGAAGCCATGATGTTCTTCTTCTGCCTGGATCTCATTTGCCTTCAATCTTTCCTTGGAGGATTAAGTGAAGTATGCTGTATTTTTCTGGGTGTCACATCACATGTCCAAAATATTCTAACTTTCTCTTTTTTATGGTTTTGATGATTTCCCTTGGCTTTCCCAGGCGGCTTATCACCTCATTTCTGCTTTTGTCAACCCAACTTTTACGTAACAGCCGTCTGTAAATCCACATTTTGAATGCTTCTATTCTCTTCAAGTTGACTTGCTTCCAGTTCTTAATTTTTTTTCTCTACAAGGTAATCCTTGACTTACGACCACAGTAGAGGCCCAAAGTTCGGTTGCTAAGTGATACATTTTAAAGTGAATTTTATGACCTTTCTTGCCACAGTTGCTAAGTGAATCACTGCAGTTGTTAACTTAGTAACACACTAAGTTATTAACAGATTAACAGAGTTGGAAGGGACCTTGCAGGTCATCTAGTCCAACCCCCTGCCCAAGCAGGAGACCCTACATCTGCCTCTACCTAGGATCGAACTCACAACCTCCTGATTGTGAGACAAGAGCTCCACTTCTAGGCCACAGCAGTGAATCTGTCTTCCCCATTGCTTGTCGGAAGGTCGCAAAAGGGGATCATATGACCCCGGGACACTGCAACCGACTTAAATACATGCCAGTTACCAAGTGTCCCGGGTTCATGTGATCCCCTTTTGTAATTGTTGTAATTGCAAAAAATGGTCATAACTCACTTTTTTTTTTAGTGCTGTTGTAACGTGAAACAGTCACTAAATGTACTCTTCTAAGTCAAGGACTGTCTCTATTTATTTGCTACAAAAAGTTTGAGCTATCTTTCAGCCACTTATTCCGGTGGTAAGTCATAAAGTTAAAAAAAAAAGTATTTAATAGACAGAGTCTCTTTGTTTACTTTCTTTTAAGCTGCCTAAAGAACATATAAAGGAGTTCAGGAGACCCTGATTCGCTTCAATGTATTGAAATTTCTTTTAGCGATTTGGATTTTAAACTCTTTGGGATTACCATCAAAATGAATTTGAATGGTTCAGCTCAGCTTCCAGTGGATTAAGAGCGGACTGCCATCTGCTTCACATTACTGCAAAACTCTGAATCTTTTCCAAAAGCTGAAGTCCAGAATGGAACAAACAGAATACCTAAGATCTATCTTTTGATCAGGAGTAGAAGAAAGAATGAAGGTCTCTAGATTTATTCCCCGAAGACCGGTTCTCTATGTGATGAGCACCTGCTATTTTGGCACTGAAGGATTATGCGAAAATAAATGAGTATATATGCGCCATTTTTTTTACCTCCCTACACATACAGTAAGTTGATCGACTCACAAATGGCATTCTGTCTTGAATTTATTTTAATTGAAGGGCAATGATCAATCATTTTAAGGAAAAGTTTTTTTTTAAAAAAAATCCCTTATATATAAAAATGTGCATTCTACCTCTGAGATCCTGCCTCTCAGCTCTGTCAAAATGAGAATAAGAACCACACCTATTCTCTACCTGTGCATTTGGTTTTTCTTGCCTAAATGTAGGACCTTACTTTTAAATGACCAATTGCTTGGTCATTGCCAGTGTCAAATAATGTAATTACCAATATGTATAAATCTGGCTGCTAGGTTGCCAACTGCTTAGGTCAGGGGTGTCAAACTCAAGGCCCGGGGGCCAGATTCGGCCCGCTTAGATCTGGCCTCTGAGGCCGCCCTGGAAACAGCGAAGGACCGGCTGGTGAAAGCGGAGCTCGGAAGGGCTGCGTGCGGAAATGGAGCTGGAAATGGAGCTCGCGAGGGCTGCGGGCAGCACTCCCAAGCTCCGTTTTTGCTGGCAGAGGATTGCAGGAAGCCATCACAGCCAAAAGCAGAGCTCGGGAGCCCGTCTTTGCTGGCAGAGTGCTCGGGCCACCACAGGTGCTCCTACCCGAGTGACATCGAGCTTGCGACACCAACCCTGGCCACGCCCCCCCTGCCCCCCCCAGGTCAAACACAACCCTGATGTGGCCCTCAATGAAATCGAGTTTGAGACCCCCTGGCTTAGGTGTTTTAGAAAGAGTATAACATGGTTGTCCTTTCATTCTACTGGGCATGAGAAGGGAAGACAGTGGTAGCAAGGCTTATTGAGTTCATATTGAGGGTGAAGTAAAGGTCCTATCAGGTGAAACCCACTAAACTGAGCTGGCCTATTGTTCTGATGTCATAGACAAGCAGACTCGGATTGTGTTGCATTGAATTTTCATTGTGTGGATGACTGGTAGGCGCAACGGAGAACACAGCTGCTCATTAGAGGCTGTGGAATAAAATAGAGCATTTACCTCCACAAAAAAAAATGTCTTGTGATGGATTGCCGGTGACGGGGCTTTATGTATTTCCTGTATAGAATCTGTGTAGCGGGGGGGGGGGAAAGGGGGTTGACGGAAAATCCTTAGAATGTATGTTCATAAAGAAATATAATAGCGATGGAAGGTGACAATTCAACTGTATCTCTTTAGAGGTCCATGAAGAGATTCTCAGTAAGGTAAAGGGTCTCTCACTGGAGTTTCCTTATCTTCCATCATAACCCAATTTTGTGGTGGTAAAGATAGAAGATGGGTGCAGCTCGCATATTAATACTGCCAATCCTTGGCCAATCCATCAGGAGAAGACACAGCAGCCCACCTGCATTTGAAAGACAAAGGCAAAGTCCACATTCTGAAGACATTCTGTCTTTTGAAGACAGCAAAGTCCACATTCTGAATAGAGAGGACCATGGGTTTGAAAGAAGGGTAAAAGAGGCCATCTATGCCGGGATGGTTTTCACTTACCTTCCCTACCGGTTCACAAATGTGAGCGCCCACCTCCACACATGCGCACGGCCACCTGCGCATGCGCTTTACTCGCACGCAAGCCTTCCGTGCATGCGCCCAGCCTCAAAAACGTGCACAAATAGGATAGCATAGAGCCGGGGCGGGTAGGTGGGGCCATCCGTGATTTCCACTACCGGTTCGGGCGAACCGGACAGAAGCGGCTGAATACCACCTCTGCATCTATGTTAACATTTAGCAGCCCCCTATCAACAGAGGGGGGAGAGAGGAAATATCCCCTATTGTGACCCAGCGCGGCAAGCCCCCAGGAAACGACACACACACACTGTTTTCCAAAACAAAGAAGACTTTACCACTAATAAATGCAGCTTAGTAGCAAGTTGGTTACAGGTTCTTGTTGAAACTCACAGAACAATTTGGCCGGGATTCCAAAATACAAAACTACAAACAGGTCATAAAGTCCATAAATTATCCTCCCTTGCTGGAGTTGGCCGAGAGCCCGGACTGGAGTTATTCCAAAGTTCAAACAGCAGCCAGACCAAATACTTGCGTTGTTTCCAGCAAGAGAGCAAGAGTTGATGCAAATAGTCTTAGGGCGTGGCCCCTCTGCCTGCAGGTTTACATGTGAGGAGACCTCCTCCTACAGAGCCACTCTTGCCGGCTAGCTGCCCTGCGTGCCCTAGCATCAATCAGAGGCTCCTCCTCTTCACTGGAGTCACTTAACTCCTGCTGGGGAGGTGCAGAAGGCCCTGGTTGATTATCGTCCTCTGGCCCTGCGTCCTCCTCGGTCTCGGACTCAGGTGCTGGAGATACAGACTGCTCTTGCCACCCCATGGTCGGTTCTTGGTCTTCCGGATCCATGAGCAGCTGCGCGGGACTTGGGCAAGCCACAACACCTATCTCCTGCCTACAACGCAGTCCTTTCAGCAATTCTAACAAAATTTCACCTCCATTTTCACCCTGATACAGGTGACCCTGAGGGCACAGATTAAACCCTCAAGTGGCCTCAAGAGCTTTCAGGGAGAGTGCTAATGACCAGATTATTATTATTATTATTATTATTATTATTATTATTATTATTATTTATTAAATTTGTATGCCGCCCAACTCCCAAGGGACTCTGGGCGGCATACAGATGACTACAAATAAATATAATCCTTCCAATTTCTGCTCCACCATCTGCCAGAACCGATTAAGCTTCTTGGATGAAAAGTGAAACATCTTCCTCAAAGAAAACAACAACAACAGCCCAGTTGCCATTTGAAAAACCACCTTTGAGATGCCAATCCTTTGCTTTGGAAAACAGTTATGATCAGATACACCATATGCATACTTTTACCATTGCAATGCTATCCAAGCTGGGGGATGATTTCCTGGCATGATCCAAAATACTCCAGAAATCCAAAATTACTCTTACTGGTGGTTTCCCCCCCCTTACAAACACTTTATTGGTAAGCTAATCCTAACATTAAGCAAGGTGAGAGGTCCCCATAGAAGAATACAGAAATGGGGGACTGGAACACAGCTGTGAGAAGTAGGAGGAGAAGAGAGATCGAGTAGTCAATTAATAGTGTGGAATTAAATTCATCTTAGCATTTCTGAGAGACATAGAACATAGACCAGAGGTGGGTTTCAGAAGGTTCCGGCCAGTTCTGGAGAACTGGCAGTGGAAATTTTGAGTAGTTTGGAGAACCGGTAAATACCACCTCTGACTGGCCCTGCCCCCATCTATTGTCTGCCTCCCGAGTCCCAGCTGATCGAGAGGAAATGGGGATTTTGCAGTAACCTTCCCCTGGAGTGAGGAGGGAATTGAAATTTTACAGTATCCTTCCCCTGGAGTGGGGAGGAAATGAGGATTTTGCAGTATCCTTCCCCTGGAGTGGGGAGGGAATGGAGATTTTGCAGTATCCTTCCCCTGCCACATCAAGCCACACCACGCCCACCAAGCCACGCCCACAGAACCGGTAGTAAAAAAAAATTGAATCCCACCACTGACATAGACATCCTATAATCAGCTGGCTAATGTATCAGTAATGAAGACAGACTTTCTATGGTTCCACAAGGGCTCCATGATAGTAACAGAGTAACAGAGTTGGAAGGGACCTTGGAGGTCTTCTAGTCCAACCCCCTGTTCAAGCAGGAGACCCTATAACGTTTCAGGCAAATGGTTGTCCAAGCTTTTCTTCTTAGTGCAAATCACTCAGTTGAAAGTCAAAAGTTTGTACTTCATCCCAGAAAGCAAATGTTAATATACTTTAAAAAATAAATCTGTACACATGCAAAGGCAGCATTAATTAGGCAGGGCTTAGCAATTCTGATCCTTCAGAAGTTTGGGCTGGATCAAATTTGAAAACTCCTGAAGATTTTAGAAAAATCTAGAGGGAACATGGACCCCAACATCAGCTAATTCTGTATGTGATTTGCAATTCAAACCCTGCCTGAGTTAAAGAGAAGAAAATGGTAAAATGTATATAAGAAATAACACTTTACTAAGGGAAAAGATGCTTGCACAGATATGCATACTGATACATTTTTGATTAGTAAAATGAA
This sequence comes from Thermophis baileyi, assembly GCA_003457575.1. Taxonomy (NCBI): domain Eukaryota; kingdom Metazoa; phylum Chordata; class Lepidosauria; order Squamata; family Dipsadidae; genus Thermophis; species Thermophis baileyi. The sequence goes on from QLTV01000969.1 coordinate 985,673, forward strand.
AAAGCTGTAGGAAGGAAACTCAATAGAACTAGCCAGTCTGATCACTAGTTTGTAAATTTATTATTTTTCAAATATGAGGATGGTCTTTTTAGTCTGTTTGTGGACACTGGAAAAAACCATCAGTTATGAACTTCCTAGAAAAAGTCCACTGAACTTCAGACGCACTGTTTCTAGGTTTACTTTGAAGTACCTGACACCATCTTCACTTATAGCAATATTAAGATTCATCTTTTTACAAAGGTAATTGCTTACGAAAAGAGAAAGAGCACAGAAAATTTGCACATTCCTATTGTGATGTATCGAAGTACATTTGCAAAGATGATAGTGCTTTAAATAAAATTCCATTTCACCATAGCTTAAACAATCAGATTTGGGGGCCCTGTTTTGAAGTTTCCAAGGTAATTTGTTAGTCATTCTTCTCTTTCAGGAGATAGGGGAAAATTGTGTCTCCATAAACATTGTTTGTCATGGGGCCAAAACTTTACATAACTCTTGTTTTCTGCCCCATGAAATTTGAGCAGCCTGCACCTTATTAAGTTGTAGAAGATGATTAAACAGCGATCTAAAAGGGCCTTTGATATTTTAATGCAATCATCCAGTTATTCATTTCTTGCAACTCATTCCCTCTTTGTGGAAGTTATATCTTTTAATGTTATTTGGAAGCTTAATTTTTGATGGCATTATGGGCGGTTTATGGTAAATCGTTCTTTGTAACCTGTCAAAAGTTGACTGATTTTTGCCAAGTTAAACTAACAAACGAACGAACGAACGAATGAATGAACGAACGAATGAATGAATAAATGACCAATAGATTTGATGAAGAGACCAATGGTAGATAGGCACCCTCAAGACCACTGTTCTCTCTTCTGGTGGTTCTTTATTTTTAAATCATATTCAATCTAGATAGTCACTGGGGTTGGCTTCAGATAGAAAACTGTGCCTTTTTTCAAAGTGGGACACTTGGTCTCCCCAAACTTCAAAGTCCTCTTTTATTTTGCAAAAGAATAGCAGGCATTTTAAAGCTGTGTTTGACATATATTGAGAAATCTTTATTATTATTATTATTATTATTATTATTATTATTATTATTATTATTATTATTATTATTATTATTTTATTATTATTTTAAAGTGCTTTTGGCTTTCTGTTTTCTCCACTGTCTGTGAGCATTTCTCTTCTTTCCTGCAGGAAAACTTCCAAAAACTATACTGTTACTCTGTGATGACTGTGCTGTCCACAGTAATATCAGCTAGGGCTAATTAATCAGGAAGGAAGGAAGGAAGGAAGGAAGGAAGGAAGGAAGGAAGGAAGGAAGGAAGGAAGGAAGGAAGGAAGGAAGGAAGGAAGGAAGAGAAAGGAAGGAAGAGAAAGGAAGGAAGGAAGGGAAAGGAAGGAAGGAAGGAAAAGGAAGGAAAGAAAGAAGGAGGGGAAAGAAGAAGAATGCCATTCACATTTTCCTTCAGGTTCCCCCATTGGCAATCTGTTCACTTTCCTTTCTCACCCCTTCACTTTCCAGAGTCTCAAGAACTCAAGCCAGAAACAACCCATTATGCTTCAGAGGTAAGTCAATCCTATGGCAATTTTTTTTTGTTTTTTTTAGAGAGAGACAGAAAGACAGAAAAAAAGAAGGAAGGAAGGAAGGAAGGAAGAAACAAGAAAAGAAAGAAAGAAAGAAAGAAAGAAAGAAAGAAAGAAAGAAAGAAAGAAAGAAAGAAAGAAAGAAAGAAAGAAAGAAAGAAAGAAAGAAAGAAAAAAAGAAAGAAAGAAAGAAAGAAAGGACAATAGCCAGGCCCATTTACCGGTATTTTTCAGAGTATAAGACACACTTTTTTCCCTCCTAAAAGAGGCTGAAAATTTGGGTGCGTCTTATACTCCGAATGTAGCCCCGCCTACCTGCCGGCCCCTACCCTTCGGCCTCCGCGCATCCTCTTCCTGGCTGCAGAGATTGCCACCGACAATGGCTTGTGTTTTTGGGCTCTGCGTTGCGTTTTCAGCCTCCAAACGCTCGATGCGCGGTGCCCAAAATGGCTACCCGGAACAGCTGCTGCCTTTTCTTACCCCTTCCGCGCTTTCCCTGCTTTAGTCACTGCTTTTGAAGCTGTTTTTCAGCCCCAACATGAGCTAAGTGATCTTCCGTGCTGTGCCTGCTTTTCTAATTGCTGCTCCCTCCAATGATCAGCTGTGCTTTAAAAGCACAGCCCCAACCAGCCCCAACCTCAAAACCAGCGAGCGAACGAATGTGCTGAAGCTGACCAGGCTAAGGACTAGCCAGATGAATACCTGGTAGGCAGAATTCCCCCCCCCCTATTTTCCTCCCCAAAAACTAAGGTGCGTCTTATACTGCAGGGCGTCTTATACTCCGAAAAATCCGGTAATTCTCTAAAGCAGTCAGGGTGAATGATACAAAGACCAATGTCATTTTGTTTTGTTTGTTTTTCAGCAGCTCTTGAACAGGTTTCCTCTCTATATTATTTTTTTCTTCTTTCTAACAATGCCATTTCATCTTTTCCCTGTTCCTCCCTCCTTTCTATTCTCCCCCGCCCCCCAGTAAGCAACTCCAATCTCAAGAGTAATTTTCACTTTGAGAACAAGCAAGGCAGTTAGTGGAAATTAAACTTCAGACCTTCTCAATCTGAGGTGACATCCATCTTCTGCCATCCAGTTGCATTTTGCCAGTCATGCAAATCTGTTTTCCCTGGCAGACAAAGAGTTGGGAGAAACTGCAATGACTGTACAAAAACAGTGGGAAGGGATGGCTTTGCAGAAAGCTCAGAAGATTGTGCCTTGAATTCCCATGTTTTTTTTCTCCTCTCTCTGACAGGATTGTTGAAGAGTAGAGTAAAATTAAGGGGAAGGAGGGAGGAGGAGGAGGAGGAAGCAAGAGGGAGGGAGGGAGGGAGAAAGAGAGGCAGGGAGGGATGAAGGAAGGAAGGAAGGAAAGAAGGAAGGAAGGAAGGAAGGATGAAGGAAAAAGGAAGGAAAGAAAGGACAAAGGAAAGAAGGAAGGAAAGAAAGAAAGAAGAGGGAGAGGGGGAAGGAAGGAAGGGAGGGAGGGAGGGAGGGAGGAAACAAGAAACAAGGAGACAAACAAACAAGGGAGGGAGGGAGGAAACAAGGGACGAAACAAGGAAACAAGGAAACAAACAAACAAGGAAACAAACAAGGGAGGAAACAAACAAACAAGGAAACAAACAAAGAAACAAACAAGGGAGGAAGGAAGGGAGGAAGGAAGGAAGGAAACAAATAAAAGGGAGGAAGGAAAGAAGGAAGGAAGGAAAGAGAAAAAAGAAAAGAAAAGAAAAGAAAAGAAAAAAGAAAAGAAAAGAAAAGAAAAGAAAAGAAAAGAAAAGAAAAGAAAGCAGCATTATTATTTTAGTCAACAGTTAACACTCAGAATAATGATCTATAGAGCGGCCCCAAACCTTTGCTGCTTGGCAGTCCGGCTGGGGGTGGGGGTGGGGAGAGGGGAACTGGACCGCGTGAGCGGCAAGCTGGCACACACACGCATGCACACACAGTGTCTGTCAAGCTGCACACGTGCGTTTGTTCCAGCCTGCCTCTTGCGCAAGTTCACGTGTGCGCCGGCTGTGGCCTGGTTGTGAATAGGCCACGGCCCGGGAGTGGGCTGCAGCCTGGAAGTTGGGGACCCCTGATCTACAGAGCATACAGGAGTTTATTTATAATGGATGTACTTCCAAAGACGATTTCCCCAAAATTTCTTCGTAGCTCAAGCTTCTGCCAGTCGCTTCATTCTCAAAATATATATAGCCTAACTAATAAGTTAGTTTCGTTTCTTCTTTCAACTCCTAAAATTTTCCATTGAATTTTTCCAAAATCCATTGAATTTTTAAAAAGGAGGAGGACCTCAAGTGGCTATTTTGTTTAAAAAACAACTCTGTATTTAAATGTTTAATTTTTTTGCCGATTAAAACACCTAAAGGCCCAAACGTTTCACCACCTTCTTGTTCCAAAAAACGGAAATGGAAAACGCATCTTGATTTTATTTATTTATTTATTTATTTATTTATTTATTTATTTATTTATTTATTTATTTATTTATTTATTTATTTATTTATTTATTTATTTATTTTCATCAAGCAAGTATTAGAAAACAGATACAAGTATAAACATGATTATGAATACATGAGATGGATACGAATAAAAGAGAACATTAGGACAGGGACGGTAGGCACGCTGGTGCACTTATGCATGCCCCTTAAAGACCTCTTAGGAATGGGGTGAGGTCGACAGTAGACAGTCTAAAGATAC
>QLTV01000969.1:990233-1007733 GCA_003457575.1 Thermophis baileyi
TTGACACATAGTCAAGGTCAGTGGTGAAATCCAATTTTTTTTACTACCGGTTCTGTGGGCATGGCTTGGTGGGCATGATGTGGCTTGGTGGGCGTGGCAGGAGAAGGATACTGCAAAATCCCCATTCCCTCCCCACTCCTGGGGGAAGGATACTGCAAAATCCCCATTCCCACCCCACTCCTGGGGGAAGGATATTGCAAAATCTCCATTCCCACCCCACTCTGGGGCCAGCCAGAGGTGGTATTTGCCGGTTCTCCGAACTACTCAAAATTTCCGCTACTGGTTCTCCGAACTACTCAAAATTTCTGCTACCAGTTCTCCAGAACCTGTCAGAACCTGCTGGATTTCACCCCCGGTCAAGGTCTTTTTGTAGGGTAGCAGCATTGTCAGTGGTGTTAAATAGTTTTACATCATCAGCAAAGAGAATGCAGTTGCTTATAATATGATTGCAAAGGTCATTTATGTAAAGTATAAAGAGTTGATCTATAAACTTTTTAAAGCCTCAGTAACTGGATTAATTACACAGACATCTGTTGCTATGCAATGCTAATGTTTGTGAGAGTTTCAAGTAGGAGTGCCTATCTTCATAGCATGAATAGAAAAAGTCTGAGATATGAATTGCAAATTGCTAATAAGAATGGCTCTGGCTCACTTTTCCTGATTAATAAGACGACTCTAATTGAAGTTTTAAATTGGTTGTCAGAGTTCCTCTAACATTGAATGATTTTATGCAATTCTCTGCTTCGAATATGTATTATTTATTTATTATATTAATATGGGTGGTCCTCGACTTACAACCGCCACTGAGCTCAACATGTATGTTGCTAAATGAGACATTTGTTAAGTGAGGTTTACCCCATTTTACGACATTTCTTGTCAGAGTTGTTAAATCAATCGCTGCAGTTGTTAATTTAGTCACACGGTTGATAAGCGAATCTGGCTTGCCCATTGTCTTTGCTTGTCAGAAGGTCGCAAAAGGGGATCACGTGACCCCGGGACGCTGCAACCATCATAAATATGAGTCAGTTGCCAAGTATCTTAATTTTGATCACGTGACCATGACGATGCTGCAATGGTCGTAAGTGTGAAAAATGGTGATAAGTCCTTTTTCTCAGTGCTGCTGTAACTTCGAACAGTCAATAAACGCACTGTTGTAAGGCAAGAACTACTTGTGTATAATGTGTGTGTGTCTGATCTCATCTCTTGGTTATATTCATGGTTGATTTATGATTCCAACTACTGTGGGTTTGGACCACTACCAGCCAATTCCAGAATCAGAATCAGAATAGAGCTGGAAGGGACCTTGGAGGTCTTCTAGTCCAGCCCCCTACTCAAGCAGGAGACCCTATACCATTTCAGACAAGTGACTGTCCAGTCTCTTCTTAAAAAACTCCAGTGATGGAGCATCCACAACTTCTGGAGGCAACTTCTGTTCCACTGGTTAATTGTCCTCACTGTTAGGAAGTTTCTCCTCACTTCCAGGTTGCTTCTCTCCTTGATTAGTTTCCAACCATTGTTTCTTGTCCTGCCCTCCGGTGCTTTGGAAAATAAATTGAATAAATAAATAAATTGACTCCCTCTTCTTCCAGTATTTGAGGCAGCCTCTCAAATACTGGAAGACTGCTATCATGTCCCCCCTAGTTCTTCTTTGTTGACTAACCAAACCCAAATCCTGCAACCAAACCAGGGGTGAAATGCTCCTGGTTCACTCTTACCTGTCGGTCGCCATAGAGCTGGTCGGAAAGGTAGCGCGAGGCACCGCCCACCCGCCCGGATGCCGCCATTTGAATTCTTTTACCCTCTGCGAATGCACAGAATGCTTTGCGCATGCGCAGAGGGTAAAAGAACCCAAATGGCGGCGTCTGGGCGGTGTCCGGGTAGGTGGGTGGTGCCTCATGCTACCTTGCTGACCGGCTCTACGGCGCCGACAGTAAGAGCGAACTGGGAGCATTTCACCCCTGAGCCAAACCCAAATCCTGCAACCGTTCTTCACATGTTTTAGTCTCCAGGCCTTTAATCATCTTAGTTGCTCTTCTTTGTGCTTTTTCCAAAGTCTCAACATTTAATGCTGTAATGTGATGACCAAAATCGGATGCAGTATTCCAGGTGTGGCCTTACTAAGGCTTTATAAAATGGTACTAATAGTTTACGTGATTTTGATTCTATGCCTCTATTTATACAACAAAGGATTGTATACTGTAGAGGCAGCTTTTCTGGCTGCTGCCTCTTATTGAAGTCTACACTTCAATGAGAAGAGGGCTGTCCCAGAAGAGGATAGTCTTTCATATCATTTCCAAATAATAACATATTATATTATTGCCAAAAAAACAACCCCACACCCTTTCATGGAGACGTCTATGATCCAGAGGTGATATTCTACCGGTTCGGCCTGGTTTGGCCGAACTGGTAGCGGCGACCTGCATGTGGGCCCGCCCGCCCGCCCGCCCCAGCGCTATGCCATCCTATTTCTGCATGATTTGAAGCCGCATGCATGCGTACAAGCCGCACACGTGATCAAAGCGCATGCATGGATGGGGGCGCTCACATTTGCGAACCGGTAGGGAAGATAACTGAAAACCACCTCTGCTATGGTCAGCTGGAATTGAACTCATCTCAACTCAGGGGTGTCTTTATTTTGGTGTCTTTTTATGTAGGTCTGTGCATACATTTTGAGAAAAATGTGTTTTGAAAGGCATGCCTTGATGGAATTTATATTTCAAATTATTCTTTTAGAACATTTCCCCCCACGTTTTCTTCCAACTGTGAGTTGTGAAAAAAAACAAATTTAAAGATGTTCCCTGAGGACATGTCATTTGCTACACCCAAATACTGTTGGTGTCTGAACTGATGGCAATCACTAATGAAGAAAGAAATATTGGGGGTGTTCTGGGGTATTCCTGGATGGAAATGTCAATCCAGTGGGCAATTGCTGTGAAATCAGAAAATGTCCCCATCGAGATCATTTAGAAAGGAATTAAAAATTAAATTACCAATACTGCAGTGGCTTTATATAGATCTGCAACACATTCATGTTTAGGATGTTATGTACACAGTTTGGACCACTAATTTGTGATGGAACATAATTTGAAAAGGTACAATATGTTGCAACCACTACTATGAAGAGTCAGGACCATTTCCTTGGAAGCAAAGGTTGGGGCAGTTTAACTTAAGGATAGACATGTTAGAGGTATGATAGAATATGGCTCAGAACAAATTATAGTTGAAAACATACAAAATGTTCTTAAATGAATTTGTCGTCTCCTCCTCCTCCTCCTCCTCCTCCTCCTCCTCCTCCTCCTCCTCCTCCTCCTCCTCCTCCTCCTATGCCATTCTGCATATTTACTTCCACCACCAGAATCCCCCCCCCAAAGATTGCTGGGAATAAAAAGGATATAATGACAAAATGAACAATACGAACATACAGTAGATAGAAGATGGATGGATTGATGCATGCATGGGTACATAGATAGCTACACATAGATAGATGATGGATGGATAGATAGATAGATAGATAGATAGATAGATAGATAGATAGATAGATAGATAGATAGATAGATAGATAGATAGATAGATAGATAGATAGATAGATAGATGGATGGATGGATGGATGGATGGATGGATGGATGGATGGATGGATGGATGGATGGATGGATGGATGGATGGATGGATGGATGGATGGATGGAAAAATCAATAGATAGATAATAGAATAATGATAGATAGATAGATAGATAGATAGATCGACCAACAGACAGACAGACAGACAGACAGACAGACAGACAGACAGACAGACAGACAGACAGACAGACAGACAGACAGACAGACAGACAGACAGACGTAGTTCATATCAGTGTGTACAACTCTGGCCAACCTATGTCTGTGTCTCTAAACCAGGGATGGGTTCTAACTACCTCACTGCCGGTTTGCTTCATCCCGTGCTGCATGGGCGTGCCGCGTGGGCGCACACGCACTTTGTGCACACGTGCATGCGCAGTGCAAAAAAATTCAAAAAATTCAAAAATAATAATTAAAAAAGCCAAAAACAAGATGGCGACGCATGCGCAGTGCCGGAAACTCGGCTTCTGTGCATGCACAGAAGAAAAAATAAATTAAAAAAATGCAAAAAAAATTTCCAAAAAAAGATGGTGGTGCCCACGGACCGGCACCGACCAAACCGGATCCGTGACGTCATCGTGACATCACCAGCGGGTCGCTACCGGTTCGGGCGAACCGGTCTGAACCGGGAGGAACCCACCTCTGCTCTAAACCCACACTTTCCACACACTGCCCCTCACTACAGGTCACCATGAATCCAACCAAAGTTCTCCTAGAAGCTTTGCTATAAAAAATCCCACCCATCAAAATGTAAGAAGTATAATGGGGAGAGTTTTGCTAAAAGTCCCTGAATTGTGTTTGGGAAATAGCAACACATGTTTTGTTAGCTGAGTAAGCTTTTAGTGAGACATATCTCACTGTTCCTATATAGTGTGAGCCCATAGAGGTTCCATTAATTATTTGCCATTAAGCAGTGGAGTTTTCACTCTCTTCCATTTGAAAAAAAAATGAATTCAAGTTGCTTATTATTTTGATTTTCTTCTTTGGGATGTCAATTTGCAAGTTTTTTTTTTATTAGTGCAGCTTTTTTGTATAAGAAGCTGGAAAACATTTCAAGTGAAAGACAAATTATTTTAAATATATCAGTTAATTGGATACTTTTGAATGGAATTTGTGTTGCCTAGTGCTGTATTTTTCTGTTTAGGGATTGTAATTCCTGTTAATTTATTATCTTGTACTGTGCTTTATTTTTCTGAGAGGGTTAAACATTCTAAGAGAATGGCAGGAGGTGGTTATTTTAAATAAGTAGATTGTTAGCAGATGTTTTAAATTTAAATCCTTAATTAGCTGATAGCTCTTAATCTCTCAGGGTAGGAAATACTTTAATTCTGATGTAAAGTCTAGACAGTTTTCTTCTTCTTCTTCTTCTTCTTCTTCTTCTTCTTCTTCTTCTTCTTCTTCTTCTTCTTCTTCTTCTTCTTCTTCTTCTTCTTCTTCTTCTTCTTCTTCTTCTTCTTCTTCTTCTTCTTCTTCTTCTTCTTCTTCTCTTGACTCCTCGATATTTCTGGACAAATTAAAACTCTTCTTTAAGAAATGTTAATAGGATAACAACGAAACAAATAATCACTTTACAATTGCGATTCACAATGCTGGATTACTCTTCCTAAGCTGTTTCCGTTAGACAACATACATCTTTTCTTTTTAATTGTCCATCACATCGTTGCCTTCTGTTCATGCGATGTTTAGTTTGTAGTTCCTAATTTAACCATTCATACTGCTACTTCTGGTGATATTAAGCTTTAATGTCAGTAGTAGTGAGAGTAGGTTTCAATTTATGAACATAGATTTTTGGCTACCTGCAGTAACAATTCATGGATGTCTCTTCTAAGATCTCACTGTTATCACCCAAATAAGACTGTCTCTCCAGTGGGTTTTTTAAAGGTAGAAAGAGATAGGTGTTTGTGTGTGTGTGTCTGTGTGTGTGTGTGTGTGTGTGCGTGTGTGTGTGTGTGTGTGTGTGTGTGTGTGTGTGTGTGTGAACATATGGGCCAAAGGTTAGACATGCCTGCTCAGACAGACAGACAGACAGACAGACAGACAGACAGACAGACAGATAGATGATAGATGGAGGGATGGAGGGATGTTGAATGGATGGATGGATAGTGTAGATAAGTTGATAGATTTTAGATGATAGATAGATAGATAGATAGATGGATAGATAGATAGATATAGATAGATAGATAGATAGATAGATAGATAGATAGAGGTAGAGAGAGATAAAGAAGTAGAGATACAGAGATAGACAGAGGGGGGAGGAGTAGAGGATAGATAGACAGACAGACTGATGCATGATAGGATAGACAGACAGACAAAGGATGTTGAATGGATGGATGGATAGATAAGTTGATAGATTTTAGATGATAGATAGATAGATGATAGATGATAGATAGATAGATAGATAGATAGATAGATAGATAGATAGATAGATAGATAGAGGTAGAGAGAGATAAAGAAGTAGAGATACAGAGATAAACAGAGGGGGGAGGATTAGAGGATAGATAGACAGACAGACTGATGCATGATAGGATAGACAGACAGACAAATGATAGAAACCAAAAAATCAGGCCCCATAGATAATGATATCAATTACATTAAATGTTTGAATTGATGGTCATTTTCTTCTGAACATTTCCTTACTCATTTGATGCATGGCCTTTAATGATTCCTAAGTAAAATAACATCTTCTCTGAAAAACAAAAGAACAAAACTTATCACCCTTGGCTTATAAGCCCTGACTTTTGGCACATACAGTAGTCTTCCAGATGACATAATCACCCATAATCTCTTTCAGATGATGCGGTCATCCATACTTACTATTTTACATTTAAAAACAAGAAGCTATGGGCACTTCAAGAGTACTCCATTAGTGTGTTGCTTTCCTGTTTGAGTCAGTCAATGCTCAGCTACTGGCCAATGAGCGACACCAAAATTAAACCCAACTCTTCTGATATGGTACTCACTGGTTTGCAAAGAAGAAAAAGAAATGTTTGTGACTGGAGCAAGAGGACACCATGGCATGATTCAGCCTCATATGCTCAATGTTTCAGCTGAAAGGAAAGCTGTATGGTGTCTGCATGTTTGATTAATTTGCTCGGTGTGTGAATTTCTAATCTAGAAGTGTCCAGAATCTTAATTGTTGGCTTTCTTTGCTATCCTAGTTTAATGCTGAGACTGTTCTCATGCTTATTCATATTTACTTCTGTGCTTGCTTAAAAAGGGGGGGTGGGAGAAACAGGAGAAAACGCCGAGTGGCAGTTAGAAACTGGCGCGTGGCGCTCTCTTTTCCTGTGCGTGGGCGCGCAGGCGCGCAGCCTCTGCCATTAGAAATGCCGTGTGGAAGTTGGAAACTACCGTGCAGCGTTCTCTTGTTACGTGTGCGGCCATGCGGCCGCGCACCTTAGAGGGAACAGTGACCACTGGTATTAGACCGCGCACCTTAGAGGGAATAGTGACTGGCAGGCATACGGGACTAAATTATTACAGGATCAGAATGATTTCTGTACTGTTGTTGTTTTACGTTGAAGGATTTTTGCACCATCTTTCATGTTGTCATAAACGTCTCCCCCACAGGGAGACGTTTATGGGTCCACAAAACATGGAGTAGACATTAAAAAAAGGGCTCGGAGCTTTGATTGCCTAGCTGTGCCTGCCATTTTGATGCTGTTAACCTCCATCCTGACATGTCTGCACTCTTTGCATCTCCAGGCAATAATCACTGCATTTTATACAATTTAAAACCAGCAACATGACACAGGATTTGACACAGGATACAGTATATCACAGTCTTGTGATGATAGCCCTGATGGGCAGATTTATGGAAGAAGAAGCCCAGGGTTCTTTCAAGCTTTACAAGATGAAGTCTCTTTTGGTTCAAGTTGGATTCCTCAAGCTAGTGACTCTTGAGGGTCATTGTACTGTCTAGTTTAATGAAAAGAAGGACTAGGGGTGACATGATAGCAGTGTTCCAATATCTCAGAGGCTGCCACAAAGAGGGAGTCAAGCTATTCTCCAAAGCTCCTGAGTGTAGGACAAGAAGCAATGGGTGGAAACTGATCAAGGAGAGAAGCAACTTAGAACTAAGGAGAAATTTCCTGACAGTGAGAACAATCAACCAGTGGAACAACTTGCCTCCAGAAGTTGTGAATGCTCCAACACTGGAAGATTTTAAGAAGAGATTGGATTGCCATTTGTCTGAAATGGTATAGAGTTTCCTTCCTGAGCAGGGGATTGGACTAGAAGACCCCCAAGGTCCCTTCCAACTCTGTTATTCTATTCTATTCTATTCTATTCTATTCTATTCTATTCTATTCTATTCTATTCTATTCTATTCTATTCTATTCTATTCTATTCTATTCTATTCTATTCTATTCTATTCTATTCTATTCCTATTCCTATTCCTATTCCTATTCCTATTCTATTCTATTCATTTTCTATTCATTTTCTATTCTATTCTATTCTATTTTCTAGTCTATTCTATTCTAATTTCTTCTGCTTTTTTATATTGATTTGTTTTAATTTGTGTAATCTGATCTTGAAGAGCCAGTTTGATCTAGTGATTAAAGCACAAGGCTACAAAACCAGATAACTGTGAAAGGGACATTTCTGGACAGGTAGGGAAGTTTCTCTGATAAACAGTTAGAACACCATTCTCATAGCAATATTAAAACGTTGATGGTCTTCATGAAAGATTCATGATGTGAAATCCATAAATTGGACATCAAGACAACCTTTGTCCATGGGTGAAATACGGATTCAAGCCCAGACAGTAAAGTGATAGAAGAAGAAATCCCGTTTTTATGGAAGATGGGAGATATTATTGAAAGGACTTTGTTAATGACTATCCGCCATGGCGTACAAGTCTAAATGAAGCTTAAGTTGGAATGGACAAGTTGCTTTAGTGTCAGGAGGAAAACACAGGTAGAAGGAGTTTTCATAGCTTTGAATCCACAAAGGATTTGAACGTGCAGGTTTCATGTCTGCACGTAAAATGTTTTCAGCATGAAGAAAAAAGAAAGAATTATAGACTTCAAACGTGTCTTTCTTAATTCCGGACCTAGAACATTATGGCAATAATAAGCCTTTTACTCAATGCATATTGTTTGAGTTTTGCCATCTAAGAGGTTCTTTGTTGCCAGAGTGGGATGACTGTTGTTCTATTTATAAATTAAGATTCTGACATGCCTTGGCTAAGTGCCCAAAGATCTTTAGAGTTCAATGTATTATACAGCATTATTACATCTCTCTCTCTCTCTCTCTCTCTCTCTCTCTCTCTCTCTCTCTCTCTCTCTCTCTGTCTCTCTCTGTCTCTCTCTCTCTCTCTCTCTCTCTCTCTCTCGCTCTCTCTCCTTCCTTCCTCTCTCTCTCACACACACACAACAGCAGCTATTTTATGGTAAGGTGTGTTTTCTTCCCCTAGATGACATACAATTTTGGCTGTCTGCCTTTGCTGAAATAGCAAATACCACAGATCATAAGAACAACCTCCTAATAGCAATAACACTTAGACTTATATACCACTTCACAGTGCTTTACAGCCCTCACTAAGTGGTTTACGGAATCAGCATCTTGCCCCCAACAATCTGGGTCATCATTTTACTGACCTTAGAAGGATGGAAGGCTGAGTCAACCTTGGGCCGGTGAGAATCAAACTGCTGGCAGTCGGCAGAATTTGCCTGCAATACTGCATTCTAACCAACAATGGTTTCAAAGGTAACCAATTATACAGACAGGGATCAAGAACACTTTTGCATTGAAAGCATCTAAGATGCTTTTGTTTACATTCCTGCACTGTGCAGTGGAGTCGGACTCCTTGATCCGTGACTCCATGATCTAATTATCTTCTCCTATTCTTCCTCCTCCTTCTTGTATTTAAATAGTTCGTTTTTAGTTTCTGTTTATATTACAACAGACATTATTTCTGAATATTCATTCGCAAACCAAAACAACGAGCTCAGAAAATGTTTGTAAAAAGAATTGTTAGGTGTTGTTACAAATCATAATAAATTAAGGTTATGACTGGTATGAAATCATATTATTCCAGAAAGAAAGGGAAATACTCCAGTTTGATACAAAAGATCAAATATTCCAATTCAAAGGAAAGACCTTTGGCTTTTAATTGAATAGAATTAGTTGTTTTTTCAGCAGTTTGAACTTAAATGAGATTAACCAGAAAATTTTCCCCTGCTTACACTCAAAGAACAAAGGTGTGCAATTATATGTATTGCACATGGGTTATCATTACAATCATGAATTACAAAGAATTTGGTGCTTACATAGCTGTACGTACATATTCTTCTGCCGACGTTATTTGGCTGGTTTTCTTAGGTGATGAATGACCTGGTTTACAGAACATCTGAATAAGGCTCCACCATGGACACAACCCTAGCATAACCATATATTGCCTTCTTGATCTCTTGCAATTGTATTATTTTAGGAGAAGAGCAGGCAGAGCTGGGGGCAGAATTAAACATGTCATCAGCTTAGAGCCCTTACGTTGCCACAAACAATCTAATTCCACCACCACCCCTTGAATTCTGTTGAGCCTTACCTAGTGCCAATAAATCTTGTGCCATATCCGTCATCGGACATTGGCGATCATGTTGGTGATCCTATTTTTATCAACAGCCACATGAAAAAGTGCTGTTGAGTTTTATCCAAACCAGTCCCTTAGATTTTGAAGCCATGATGTTCTTCTTCTGCCTGGACCTCGTTTGCCTTCAATCTTTCCGTGGAGGATTAAGTGAAGTAGGCCGTATTTTTCAGGGTGTCTCATCACATGATCTCTTGCAATTGTATTATTTTCAGTTGTAGGAGAAGAGCAGGCAGAGCTGGGGGCAGAATTAAACATGTCATCAGCTTAGAGTCCTTATGTTGCCACAAACGATCCAATTCCACCACCACCCCTTGAATTCTGTTGACCCTTACCTAGTGCCAAATTAGCGCTAACCATTGGTTGACTAGATTCTTGTGCATAGATTATTGAATAAATCTTCTATGCTGCAACTTAACATATGGGCCTGATCCTTGACCTTAGCCGAAACAATGCTTATAAGATCATGGAACAAAATGGAGGCAATTACTTCCTTGTTTAAATGAGATATTCCAACCATTTCTCCTGCCACTGGGCAGCACATTGATTTAAAAGTCACTTTTTTTTTTGATATCATTGGAATTCGACCTCTTAAGTATGCTTAGAATTTCATAGGTCTTCAATTTCAATTACCTTACCAAAAGCATTCCTTGCCCAAAGATATACAGTAAGTGCCTGAAAATAAGCTGGAATATACTTACCGACAGATAAAGCTAAGATTGCTTGCCTCTCAGTGAAAGACAGAGAGAAAAAGGGGGACGAGGCATTCATCCAGTTTGTTGAATTGTTGACATGTTGAAATTCTGGGCTTTACAGACATCTGAGACTTTGAACACCATTAAATGCATTCAGTTTTGCTTTCACAGAAAAGTTCAGGGCAGCTTACAATTGTTCCCTCAGGGGACTTTGAAGGCAATTTTTCCCTCAGGGCACAAAAGTTTTGGATCCAATATTTGGGCTTTAGAAAGTACCGATGACTATTTTTATCTTTGCAACAACAACAACAATAAAAAAGATAGTATTGAAGAGCTGTCAGAAAGGTTTAGCAAGCATTAGTGTCGTTCCTGCGCCAATTGATTTGGGTCTATGTTTGGTTGATTGCTAAACAGAACCAATAAAACTCCACCTCTCATTCATTATTTAATCTTTTATATCTATTCTAGCATTGCTGATGCTCAAAAAACATAATTTGGAAAAAGGACTTTGGACCTTCTGTAAGCTTAAGCCCATCATGACATTGGTGAAAGTTGCCTGTCATTTTTCAAACTTTATTGAAGTTCAAATAAATAAATTATGTTTCTTTCAGAGTTGCATTGCATTAACTTTCATGAGTGGATCAATGATATGAACCATACATCCTTTATCTGGCTTTCATAGAAATGTGGAAATTAACCAGTGGACTGATTAAATGAACAGCAAAAATGTTCAGAGCTCGTGTTCATGAGACATCTGAAATATGATGCACATCCCTAATATTTTCCCAAACCACGATGAGAATGAGAATTTGCTGGCTGCTTCCCTTTGTTGCTTTTCAAATTTCTGGTTGAAGAATACAAATGCCGGTGACATCTTTGAGTTGGAACATCAAAATTGGCCTCACTCAGTTCTTCCAGATGTTTTTATCTATGTGCTATAGCAGGGGTGTCAAACTCAATTTCATTGAGGGCCACATCAGGGTTGTGTTTGATCTCAGGGGGGGAGGGCATGGCCACGGTGGGCATGGCCAGCTGAACGTCACTCATGTTGGGGGCGCATGTGGCAGCCCGATCACTCTGCCAGCGAAAACAGGCTCCCGAGCTCCATTTTTGGCTGCGACGGCCTCCTGCAACCCTCTGCCAGTGAAAACGGAGCTCAGGAGGATGATGGTGCAGCATTTTTGTCTCTATGGTATTTGTCGCATCGTAGAGATGTCATCACGCTTATGGAGTGGGAACTTTCGTAAGGTGATATAATGATTGGAAGTGAAACCAGGTGGTATGATCTTAACATGCCAAAATAATGGCCTATCAGGAATTTTTTGTTTTATACACACATCAGAAGACTAAAAAATCTAAAATGTGGCAAGATGGAATTTTGAAGGCCATATTTGGAGGAAATAAGGCAAACTTATTTGATGATAAAGAACAACTCTTGGATAGTATTTTTATAAACTTTCAGATAAAACTTGGTGATGACTTTGAATCTGAATGATATTTAATCACCGTAGAAAGTGAAAATGTTTCTAAAACTGATTATAATCATTCAAAGAACACAGAAAAGCTAAAGTTAACAAGAAAATGGAGCTCAGGAGGGCCACTTGCAGCCCTCCTTAGCTCCGTTTTCACTGGCAGAGGCACCGCGGGCCGGTCCTTCGCTGTTTCTGGAGTGGCCCCGCGGGCCAGATCTAAGCACTCCACGGGCTGGATCTGGCCCACGGGCCTTGAGTTTGACACGCCTGTGCTATAGGGTGAAAACCACAGTTTGGTTTCTTCTTCTTGTGCCATATCCGTCATCGGACGTTGGCGATCCTATTTTTATCAACAGCCACATGAAAAAGTGCTGTTGAGTTTTGTCCAAAACAGTCCCTTAGATTTTGAAGCCGTGATGTTCTTCTTCTGCCTGGACCTCGTTTGCCTTCAATCTTTCCATGGAGGATTAAGTGAAGTATGGCATATTTTTCCGGGGGTCGCATCACATGTCCAAAATATTCTAACTTTTGCTTTTTTATGGTTTTGATGATTTCCCTTGGCTTTCCCAGGAGGCTTATCACCTCCTCATTTCTGATTTTGTCAGCCCAACTTATACGTAACAGCCGCCTGTAAATCCACATTTCAAATGCTTCTAGTCTCTTCAAGTGGCTTTTTGTCCGAGACCAACTCTCCACTCCATAGAGCAGGATAGAAAAGATGTAACATCTAACAAGCCTGTATGGTTTCTTGCCTGCATGAAATCTATTGATGCACACCTGTTGTCCTCTACTACTAATGAGATGGTCTGATCAGATACTTGAATAAAAATGCAACTTACAACCACAGTGGAACCCAAAATTTCTGTTGTTAAGCATGACATTTGTTAAGTGAATTTTGCCCCATTTTACGACCTTTCTTGCCGCATTTGTAAAGTGAATTCCTGCGGTTGTTAACTTAGTCACACCGTTGTTAAGTGAATCTGGCTTCCCCATTGCTTTTGCTTGTCATAACGTCTCAAAAGGGGATCACATGACTCCGGAACCCTGCAACCGTCATAAATATGAGCCAGTTGCCAAGGATGCGAATTTTGATCATGTGGCCATGGGGATGCTTCAATGGTTGTAAGTGTGAAAAATGGTCTTTTTTTCCCCCCAGGGCCAGTGTAACTTCAAAAAGTCACTAAGAGAATGGTTCTAAGTTGATAACTACTTGTAGTGGTTTGTCTAGGAAAGCAGATCGCTGAACTATGACAATTGTGGAATGCAGAACTGGAAGCCCAATTCCTGAAACATGGAAATAGGATTCATTCATGAGAACAGGGAATAATGGAAATATTTTTCTACATTCTCTCTTTTCATCGGATCTTCGGGCTGTAGGATCCTCCTTCTGCGCATACCACATTAGCCTTAAAGGGATGGGAACATTCTGTGAACAGTTTTCAAAGTTTCTTCCTGGATTTTAATTGCTGTGGCCTAGAGGTGGAGCTCTTGCCTCACAATCAGGAGGTTGTGAGTTCGATCCTAGGTAGAGGCAGATGTAAGGGTCTCCTGCTTGGGCAGGGGGTTGGACTAGATAGCACTTAGCACTTAGCAATAGCACTTAGACTTATATACCGCTTCATAGTGCTTTACAGCCCTCTCTAAGCAGTTCACAGAGTCAGCCTCTTGCCCCCAACAATCTGGGTCCTCATTTTACCCACCTCGGAAGGATGGAAGGCTGAGTCAACCTTGAGCCGGTGAGATTTGAACCGCCAAACTGCAGCTAGCAGTCAGCTGAAGTAGCCTGCAGTGCTGCACTCTAACCACTGCACCACCTCGGCTCTTAGATGACCTGCAAGGTCCCTTCCAACTCTGTTAATCTGTTAAGATACGGTGAGGAAGAAGAAAACAAATCTTCATTGTTTTCTTCAAGGTATATTCTCGTTTCTGGCTAGTGAATTAGACCATTCTATAATTTTGCACCGATAACAATGAAGTAATTAATGTTCATTATCTTGTTTACTCTTTAAAACTGCATCAGTTGATTTGATTTTTGTTTCTGGAATGGAAAAAAAAATATTGTTGACTTCATTTTATCATGATGTGTAATTTCGCCAAGTTTTTTTTTTTTTTTAGTTTTCTTTCTTTTCTCTATCCTCCACCCCCCCTAGTTTTTTTTTTTATAGTTTTCTTTCTTTTCTCTCTCCTCAACCCAAAGAGGCTTCATTATAAATCTGTAATAAGTTCCATAGAGATTCATGACTTTTTCCTCTTTTGTCCCCCCCCCCTTTTTCTGGTGTAAAATGTATCATTGGGAGAGGTTATTGTTTTATTATTTCCTTTTTAATGAAATGGCAAGCTTTCCAAAAAGGTCTTTAGATGAAATCGGGGTGGAGAGAATGGATAGTTTTTCTGAGCCAGTCTGAAATAATAAAAGATGCTCCCATCAGATCTTGCCATCTACAAATACACTTTGAATCAGTCTCTTGTGAAATACTTTTCATATTTTTTTCCCCCACTGGCCTGGCAAATGACAGCAGGTAAGACCAGCAGGGAGGACTTTTTAAGAGACAAAAGAGGCTAAGACTTTTTCTTAGCTTCCACTCTGGATGAAAAGATAATCATGGTTAAGCCTGCTACTTTCGCGGGGCCTGTACGGTTCCCTGGTCTTATGCAAAAGCTGTTCCTCCCTCCTGATTTTGCAGGAGACGGTGTGGGTTATTCTTTGTTCTACAGGAGTACAGTCAGATTTTTTTCCTATGAGAACTCTGAAAATCTACTCAGAATCCTGAAAATGCTTTTCTTTCTTCCAATTGTCTACAGCAGGGGTGTCGAACTCAAGGCCCGCAGGCCAGATCCGGCCCGTGGGGTGCTTAGATCTGGCCCACTGGGCCACCCTGGAAACACCGAAGGACCGGCCCATGGTGCCTCTGCCAGTAAAAATGGAGCTCAGGAGGGCTTCCCAAGCTCCGTTTTCACTGGCAGAGGGTTGCAGGAGGCCTGTTCTGACCTAGGCTTCACAAAATCACAAAGCAGACTCCTTGTCCCGACAAAATCCCTTGTTATTAAGCTAATGTGAATTCCTCTCATTCACATCCAGCAAAGTCCTGGCAAACAGTCTTTCAAAGGTGAATTTACAACCACAGACCTTATCAGGCTTGGAGAGCTGCCAGGCCAATATCTTCCAAACGCAACGCTGTACAAGGAAATACTTGGCAAGGAGTCTCTGAGAGTCACGAACAGATCTTCACACTAATTAAGTGAACTAATTGTCTCCTGCAAACTCCACTCCCCTTTCGCTCCTCTTTATTCCCTATGGGAGGGGCCATTCACCATCCACCTGTGCCTTTATTCCCGAGTCGGCCCTTGTTCCTTAACTGTTCCCTTCTCCTGGCAGCTCTGCGCATACGCACATCGGCAACAGATTCCAGCTGTTCTTCAGCCCCACTTATCTCCGACTCCGACGGTAGCTGATAACTGTCGGACGGCCCTGGCCCCATCTCTGCATCCGACGCAGAGCACTCATCAGAGTCTTCCCCAGACTCCAGGACTGGCCCATATTCCTCCCCAACTTCCTCACTCTCCGAGTCTGCCACCAGCTCCACTGGCTGTTGGCGGGCCACAACAAGGCAGTCACAGCCAAAAATGGAGCTTGGGAACCCGTTTTCACTGGCAGAATGCTCGGTCCACCACAGGCACCCCCCAGACATGAGTGATGTCAAGCTAGCCACGCCCACCCTGGCCCCCCAAGGTCAAACACAATCCTCATGCAGACCTCAATGAAATTGAGTTTGACACCCCTGGTCTACAGTGAAGTGCTTTCCACGTTGCCGGTTCTGATGAAGTTCTTCAGACTGTCCTTGAGAAGAATCAGAGGAGCCTAAGAGCAGGTGGCATCCTTAACTGTGATATTAGAGTGACATAACTGTATCATTTCTTTTTCCAAGGTGCTTTGAGGAATATGGTGAACACAGGTAAATTTATACACAATTGATTAACCCTTAACCACAGGCATACTATTTCAGCTATGCTATTACAGACATGAGGTCATAATGACCGCTTTAGCTCCTGGCCATAGTCCAGGGAATTGCACTACGATATTGTGACTAGTGGTTCTGGATCTATTGCTTCCAAAAGGGGCAGAAGACCATTTGAATTTGTTCTTGCCATATAAATTATTGCACGACGTAGATTGTATCTGGTCATCAATTTCATCGGGGGCTTCATCATCGCTGATGTCAGAATCGGCGGTGCTGGCGGGTTCCTCATTGTCCATTACAAAATTTTTGTCGCAATCCGATTCCACTTCACTCAGTTCACTCTCTGCTTCTTCATACCATGTTAGAACAGTTTCTTCGAAGTTTGGATCACCAAATCGCACTCTTTTTGGCAGAAAACGTGACCCCGACATTATAAAAAAATATATACGCTAACAAAGATCTGCGGTCAAAATGACCGCAACTCAAATTTAAACGCCGCTACAGAAAACACCAAATAACTCATGCAAGCGCAATGCTACATACACTCTTATTGGTGGGAAAACAAAAGCTATATGCAACCGGAATGGTCCATTTCTAAAAATAGGGGTGTTCCAAACATTTTGGAAAACTGTTGCCATCACTATGACCATGAATTGTGGTTATATGTTAATCCTGAGTCTTTCACCACTTCTTCAGAAAAGAATACTCAAATTTAGTAGCAAAAAGCCAAAGTTGCTGGTTCGTTTCTCTCCAAGGCTTTACTTCTGATTTGAAGCAAGGGAAAACATATTCAAGGAAGTGATCTTCCCTAAACTTTTACAGAAGCGACTGCAGTTTTATAACGTATTTGTTTTCAGATTAATTTAAGGCATGGCCTTGGGTGTGTAATTGCACCATTTTCCTTAGCTAAACTGGATTGCATAAAATATAAAACGCTGTTCCAAATTGATCTGGGAAATTGATTTTTGATTGGTGTTTATGAAAGGATACAACCTTGTTTTCATTTTAATTGTGATGATGATGATGTTTTTTGCCATGCTTGTGGGCTAACACACCAATTTACTGTATATGGTGAATATATTTTAAACCGAAATTTTGACATAAAATATAACAGTAGAGTTGCTGAACTGAGAACTGCATAAGCTAGGAAGACCAGTTTACAAAGTGATTAA
>QLTV01000969.1:1009547-1017047 GCA_003457575.1 Thermophis baileyi
CATTCCATTCCATTCCATTCCATTCCATTCCATTCCTTTCCTTTCCTCTCTCTCTCTCTCTCTCTCTCTCTTCTCTCTCTCTCTCTCTCCATCTCTCCCCTCTCCCTCCCTCTCTCCTCTCTCTCTCTCTCTCTCTCTCTCTCTCTCTCTCTCTCTCTCTCTCTCTCTCTCATCTTTCTATCCGTCTAGCTATTTTCCTTCTGTCATCAGTCTTAAGCCTTTTCTTCCCATTCCCCCAAAGGCAATGGACTGTTACCTGTTCTTTTCCTAGCTTTGAAATTAGAAGCTACCTGGTTCCCCTCTCCCCAGCTTCAGCCCTTACAGATCAGATGCTAGAAGTAATACTATAAGGGGCTATCTAGAAGTTTCAAGGGAAACATAAATATCTTTCATATGCTGAGTCAGGGAAGAAGCTAGGGGAAAAGAAGGTTTTGTTTTGGGGACATCCACTGGGTTTATTTTTCCAAACTGGTGGACATTATCTGGGATCAAATATCGATGCCTTTTTACAGGTGCACAATGTATGCGATGCACAATAAGCATGGTGAGGGATCTAATCGCCCAGTTGCACCTGCTGTTTTCATGCTTTGGACTACCCTGTCTCTATTCTCCTTTTTTAAATGCAAAATTGAAAATGGGCCAAAACCTGAGAAACACTTTGGTATTCAATTGTCCTAATCTTTTGACACTGGCATATTGAATTATATTGGGACTGAATGTTGCTAATGTATATATTATTGACTGCAAATTATGTTAAGTATATACTAGATGCAATCCAGGCATTCAGAAATACATTTCTTGGCATGACTAAGTGTGTTCTCTCCAGCTAGCAGAGTGGTTTGAATTGTTTACATATAATGTAGGATTTGGTATCCTAGTTTAAAGT
This sequence comes from Thermophis baileyi, assembly GCA_003457575.1. Taxonomy (NCBI): domain Eukaryota; kingdom Metazoa; phylum Chordata; class Lepidosauria; order Squamata; family Dipsadidae; genus Thermophis; species Thermophis baileyi. The sequence continues at coordinate 1,010,434 of QLTV01000969.1, forward strand.
GTGTGGCTATCCAAAACCAGATTGTAAAGGGGGATCAATTTCCCACTTGATTCATAATATTCCCCAACTTTTTTTTTTTTAAAAAAAAGCTCTTTTCGTTAGCCTTTTTAGAAGCTGAAATATAAAGCCAAGATCCCTCTTGTTTTATCATAAAATCCCTTTTCTTCTTTTCAGTGTCTATTAGTCAAGGAGTGACTAACCAATTTGGTTGTAGTTAAGGCACCAAGCTAGAAACTCGGAGACCATGAGTTCTAGTCCAGCCTTGGGCACGAAGCCAGCTGGGTGACTTTGGGCCAGTCACTGCCTCTCAGAACTAGAAAGGAGACAATGGCAAGCTATTTCCTAATCATCTTTCCTGGTTGGAAGAATTTGCTTCTACAGCAAAAACTGTCAATATGTTTGATGGAACAGTGACTTTGTAGGAATGTATCACCTTCCAATGTGGCGTTGTAATATTTTTTTACATTAAAATAGCAGTAGCATTTAGGCTTATATATTGTCCCATAGCACTCTTCGGGTCATTTACATTGTAAAACCATTATTGGCATATTGCCCCCAACAATCTGGGTCCTCATTTTACCGACCCAGGAAGGATGGAAGGCTGAGTCAACCTAGAATCCTGTCAGGATCGAACTCCAGGCTGTGGGCACAGTTTGCCTGCAGTACTGCATTTTAACCACTGCGCCACCAGGGCTGTTGGTTGATTTTCCCTGAGTTTCTCAACATTTCAAAAATTAGCATTATAATATATAATGTGTTGCAAATACGGTGGCAATTAACCGATTATTACGTATTCTAGATATCGTAAAGCATTCAAAACAGGGGCGTTGAAAGCTGTTTCTTGTATGTGTGCCTACACGAATCTTTCACTTCACTTCACTCGCAGCTGCAATGAATGTGTTTTTCTATGCATGGACACACATGCAGAGATGGCCAGAGGCAGTTTTCAGTGACGTTACACAAACTGTGCAAAGCACCCTAGGTGTTTTAATCCTTTGAAGACCTGTTATTTACACACTAGTGTGTGTTACAAAGCATCTACAATGAACGCACGGCATGTTGAATACATGTTTCAACCCCTGAAATATTATAAATTATGCCCTGCCTTACAAGGCAATGCCGTGTTTTATTTTTTTATTTTTTTTTTAGTCCTCTTTAAGAGTGGGGAAGAAAGTGGCATTGGACAGCCAGTGGAAAAAGTCCAATGTTGTTATACAATTTCCTAAAGTTTGATGCTTTTCTGGAGAAATGGAGAAGGGGGGGGTTAAGAGCAGTTCCGTTTATTTAAAGGTTGCAGAGCTTTAGTGATAGATGGATCAACGATGTTAAACAACAGTGCAACTTTTCATTTTTCTTTCCTCCTGAGTCAGTCCTTGCCTCTTAGAAATTAGTATATTCTCATATATTGCAGTAGTAAAGAACTCTACTTCGGTGATACATTACACCCAAGCTTCATATCTATTAAACCGAAAGAAAATCTAGGGATGAGCTGACTTTAGCACAGATGAAGGAAGCGAAGGAAACTATTTTGTGATTTATTTGGTTTCCAGCCAAGCTTACCTTTCAAAATCATATTCAGGGCTAGCAATAATACAAAGAAGGTTAGAGCAGCATTACAATTAACTGTAGATCATTTAAGACTCTGAAAAAGAATCCAATTAATTAAAACTTACCGCAACAGATAAAGTAGCATAACTTCCAAATGATTGTTTGAATGATTATTTTATTTAAAGTTCTGCAGTCCAGAAAGCAGGACATTTTTTTATTTGTTTGTTTCTATTCCTGCCTTTATTATTTTTACAAATAACTCAAGGAGTTGGACATATCTAACTCACTTTCTTCTTTTCCCCGTAACAACCAAGGAATAGGAATAGGAATAGGAATAGGAATAGGAATAGGAATAGGAATAGGAATAGGAATAGGAATAGGAATAGGAATAGGAATAGGAATAGGAATAGGAATAGGAATAGGAATAGGAATAGGAATAGGAACAATGCTGTGCATTGGGTTGGGTTGACACCCAGCTGGCTTTCATAGCTAAAGTGGGACTTGAACTCACAATCTCCTGCTTTGTAGCCTGGTGCTTTAACCACTAGACCATGATGAGGCTGAAACAGAGAAAAATATTTCTCAAAATTAAGTTAGAATGAATGAGTTGGAAGGGACCTTGGAGGTCTTCTAGTCCAACCCCCTGCTCAAGCAGGAGAACTTATACTTTTTTAGATAAGTGACTGTCTAGAATCTTCTTAAAAACATCCAGTGATGGAACGCCCATGATTTCTGGAGGCAAGCTGTTCCACTGGTTAATTGTCCTCACTGTTAGGAAGTTTCTCCTTAATTCCAGGTTTCTTTGATTAGTTTCCAACCATTGTTTCTTGTCCTGCCCTCTGGTGCTTTGTAGAATAATTTGACTCCCTCTTCTTTGTGGCAGCCCCTCAAGTACTGGAATACTGCTATCATGTCACCCCTAATTCTTTTTCCTTTAGACTAGCCAAACCCAAATCCTGCAGCCATTCTTCATATGTTTTAGTCTCCAGGCCTTTGATCATCTTAGTTGCTCTTCTCTGAACTTTTTCCAAAGTCTCAACCTCTTTTTGTAGGATGGTTGCAGTATTTCAGGTGTGGTCTTACTGGGGTTTTATAAAGTGGTGCTTTATAAAATTCTGAAAGTCCAATTGATTCCTCTGGAAGAATGTTGTATTTTACACATTCTGATTCTGGGGAATGTAAGCTGTCATAGCACCTAATCAACGCTGAACGTTAAGTTTTGCGTTTACCGGTGGTGTTTTCTAGAAAGGATGTTGGAAGCACCATATCGCAATTAATTTAATTGGATGCACCATTCTGTATTAGCTGAGCTTTCCACTCCTACCTAGAATGCATTAGGCTATTTCAAGTAGGCTATAACCAAGATATATATATATATATATTTCACATCCACTCTGATGTCTTTGGGCATGGATGTAGCTAGCCAAGAATTTTAGCTTGTCTAGTAGATCCGCTGACTCAGCAGCTCAGAGACCAGTTCTACCAAAGTTTATAGACCTGTCAGGAATTGATTGGAAATATCAAGTCTACTCCTTGTTTCAGATGGAGAAGACCAGCCTTCCAGAGAAAATACCAGTAGGTGTTAATCAGTAGGTGTTAATATGACAAACCCTTTGTAGTTAAATCAATGATTCCTTTATTAAGAGCCCCAGCAGCCCCAGCAAAAGTTTCTCTCTCTCACAGCAGGCTAACAAGTCTGTCCGGCAGGGAGATGAATAATTGTCTGCCACATCTATTCATCTTCGCCCCCTGCCTTTTATCCCCAGAGCTAGGGTGGGACTTCGCTAGCAGCGGTGGCTCTTCCGTCCCAAGGATCGGCTCATAGATTTCCACTTTTCTCCTCTCCTCTGCCTTCTGCACATCCACGTGTCAGGCACTGGATCCAGCTGTTCCTCCTCTTCCTGATCAGCCACCTCCAGACCTGGGGGCTTTTGACTCTCCATCTGAGGGCTGACGGATGGCCCAGGATCCACCTCTATCTCTATCTCTGACAGCTCCATTCCCTCTTCCCCCTCGGAGCTCTCACATTGCCTTGATGCTGACCCTGACTCCCATGCCTCCTCCTCCTCTGATTCGGCTGCTGGAGGGGCCGGCGGCTGACAGGCCACAACAGTATCCATCCTACATGGTTAATGTCCCTGTTCAATTAAGTCCCTTCCCTGTGAAAGTAAATTGAGCTCCAGGCATATCCATTTTTCCCTATCTTCTCTAGAAAGATGCCCACTGGATTTAGGCAGCTCTAACAAATTTGAATAAGCAAATAAATAAAAAATAAAGAAGAATCAGAACAGAGCTGGAAGGGACCTTGGAGGTCTTTTAGTCCAGCCCCCTGCTCAAGTGGGAGATCCTATACCATTTCAGACAAGTGACTGTCCAGTCTCTCCTTAAAAACTTCCAGTGATGGAGCACCCACAATCTGAAGGCAAGCTGCTCTACTGGTTAATTGTCCTCACTGTCAGGAAGTTTCTCCTTAATTCCAGGTTGCTTCTCTCCTCGATTAGCTTCCATCCATTGTTTCCTGTCCAGCCTTTCTTGACGTGCCTCAGAGACAGGGTTACTTTGTAGAGCAGGTTCACTAATCTTTCCATAACGAAGGGAATGACAAGGATAAAGCTTTTGATTCAATCCCAGATGTAAATTTTCTGCCTCCCCGGGATGTCAGTAAAGTCAAAATTGTGAAGAGTGGGCTGGCTAAGACCTAATTGTTAAATTCTCAGGACAGGTTTTTTTTTTTAATGGAATGTGGTACTTGCTAATGTAGACAAGAAAAATGGAGATAGGTCAAATTGAAATCACGCCCTACTGTGCGTCTTTCCCTCCACCTCCTCCCCAGAAAAATTACTGCTGATGAAGAGAGTACTCTTAACTGCTTATGCCGGTTTCTGCTACATGTTGATAAACTTGCAATATTCACTGAGAAGTGTACCAGGAAATTTATCAAGGAAATGGCAGAGCAGAACAATAAACCAGTGCATATTTTTCCCCGAGATTGCACTTCCCCAAATAGGTAGGCCAGTGATAACAATCTGTGGGTAAAATAGACTTAAAAAAAAAACCTCTGCCTTTGATTTATTAATAATGAAGTCTATTTGCTTGGCAGAACCTGCAACACCATCTGTCTTTCACTATGGAGCTTCAACTGATCTATTTATAAGGCAGATGTCATCTGCAAAGTTTAAGTCTAAAGTTTAACTTCTTTCCATGCAGGGCCCATTTCGCTCCTGGCAGCTTGCCACATGACAAAGCTAGGAGACACATCAAACAGTCTGAGTAAGAAAGATGCCACCTATTCCGTTTCACAGGCTATTTATTACTGAGAGAGTCCACAACTAAGGAAGTATATCCCCCTGTGGTTCAGGAATGGTTTCTAACTTACCTTGCTGCCAGTTCGCTTCCTCCTGTGCCGTGTGGACGCACCGTGTGGGCGTGCACGTGCTTTGCGCGCGTGTGCATGCGCAGTGCTGAAAAATTAAAAAAAGGCCAAAAAAGCCAAAAACAAGATGGCGACGCATGCGCAGTGCTGAAAAATCCAAAAAAATTCCCCCCCCAAAAAAAGCCAAAAACAAGATGGCGATGCATATGCAGTGCCAGAAACTCGGCTTCTGCGCATGCGCAGAAGAAGAAAAAATAAAAAAATCAATATTTTTTTTAAAAAAATCCCAAAAAAAGATGGCGACATCCACAGACTGGCACCGACTGAACCAGCTCTGTGACATCACCAGCGGGTTGCTACCGGTTCCGGCGAACCGGTCCGAACCGGGAGGAACCCACCTCTGCTGTGGAGGGATGAGTATGTGTATACTTTAGAAATATTTGGGGTAAAAATAATTTGGGAATTTTTTTTTTTTACAAGCATATGAAATTGCACACTTGAACCTGGAAGTTGTTAAAAACCTGGGTTTTTTTTTATTTTTCAAAGAGCATTTGGCGTTGTAAAAAAAGGTATACATGTGGAGTGAATGATGGCACTATCAGTATAACCTGTTATAAAAGATTGAAATTGTATGATTTAAGTCAATATATATATATTGATAGCATTGCTGATTATGATTTTATATGCTGATTGTGTTATGCTGATTGAAGCAGTGTGAGAACACTTGACACAAAATAATTAATAATATATTTAATAAATAACTTTCCCCCTAAATAATTTGAAAATATTTATCAAGCAGGCTGTCCTTAATTGGAAAATCAGCGTTATGATCTAGAGCAGCGGTTCTCAACTTGTGGGTCGCGACCCCTTTGGGGGTCGAACGACCTTTTCACAGGGGTCACCGCGCGCGCTAGCCCGCCATCTTGGAAATGCTCCCAGTTCGGCCATGCCTGCGGGTCGCTGGACAGCCGGTAGCCACGGAAGCGGGAGACTTTGCCCACCCGCCCGGACACCGCCATTTGAGTTCTTTTACTCTCTGCGCATGCGCAGAACGCTTTGCGCATGCGCAGAGGGTAAAAGAACTCAAATGGCGACATCTCGGCAGGTGGGCGAAATCTCCCGCTTCCGTGGCTACCGGCTGTCCGGCGACCTGCATGCACGGCTGAACTGGGAGCATTTCACCCCTGGTGCCACGCCCCCTTTGTCACCTCATCATGCACGGGGAGGGGGCAGGGAGGGGGTCGTGGTGGCGGGGAGGGAGTCGCGGGGAGTCGCGGCATTAAAAAGGTTGAGAACCACTGATCTAGAGGAAAGGAAGATATACCTGGCACCACCATTAGTTATATTGGCAAAATAGCCCATTGGTATTATTTAATTGTTTACATGTATGCTTAAAATTAAGACACTTGAACTGCTCAAACAAAGGAATGCGCATTTGCAATGTAAAGAGATTGTCTTTGAATGCCTAAACCAATTACTTGTAAACATCTGTGAGGTCTGTCATACCTACTCCGTTTCCTTCATGCCATTTGATCATTTCAGACTTCAACCAAGAAAGAATAACAGAATAATAGAGTTGGAAAGGACCTTGGAGGTCTTCTTGTCCAATCCCCTACTCAAGCAGGAGACCTTATATCCTTCTGGACAAATGGCTGTCCAGTCTCTTCTTGAAAACCTCCAGCAATGAAGCACC
>QLTV01000970.1:16126-40354 GCA_003457575.1 Thermophis baileyi
GCTTTCAGATCATGGGGGAGGGAGGGGTGCGAGCGAGAGGAGGGGAGAAGAAGGATAAGTCCTGCTTGAGCGGGGGGGTTGGACTAGATGACCTACAAGGTCCCTTCCAACTCTGTTAATCTGTTAAATCTGATGATTAGACCGGAGCCATTCTGAGATTCAGCTGGAGATTGGGGGGGGGGGGACAGTTTCACCCGTAGGCTATGTCGGAGAAGCATTTGCAAGCCTATGGCCAGGCCTCTTCAGTTTTTTGTTGTTGTTTTTTAAAAAAAACAGCACAATAGCACTAAGGATGTCTCCACGGATGGTAGCCCCACTCCAGCTGTTGAACCTGGGTGCAGGTCCTTGAAAGCTCCAGGAGGCAAAGCCCCAGCAGCAGAAGAGCTGTGGTGGGTGCTACATCTTTCCAACCCATGTTATTTCTGTTCAACAGGTGTGCTGTGAAAACCCACCATAAATAGGCTGAGAGTCAAGAGGGCAAACACCAATTTCAGGTATTACTTTAACTCAATAGCCAATGACAGATTGGCAGTCTGAATCCATGGAAGGAAGATGTAGAAAACGACTGGCGTACAATTTGGAGTATAGCCGGTAGGGTTAGGGGGCAAATAGGCACTTAGACCGAGAGGACAATTAAGATGCGAATGAAGGCAAATATACGCGTCCCAGGATAAATGTTGCCGGATCTCATCTGGGTCAGTCACCGGAAACAGAAGTTTAGTTTAGTTTTGGATCCTGCAATAATTCAAGACAGTTAACATGGAAAGGGATGTGTTGGGAAGCGTCTCCTTGGCTAACTTTGCAGGGTTATCATACCTAAGGGGAGAAACAAAAGCTTCATGTAGAAGAGGGGTGTCCAACCTTGGCAACTTTAAGACCTGTGGACTTCGACTCCCAGAATTCCCCAGCCAGCCTTGCTGGCTGGGGAATTCTGGGTCGAACTCCACAAGCATTAAAGTCGCCAAGGTTGGACACCCTTGGTATAGAAGATAGAATCAATCTGACTTCTTGAGAATAAGCTAAATTCCCCTGGACTGGAAGTTTCTCTCATTTTACAGAGCAGTTCCCACTGAGCACACTAGGTGGCAGAAGATCCATTCTAAATACAGGATTCATTTCAAGTTTCTTAAGATTGCCCAGCAAAAATACCCCCCCCCAACACAGCCAGTGACAGCTAGCTCACACACACAACACACACACACACACAAACCACTCGGAATTAGGAAGTTTATTCACTAAAGCAACACTGAGGAAAGTCTTTACATACAGGCTTTTTAAATTATCTTTACAAGCAGGTTCCAATATACAGTATTTCTCTCTTTTTCTTTTCCTTTAGGCGAAAGACTACATCGTAAGAGTATTTTGCAGCTAGTACTGATTTAGTACGAAGACTAACACTGCAGTTCATCTTGATTAATCGTGGTGCTTTGGAGAATCACACAGGCAGTGAGCAGCTTTACCACAGCAGTGATCAACTTTAACTGAGTTTCTGAAGACCCAGCTCTAAACCTCTCTAACCATGATCGCGTTTCAACAAGGCACTACTCACTGACACGATAATCCCACAGCCACAGAGGCTGAACCAGCCAAAGGCAAGGACAAGTTTAAATCTAGGGGTCTTCAAAGGGGTTACACTTCAGCTGGACCAGGTCCGTTGCATTTGGACAACTGCTACTATCAGATAAAGGGCAGACCAAATGGAATTGTCAGTCTGGTGCCAGGATGTTTCTGGTGGTAGCAGGTTGGTCTACCAAAAGCAAAAATAATGCCAAAAAAAGAGGGGGGCGGGAAACAACCTTAGGTTGCTAATGCACCATCACACAAAAGGCTTCAGGCACGCAGAGAGTGTGGCAAGGAAACCCTAGTGGCCTCCAAACACAGCATTTGAGAAGGAGAACCGACTTAGCCGAAGACGGATTGCAAGTTCCCTATAACTGGATTCCAAACCCTTGAAATATGTAATGCTCCTTGTTGGCACAAGGCAGGTGGTATTTATTGCAGAGTAATTTTTTTTTAAAAAAAAACAACAACAATTAAATCAAGCAATTCTAAAGGCAAGCCTTAGCTTTGGCAAAGGTCTTAGGAATTTTCTTCTTTTGACTTATGGCATGAAGAATGTGGAGGTTTAGAAAGAAGATGCTTAACAAGACAAAAGCTTTGCAAGGCCAGGTTGTGTAGGCATGCAAGCCACAGTTCCACGAATATTTTGGGATAATGAAGAGGCGGAGATACGTTTTATGGGCTGAATCCTCCATGGAAAGCTTATGTTTAAAAAACCTGAAACACGAACATTAATATACACTGAAAAACTATTTCACTGCTTCAGCCATGGATCTTTAAATTTAGGCACAACTCCAAGCTCATCAAGTGCAAATCTATTTTGTTCCATTTCCACTTCATTATACACATTGGACTGGTTTAATACCTTAGGAATTATTGCATAATGCAGTAGAATCCAATGGACACAATGCATGTTAACCAAAAATAAAGATTAATAAAATCCCAGATTTTTTTTTTCCCACTTTAAAGAAATCATTAAGGCCACTGGGAATCTGGCTGCCTATCTGGGACTCCTACCAACTTGAATGAGCCTTCAAGTCCTACTGCATGCCGGCTTTGAAAATAAGAAATGCCTTTCATCCGCTGGACATCCTAAACATACATGAGAACTTTCTCCGACACAACTGCATTCAAAAAGGGTGTCCCTCTCAGTTGTATAAGGGAGACTCACAAACAATGATTAAAAACCCACCAGGTCCCACCTTGGCTTTGCCTAATCAATGCCCGAAATTACGACTCGGGGCAGTTCAGTCAACCCCCTCTGGGCGAGGGACTTCCAAGTTGCCTCAAGACAGAGTTTAGATGTTGAACGTCAACCTCACATGCTGCCATCTGCTACCATTAGCTTGCTTCTCACTGGCCAGTCTGACAATAGAATTGGGAGCAAAAGGCTACTGTTATCTTTGGAAAGTAATTCCCCCCAAGTGCTGTTATCTTCCTGAAGTAAACAGGCCACTTCCAAGGGTTACTTCTCATTAAGTGCTTAAAGTAACGCCGGGAACATGAATTTAAAAATGCTAGTTGAAGGCCTCCTTAATGCAGAGGTCTTCAAACTTGGCAACTTTAAGACTTGTGGACTTCAACTCCCAGAATTCTCTGGCTGGAGAATTCTGGGAGTTGAAGTCCACAAGTCTTAAAGTTGCCAAGTTTGAAGATCTCTGTCCTAATGTATACTGAAATACTGATACCGATGTAGAAGTTCAACCTGGTGCAGTCGCGCTTTTATAAGCCAGATTACGGTTATTACTTGCCATTGAGAAATGGGACAACTCCCCCCAATGTTTTTCATCTGTCTAACTCTACAGGTACCCCTTGGCGGTTAGGCATCTTCTGCTGACATGGTACATTCACATCCTGTTAGGGACAAGAAGATGGTGTTAAATATTGGGGAAAGAACAGCTCCAAAAACAGCAAGAAAGTGGTTGTAGATTTTTTTTTTTTTAATCCCCTCTGGACTGCCGACATTTGTGCGGCTACATAGGATCCCGTCATATTTATATAGTGCCGAAAGTAGGCAGACCCTTGGGTCCCATTGGATCAGTCAGCTTGCTTGGACAACTGCTCACTTGACAGGCTCCGTCTGCTCCGACACGGTGCCAGACTGATTAGCCAAGGGTTCATCCGCAACTACCTGGGCTGATGTGCTTGTCAGCCTGGATTAAACAAGGTGTGATCCATGTCGAGGGTCGTGGGGCTAGCGTTGCGACAGAAAACCCCTGCCCGTTTTAAACACAGTCCTCCTTCAACCGCTATCCCTGATCACAAAAAAAAAAGGCAACTGAAGCTTAAAGCATGTCTGCCACTTGAAGAAAACGTGTTTTTTTTTCCGCCCCCCAAGAAAGCATTTTCCGGCCAACAATATCAAGAACATTTCACTGCATACCTTTAAGGTTTACAAGCGTCACAAACACAGCTAACAGCTCTTGGTCAGTCTTTTGATGATAAACCTAAGTTGGCTGCATATATTTCTTATTTATCCTTCTTAAGAAAACCAAAGCTACTTTTCCCTGGCTTAATTTAGCCTATCTGGCGCCCTCCAAATAGACCACGGTTCCCGGCTAGCATATGCACAAGCCAGGTTATTTGAGGACGATGAAGATTTAGTCTGACATATTTGGAGGGTGCCAGATTTGGGAAGGTTATTTTGATTATTATAATTATTAGTTTTTTTAAAGGATGCGTTTTTCTGTAAGAAACATTGTATAAATAATATTCAGCAGAGCTCAAAATCAATGCTGTGGTGTATTTTTCAAGTTTTATTTAACACTTTTAAGTGTTTTAAAAAAATGCCATTTCAAACAAGTGTTCTCAGATTGATACTGGAATAAGATTTCAAGACAGCATTTACAACTTTTGTTTCTGTGGCTCTGGTTAACCCTTCCCTCCATTGATGGCCTATGTGACAGAATTTCTCTGTCTCCAGCGACTGTCTATCACTTTCCCCAAAGATTAAAACGTTTTGTTCTTTTATGACTTCCCAAGATTTCCCCAAGTGTGTATGTGTACATAAATGCATTTGGCATTTTAAAAATAGGGTTTAAAAAACATAAGCTTTATTATGAAAAATAATTTTTGAATCCCTACATATATGGCAAAATTTTGTGCAAACATTCCAAATTGGCTTGAGATTTTTAGTTGTAACATAACTCAATAAATAATGTTACCGTTAAGCAAGCCTTGAAATGAAAATTTACAAGCTGGCGGTCATGGACTCATTATTTCCAGAGTCACTTCACATGCCATTTGACAACCGTCGGTATAAACCAAAGTCTGGGATATATATTAAATACTGTTTTTCAGTTACGCCATGATACTTGATTAACACTTATATATTCTACAGCTTATCTACAAGGAACGGGTAAGACTTTAAATATAAATATATCCATTTCACCCTGTGAAATTTTGTGGCCACTTGTGAACCATGAATACGGACCCCAAAAACACAGAGAACAATTTGGGATCTTCCTTGCGGAAACATACAACCTCCGTTAAATATTAAATATACATCTTTTACAAAGTTTGGGGTTATAAATAGAGACAATTTGCATAGGCCTCTTGAGATACAGAGACAGATTTATGGCTGAAGGGTAACGTGAAAAGAAGAAAACAACAACAACAAAAGAGATCCAACAGTATCATTTGTCCATCGCTTATAATTAATTCCCAGAACCAGAACGTAGCCTCAGTCATCTATTCTTCGGGGAGACATCTAAAGCAGGGGTCTCCAACCTTGACAACTTTAAGACTTGTGGACTTCAACTCCCAGAATTCCTCAGCCAGCAAAGCTGGCTGAGGAACTCTGGGAGTTGAAGTCCACAAGTCTTAAAGTTGCCAAGGTTGGAGACCCCTGATCTAAAGGATACAATTTCCGTCAGCAACTTTCTCGGACAGAGGAGACCATCGACGCCATCAGGAGAAGGGCACAGGCTCATGCAGATCAAGGCTTGAAGAAGCAATGCACTTTTTTTAAAGAGGGTAAAACTGAGACTAGAAGAAGCAGCACCAGAAGATGTGCAGTATTTGGTGCCTCCAGGCTCTCGCTCGGGCCTCCTGGCCAGGACAAGGGCGGGCAAGCAGCGTCATGGGACAGGACCCGCGGCAACGACATGGGAGAGTCCCACTCGGGCTACGTCTTTGGTTTAGGGAGTCGGGAGTGACGATGCAAAGTCAGGCCCTCCCCGGGGCGAAGGGCTGGATCTCGGTTCTGTGGGGCATCTTTTGCTGGCGTCAGGAGCTTCGAGGGGCCAACCTGAAATCTCTGCTGCTCAGGAGCTATGATGGTTTGGGGGGTTTTCCTCTGCTTGGGGCGGAAGGAAATGGCCGGAGGGCGAAGCTTGGAGGCCCTCTGGGTCCTGCTGCTCGGAAGGGAGAGGTTGGACACTGACTGGGGTTGCGCCTGGCCGCTCAGTGGAGGCACAAGGGAGTCTCTCGAAGGGGTGGCTGGAGTTGGAGGCACTGGCACGGTCTGCTTTGGGGCTCGGAGAGCTCTTGACCGCTTTGGTGGCGAGGCCTGGTTTGGCCTGGAGCTGTGACTTTGTAGAGCTGGCCTGGCCTGCCTGTCCTGCGCATTCAACTGGGCCGAGGGGGCAAGGGGCTGCGGGGCATTCAATTTCCGACCAGCGATGTCGTTCGCTTTTTCTCGGACCGTTTCGTTCTTGATGGAATGTGCGTTCGCCAGGGAGTTGTCGTCGTTCCGCTGTGTGTTTAAAGTGCTTGGTTCACGCCCGCTGTCAGTGCCGGAGCCGAGGGCAGCAGCGTTGTCGTCTTCATGGCCAACGTGTCCCGGTTGGTCCTGAGGAAGGGGTTCACTGCGAGCCACGGTGGGTGATGCTTTTGCTAGTTTTCCCTGGCTGAGGTCTGCGGAACGGGGAAGGTGGCTGGAAGGCTGTAGTACTTGAGGCTATAGAGGAAACATTACATGCCAATGGATTAGGGAAAGAAAGAATGGGAATCTTACTGGTATCTTGCTTAAAAATTAACTTCTGTGTTTAAAGCTACTGAGCAAAGGGACCAACATTTTCCATGCCTGTGAAAGGACACCAAAGGAATAAGTTATTGCAGTCAAAATTCATTATTATATTTAGGTCTGTATGTAATCTATACAATGCCAACACCCAACTGAACCTCTTGTTATTGTTCCTTAGTCACCGGCATTTTTGCCTTCTAGCCCAGAGGTCATTCAAGGGGACTAATACTAAAACATGAAATTATATCAGCTAAAAACAGTTAAAATCAACTAGTCATCAAACTGGAAAAGGGTGGGTAAACAGGAGGAGCTGGACTCTTTTCCTAACGGCAGTTAAAAGACTCTTTTCCTGAGGTGACAGTTGAAGGCAACTCCCAAGGCAATTATCCTCCATAGTTGGGGAGCAATGCAGCAACTCTTACCACTAAACAAGTGTCAGAAAATGAGGCCATTGTCTTCATTTGACAGGGTCTTTACTGGTTCAGACAAATTGGGCAACCCCTCCAAATATTTCATCCATTACCGCAGGGATCTCCAAGCTTGGCAACTTTAAGACTTGTGGACTTCAACTCCCAGAATTCCCCAGCCAGCCATGCTTGAAGTTTAAAGTTACCAAGGTTGGAGATCCCTGCGTTAGAGCAGAAAAACTGGCCTATTCCTATTGTTTTGTCACAATAGTAGACGTAACTGTGCCACAATTAAATACTGTATAAGCAAATTTAATCACATGAGCACCGTCTTCCCAAGATCCATTGGCTAAAGCTTATTATTTGCAAGGGTATGTTGATTTATTAGATTAATCTGACTTTGAAATCTCCATAATGTATTCCAAAGTCTTTGGGTTCTTCAGCTTTTAATGGATGTAAGGCTTAGTTAGAAGGTTATCTAGGCTGGGTTAATAAACTATGTTTTAATGCACAGTATGCAACCTGGGATTACTACAGTAGTTCTGTTTCATGATCATTATCTCTGAGAAACGATAATAAATGTAAGGAAAAATTCCATAACTTGGTGAATGAGTAAATAGGGTACAGGCCCGAGAAAGATCTCTGCCTCAGATCTCACAGTTATCACAAGATAAAACAGACAGTAAGCTACATCGTATGTTCCTTGTATTTTAGTCTCATTTTAGCACTGTGCATCCCGGGTTAATTAATGCGGCCTGATTTTAACAGATACATTTTACTGTTTTCTATACACTATGTACCCACCTGCATAGATGTGATGTTAGAAGACATGCAACTGTTGCAGATGGCAAATACAGACCAGAATGATTCGTAGACAGAAAACATACAACACATAAAACACAAACTGCCCTCAACATACAATAATCCCACACAATCCCCCTACTTATATCAATGCCTGAAGGCTTTGGGGTTTTGTTTTGTTTTGTTTTTTGCTGATCTAAAAAGGACTCTCTTCCATATCAGGATTTTAAGTTACCCAATGGAGGATAATAAAATAGTTGTTCAACCCCTTTGCCTCACCATGGACCAGGCAGCGTTACACACAAATACAAAACGATTAATTTTCCTACAGAAGATCCTTTCTTACCATATATATCTACTGAAGGCTACCTTCCTCTTTATATAATAAAATATCACCACCACTGAGGGGTGACGAAATGGAATGTGATCAGTACAAGGAAGAAAAATTATGTACTCGTATTTGACAGTAAATGGGACAGAATAAAACAATTATTAAAATTGAGGTTTGATTACAGCAAACAGAATTTATCAAAAATTCCCAAAAAGAAAATACATAAAAATACATTAAAATGCTGCAAAGTAAATGTTATATGTTGAAAAACAAAACGCAACAAAAAAAACATAACATATGCCTCATTACTCATGGTCTTACACAAATATGTGAGTTAGATCCACAGATACTGTTTTGTTCCTAAAGAATCACTTCTGCTTAGGAAAAAAGTGTGCCTAACACAACTAAAATGAAACTAAACTAGTTATTAGTGTAAGGTGACCTCAGATCAAAAGGAATTCTAAGCCTCAAAAAGGTTAGAGCTGACTTTTGCCTAGTAAAATCTAATTTTGGCAGAAGAGGGAGGAGAGGTCAGATGCAAAATTTTGACAGATCCCACATCAAGCGCAATAATTTAAATGCAAGTTGTTAAATTAAGCAGCCTTCATTTCTAAATAAAAATGGACAGGTTTACACTCAGTTTCACAGATTGTTCAAATAAAAATCTATTTAGAATTTTTTCCTCTCTCTTCTACTTGATCTACAAAACATTTCTCCTTGAGAGAGAGAAAGTCAGAGACAAAACTAGTTGACTCACATTTATAGAGTTTATCTTGGAGGGAGAATTAAATAAGGAAAAAAGGTAACCAGATCAATTTTCTCCTAATGGATAGTGTGTCTAATCGGGTTGGCGACAGGACAGCGGAGGAAAAGAAGGAAAGAAATAGATAAAAGGGTGTGTATAAGGAGGGGTACCCTTAATTATCTCCCACTCACCCAGTTCTGAAAGCAATGGGGAGGAAAAACAGAAAATACAGGCTCAATTTTTCCAACTCCTCCTTGATTAAATTACTGCTATGAGTCACTTTCTACTTCTCTAGCAATTGAAAGAAGTTACTGCAAGTTTATATAGAGAAGAAAAGGAAATCTTGCTTTCTGGGTATGGTGGAAAATCTGTTTTTCAGCTCCCGTCCGGTTAAAGCAGCTCCTGTTTCGTGCCAGGAAGGAACACACCTCCTTCAGCAAATCCTTGCTGCCCAACTGGTCAAATTACTGTCCCAAATGCAGAAACGTGCACCTTCTTCTTGTGACTGCAGAATCCCCACACACTATTTTAATCCAGTGATTAAATTCACAACCTTGGTCAAAAATAGCTAGGGAAAACATAGACCCTCCTGGTTGGTTGAAGGCAAGAACTGTCAATTCTGATAGTGGCAAGGCAGTTGTGTCAACACTTATGCATCTCCTTATGCATCTCCTTATTCAAAGTTTCCGTCTTCTACTCTAACTCAACTGGGCATGGTGTGGTTGGGCGGGGAGAGCAGCTCCCAGAATTCCACTGGCTAGGAAAATGAGGAAAGGGTTGCTGTAATGTGTTTCTCAGATCCTTTATGTCTATGGAGATTCTCAGTCACCCAGATCATGGTTATCCTAAAGGTGCTTTATCCAAAAGGCAACTGGACTTTCTTTGGGGGTTTTTTTCTTTGAAAACATTTCGCTTTTCATCCAAGAAGCTTCTTCAGAATTGAAGAAGCTTCTTGGATGAGAAGTGAAATGTGTTTTTTTTTTTAATTAAAAAAAACACACACAAGACAGTCCGGTTGCCTTTTGGAAACAGCACCTTGGGGACTTGTAGACTTTATTGCACAACAGCATTACTGCTGCACAACAATTCATAGAATAGATAGACCTTCTTTTCATAGTCATGGTTCTTGACTGAAAGCCTTTAATTTAAATAATTAGCAAGATAGCTTTTCTTATAATTAAGCTGGCTCTCTAGCCCTTGTCAAAACTTGATGGCTTGAAAACAGCAAACTGGTTTTGGTTGGGCCCAAATGTGGTAAAATGGTGGGAAGTGATGCTGAATGACAATTTATCACATTAGGGAATGTCTCTGTTTTTCTATCATAATTGTTCTTGCCTTTTGAAGCGAAGTAATCATTATATGAATAGGAATCAATCCAATTCAGGGCAACTCCTGAGAAACCAGGCATCAGTCTTTATTTAGATCACAAAAGTAATCTAAAAGCAGCCCCAAATACATACACACACACACAGGGGTGGGATTGAAAAATTTTAGCAACCAGTTCTCTGCCCGGTTGCTGAGTGGGAGTGGCCATGGGGGCGTGGCTTACTCGGCCTCCTGCACACGGGGGGGGGGGAGTTTTCGCCCTCCCCAGGCTCCGGAGGCTTTCCTTGAGCCTCCGGGAGGGCGAAAATGGCCTCCCCCGGGCTCCAGAGGCCAGAAACGGTCCCATTTCCGGACTTCCGGTAGGCCCGTTTTTTGCCCTCCCAGAGCCTCCGCGTGGGCCCTGCACTTACCTGGCATCCAAAACGGGCTGCGTGGAGACTCCTGGGAGGGGAGGGGCGGGAGGGGCGGGGTCAGCCAGTCCTTGCAACTACCGGTTCGGCGAACCAGATGTAATATTAACATCCGGTTCGCCTGAACAGGTCCGAACCGGCTGAATCCCACCCTTACAACAGTTCATTTAGTAACCGTTCAGTTACAAAAGCAATGAAAAAATGACTTATGGCCATTTTTCAGAGTTATGATCTGTGAAGCATCCCTGTGATCACGTAATCAAAATTCAGACGCCTCCCAACTGGTTCATACTTATGACGGTTGCTGTGTCCCAGGGTCATGTGATCCCCTTTTGTGACCTTCTGACAAGCAAAGTCAGCAGGGAAGCCAGATTCAGTTAACTAACTTATCAACTGCAGTGATTCACTTAACAACTGTGGCAAGAAAAGTTGTAAAATGGGGCAAAACTCACTTAACAAATGTCTCACTTCACAACAGAAATGTTGGGCTCAATTGTGGTCGTAAGTCAAGGACTACCTGTATATATAAAAATAGCAGCTGCTCCTTTGGATCTTTTGACTGTTTTGCCCATCTCTGACAACGTTAGTGAGCCTCATGTAGATCTATTTAATCCAGGTGGTCCTTGGATTATGACCACTTGTTCAGCATCCATACAAATTTATGAGGGTGCTAAACGAGTGTTACTTATGACTGGTCCTTGGAGTTCCGGCCATTGCAGCATGCCTGCGGCCACGTGATCACGGTTTCTGATATTCCCTGCCAGCTTCCCACAATCAAAATCGATGGGGAGGCTGCAAGAAGTCAGAAGTGAGGTCCCTGCTTCATGACTGTCACCGGGGCTGCCAGAACTGCTGTATTGTTTGTGTCATTGTCATGTGACATTGCACTTTACAATTGTATTGTTTCATTATGGCAATTCCAATCCCAATTGCTCTTGTAACTCAACTATATATCAATGGAGTGTGAGCTAAGAGTTACGAGCAAAAGTTGTGACTTGTTTCCTTTGTTAAAAAATAAAATTATCTAACATCTGAGGTGGTGATCGATCGATACGTAGGAAGAATTTTATGGAGGGAGTTCAACAATTTGGGAGATGCACGACCAGAACTGCTTAGTTAAGAGAATGAGTCTCTTTCCCACCAAAATTGTATTTGTCAGAATCAAGCAGGTAGTTTAGGTTTTCTGCTTCCGTAGCAGGGAGACAATCCCAGGATTCCTTTAATGTAAGGATGAAAGAAAACACACGTGGCCTATTTGGAGCACTGGAATATTCCAATGGAGTTACTGTAGTTTAAAATTCAACGTAGGTGCAGCCAAAGAAGTCATATATCATTTTTTAAAAAAAGAGTATAGTGATAGCACCTTTGGGAACATTTGTTACTGACACTGGGAAAAAGCAGGTTTTCTCGTACCCATCTCTCTCGAGATGAACTATTATAAAAAAAAAACACGTACACAGAGAAGCATGGTCATATCCTGTGATGGCTGGTTCCACATTAAGACGCTCCATAACCAAAAATTTATGAACAAACAGATTCACCACTTAAACACCTTAACTTGGGAACTACTTCATAACTTGTGTAGGTTCACATATAGTGGAGTGCATGTTCATATATAATGTGTTCAAAACATATGAGCTTAAAATGTGATTTAAGCTTCTCAATGATAAGATAAACTCAGAAGGAATCTGGTGGCATTGTTTGTGATTAATAAACGGTTATTCAAAGACCTTTGAATAAAATTGGTGAGTTGGACAATATGCCGTTAGAATTCTTTTTGAGTTTGGCTACCATACACTAACACAGCTCTCGTCCTAAAATGTTTTCGGTTTCATTAAAATATATATGAAAAAAACAAGACAAGAGCATGCACAAGTGTGGTCTGCATGCAACATGCAGAAAGCAAGCACAACGGTGAAGACACAAAAGGAGAGGTCGGGGAAAAAATCTAAAGTTGTACTGTACCACGCTTTATCACAGAAGTAATGGACTAACTCCTCAACTCCTTGTCAATAGCACAATAGGAAGCAGAGACAAAAGAAAAAAAAAAGACAAGGACAATGATATCAGAGGGCCAAGACATAGTAATGAGCCAGTGCCATGATTAAGAACATCCTCTTTACACATTGTGATAGCCACAATGCAGATCCCCCAATGTCAACAAGGCAAACGGAGGGCATCTTTTAAATGCAACCATACCTACTCACCTTTATCCAGATCTCAGAATGCAACTACATCCGGTCATCCAATGGATCCTGCCCTCACATCTTGCTCTCAGGGGCCATCACATAATTATTATGTCCACCAGGTCACAAAGCTTCAGTGTGTTATCCTACAAATCCATATCCCTGTTTGTTTTTTTTCCACTTAAGACAGACTCTTTCTGTGCTTCATAATTTTCTAAAGTGTAAGCATATCACTCGGACTCAAATTGTCTTTGGATAACTTCCTAATTTTTTGAGCTAAACAGCTGCTATGCTATAGATATTCTTGAACTACAAACCCCATCAGCCTCAGACAAAATGGACAATATGGGGGAGGGGGGTGGATTTTGCAATTCCTATGGAGTTACACTTTGCCTTTAAAGTTATGCAAATTGAAAAGCTGCTTAATGGATAAGCTCTCTCAGCAACCGTTACATATAAGAGCTAAGAATCTCTAATGAAAAGTTGTAAGTTCTCATGATGCTCTATTTTATTGGAATCAATTTTGCATAGAAGCGCTGTTCTTCCTGATAAATTTTAATAATATTCAGCAGATAAAATTAGGATCTCCGAGATAAGGGCATCAAAGCACCATTAGGTCCACAGATGCCTCCTTAGCACTGGTTCAAGCTCTCTTTTCCGAATTTTTAAAATGTTTTTAATGGAAATATTGCAAACTTCAGCTTACTGTTTTTAAGAAATAAAATTAAAATGGTGGATAGCTCCTTGAAATAAGAAGAAAGGGATAGGGAATTTTGCTGTCTTCCTTTTCTCTCTGGGGATCCTGTCACTGGATATTTTTTTCTCTTAAAACACACCACTGGAATTCTGGAAGGCCACCTTAGCTTCAATTCTTGGCTCTCTAAAATTTCCCAAAATAGACCCCCAACAACAGCCAGCCAATAAGGCCAGTGGCAAAAGATGCTGTTTTACACAAGCAAAAAGCCAATTCCCCATCCCTAATCAAAGGACAGTTCTCAGTTTAAATTCTGTTTCTAAGTGAGTAAACATCAAGAATATTACTGTGTCACCAGAATCTAGAAGGCTGAGTGGCCTAAACATTAAAGTGTACGGTTAGATGGCAAATCCCAGCCAACCTTGTCTGACCCCAAATTTAAACAGGGTCAGACCTGGCTGGGATTTGATGAAAGTCTACCAGAAAACCTGAGAGCTACACACGACTTTGGGATGTTGGAAAAACATAGCAGAACAGCAGAGGCAGACAATGAGAAATCTCTGTTGCCAACGAATTGCAGATTTTTTTTTTTTAAAGAACAGCTTTATATTACTTTTTTGTGGAATGAGAATCATTTTAGACACATTAATAACAGTCTTTTTTGTTTTGTTTTTGCAGATGTCTTTGTAAGTCGATATATTTATCTACTATTACATATGTTTCTTTTGCTTTATGTATTTTTTGTTCACTTGTTCCAGTACAGAAGCAGTGACAGTAAAATAAAGAATGATTATCAGTCTAATTGCTGATACAAAATATTTCAAATTGTTGCTTTTAGCCAAAGAAAACCTATTTATAATCAGGATATGGCTTCAGCTAACTGGAACCCTTTTATACAACTATTTAATCCTTCATATGGTCAGATCCAAATGTAATAAAATGGCCGCTTCTACAGCTCAGTTCCCAAATTTTGCTGTATACAGCAAGACATCAAGCTCAGGAATGGACTGTGAAAGGATCACTACTATAATGATCACCCTTCCGTAGAACTTCGAAAAAGACTGTACTTTGGGCAATCTTTGCCAATTCCCAGATTTTTAACCGTTAATCCAGGCTAGCTAGTTGCTTAGTTAACACTTTCTTGGAAATATCTTAAACAAATTCTATCAGCTAGATCTGAATACCCAACCATTAGGATTTGTTTTGCATAGCTGTTTCTAGTTAGTCTAAATCAGGAGTGTCAAATTCAAGGCCTGGGAGCTGGATTTGGCCCGCGGGGTGCTTAGATCTGGCCCACGGGGCCGCCCTGGAAATAGTGAAGGACCGGCACGCAGTGCCCCTGCCAGCGAAAACAGAGCTCGGGAGGGCTGCATGTGTCCCTCCCGAGCTCCGGTTTCGCTGACAGAGGGTTGCAGGAAGCCGTTGCAGCCGAAAACGGAGCTCGGGAGCCTGTTTTCGCTGGCCGAGCGCTTGGCCCACCACAGGCGCCCCCGACACGAGTGATGTTGAGCTGACCACGCCTACCCTGGCCACGCCCACTCTGCCCCCCCCCAAGGTCAAACACAACCCTGATGAGGCCCTCAATGAAATTTGAGTTTGACATCCCTGGTCTAAATCCATCTGTATAGCAGATCAAGAAATGGACTAAAACACTCCATTTGAAACCATGGTCTAAGGCTGATTTGTAAGTCTTGGCTTGTGTTTAACTATGGAAGAAACAGAATCTTGCGAATTGATAGAGATGAAAGCCAAGGGAAGCCAAAAAGCGTATTAAAAGGCTTTACAGGCTTGGTTGATTCTTTCTTACTGAGGTTCCATATTCTCCATGTTGATCATCTCCTTCCTAAACTAGAGGTGGAGAAATTAACCTCCCAGCTCCAAACCAAATCTATACTCTCTCAATCCTTCTTTCCAAAAGGGCACACACATAAAACTTATGCAAAAGCAAAACATTAATCCAGAAACAAAACACACCCCACTGGAAATCTCTGTCTCTCGCTCTCTCTCTCCAATCATGATAAGCACCACACTTGAAGAGGAGACATTTAAGAACAGGGGTCCCCAAACTTGGCAACTTTAAGACTTATGGACTTCAACTCCTAGAATTCTCCAGCCAATTCTGGGAGTTGAAGTCCACAAGTCTTAAAGTTGCCAAGTTTGAAGACCTCTGTTTAAGAAGGTAAAGCACCCCAGCTAAACAGGCAATGATTCAATTTGTCTGCAAAACTCCAGTTTGTTCAACAAATTGTGGTTAAAATAAACACTAGCTTAAGCATGACATATTAACTCATTTCTCCCCATATTCTGAAACTCTTTTCTGTACTTAATTATGACAAACAAGTTCACCAATATTGTGCACTGTGCCAGGTATTGCTGACAGTTGCCATGGGTGCCCCACAATGAGTTAACATGGTCCGATATAAAACCCTGAAATAATGCAGGGGTGACTCAAGGAATACAAGTTGTTAAACTACAAAAGAACTATATTTCTTGGTTTTCACATTTTAAGCTATCTGACTTTGTTCTTACTTTGGAGATGGGTTTTCTATAATCTGCGTATGTTAAAACTCATTCTGTCAAAAGGTTTTGTTTTTTAGGTTTTGCAAATCTGCAGTGTTGCTTTTAAAATTTCCGTGTAATAATTTAAATTTCCCTTGTAATAATTTAATTTAAATTTCCCTTGTAATAATTTAACAATCCACAAAAAAATATATTCTCTATATCAGAACACTACAAATCAGCAAAAATGTTGTTTCTATTGTGCATTAAGAACAAGAATACAAAAAAAAAAATAATCCCATTTTAGTTCAAACAGTTACAAGTTAATAAGTAATATTAATACAACATGCAGAATTGAAAAAGCTGCTTCTTAGCTGTTACCTGCTCCCCTTCGAGAAGCATACACACGTAGCTAGAAGCAAAGCTGAATTCTCCAAAGAAAGCAATGTGTCGTGTATTATTAAAATACGGCTTGCCATGAATGTATCTACACAAATATTTTGCAAGGAAATTGGGGTGGTGGGTATGCATGCCAATAACATGGACGAACACGGCCACACATTTCAAAAAGCCACGGGGAGGGGCAGGAGGGCAAGCAAATTATAGTTTGCAGGAGAAAGAAATAAAACTTCCAGACCGATTTAAGGCCCGTTAACAAAACCGTTTTCCATCCAGTCGTCAATGGCGGTTTTATAGCAAGTGAAAGGGGCAGAGGGGTTAGGAACTGTCCGGTGTTCTTGCAAGGGAGAGCAGAGAGAGAGAGAGAGAGAGAGAGAGAGAGAGAGAGAGAGAGAGAGAGAGAGAGAGAGAGAGAGAGAGAGGAATGGAATGGAATGGAATGGAGCGACGGGGGAGTGCGTGCAAGGGGGAAACTGCTAGTGGAGCAAGGGGTGGGGGGGCGAGGGGGGTGAGTGAGGAGTACAGACTCACTCTGTCTGCGCTGCGGTGGAAGAGTCCGAGGGATGCCCTGGAATGAGTTCGGCCAGGGAGAGAAGGAAGGAGGAGAAAGCCCACTCTGTGCGGAGAAAGACGGGGGAGAAAGAAAAAATAAAACACAGAACCAGGGGGGAAGAAAACAGTACCAAAAGCTACATTGTTCCTCTTCTCTTCACGAGAAATAGCTGCAATTCTAACCATCCCAAATGAGTCGCTGGATTTGCCAAGCGTTCCTTCGACTGCTCTCTTTATTCCAGACACAGACCCGATTCTATTAGCTCATGATAAGCAGAGTTCTGCGAGAAAAAAATAAAAGTATTCACCCCCTTCCAGATTTTCTGAATTTTTACTTTATTTTTATTTATTTATTTTTGCTTCTGAATGTTATCAAGAGCCTCACGAGGGTCCTACGTATGCATAAAAAGGTTGAAAGGGAAGCAGTGAAATTAAAATTTGGTGCCTGGCTGCATATATTTCATAAACAAAGACATTCAACAATACAAGTCGTGCTCAGGTTAGGAGCAGAGAGACTGGAAAATTTGTCATTTAAGTGGCGTGGTTGTTAAATGAGGCATCACGTGATTCGGACCTGATTTTCCAACCTCTTTTGCCATCGATGTTTAGTGAATCACCAGGGTCGTTAAGCGAGACATCACCTGACCATTTATTTATTTGTTGCATTTTTATGCCGCCCAACTCCCAAGGGACTCTGGGTGGCTATGACCATGACTTGCGGCCTTCCCTGCTGCCCCCCTCCCCCATTGACTTTGCTTGTTGGAAGCTATTTGGGAAGGTTGCAAATAGTGACTGGTGGCCACGGGACACTGTGACTGTCATAAATGAATGAGGGTTGCCGAGTGGCCAAACCACAATTGTGTGACCATGGGAATGCTGCAACGGTCTGTGTGAGGACCAGTTGCAAGTTATTTTTTACTGCAACTTCAAACAGTCACTAACAATGGTTTTAAGTCAAGGACTACCCTTTACATTTTAACATGTCACACAACCAACTTGATAAAAATTGCTGGTATCTTTTTTTTAATTATTTCCAAAGATTGTTAGCTCAACGCAGAAACTAAAAATAGGGAGATTAAAACAAAAAACAAAAAAACGGGGCAAGGAATTGCAGAGATTTTAGTTATTTTGAACGAAACTAATAATTACATGGAGGTAAGTTGTTTACCCACCAGGAAGATCCCAAGGAAACGTAGGTCAAATATTTCAGTAAATCATAGAATATACAATCAAGGTAAAACAATGTATCCAAGCAAACTTTATAAGTTTCAGAAATCTGGAAAACCAAAAACAAATAATTTTCATGGAAGAAAGTTCTATCAGTAAGGCCCCAGGACTAAGAATGCCCATCCCTCATTTCTGATAGGGGACCCCACAGTAGAGTTAAAAAGACAGGACAAGTCCTCTGAATATAAACCTTTTGAAAGAAGGCCTTCACAGCAGAGTCCCTTTTTTGGATTATTAAAGCAGCTGTATCTTTGCCCAGGCCTGAATAGCTACTCTGTAAGCTGCTTCTAAGAGAGGCTCAGAAGCAGTCCTTCGTTTCTGCTTGAACGCATCCAGAGTTATCTACTCTCTATCTCAGTCTTTCCATTACTAAACTGCTTTAACTGTCAGGAAAATGTCTGTGGCCTTCAACTGAAATATGTTTGCACACACCACTGTAGACCGTTCCTGATCCTCTTCTGAACAACATCTCTTCAGGAGTTGAATCTTAACTGCCTTCACAAGGCTAAACCTCCACCTCCATCAGTCTCTCCTTGTAAGACTTACTTTCCTGGAGTTGACTCTCTGGGTTGATCTTTTGTGCATCCCTTCTTGTTTATTTAAACTCTTCTTCCAGTGAAGTGTCTGGAACTGGATGCAGCACTTAAGAAGTTTGACTTGTACAGAAACTATTTTTTCCTACTCTAGAAAGTATAATTTAATAACACCCCAAAGGTCAGACTCCTGACTCATTCAGTTCATAATCATCACAGTTCTTAGATCCTTTCTTCCTCTCTCCTGAATCCTCTATTTATTAATGAATTTGTTTTTTCTTTCTTAAAAAGAGTAACTTGAAATTTGTCTGATTAAATGTTGTTATTTTCAGTCTTTTCCCTAACTTTTCAAAATCATTTAAGTTTGTTTCTTCTTGCCATCTGCGAATTTGTCAAGCCTTTCTTTCCTTCACGTCCTCATTTAATACAATAATAGCAGCCTGGGACCACTCTTGGTATCATCTCACTCAATATTTCCTTCAATATGAAGGATAATTTATGAAAACGTATTGAAAATGTTTGTCAAGCTTCTATGCATCCAACTAAAATTATACCATCCAGCCCGCACTCAATAAGCTTGCAAATTGGAATAGGATTAATTAAATCGCTCCAGATTTATCTATCAGGTGAAACTATAGCTTTGGTTGTATTTGGAAATTCTGAGCATATTGTTTTAAAAGAAATTAAATACGCATGTTTATTTCTATTTCAGGAATTAGATATATGTGTTTAATATTTAAAACAATGCTCAGAAGTATATTGATTCTTTTTTTGGTGGCGTTCTACCTTTTGTGTAAATGTCCAGGTACAGTTATTGATATATGTCATTACATAAATATAATTAATAAATTAAAAAAATGAAATGAAATGAAAATATCTGGCTATATACATTTTCATGTTTTTCTTTTATCCATTTGGAAAAAAAATAGATTACGATATCTTGCTGCCCTGTTTCATTTATTTTCTGGCAAAAATGGAAGGATGAACAAAGACAAGGATGGTTAAAAGCTATGAGTCTGGAAAAAAAACTGATGGCTTTTCAAGCTGATCTGAAATATTCTTTTTTTTTCTGGAAAGTTTTATGTTCTGGTGATTCTGTGATGTAAACCAACTGTTACAATCCCTCTAAAAATCTTCAAGAACAAAAACGAGCTCATTCCTTTCTAATTCCCAAAAGCAACAAGAAAAAAAAAAGAAATCCCCAAGGTGACTACAAAAAGATTTAGTATATTCATTTGTAAAAATTTTAACTTTCAACATATCCAATTTTTTTTAATAAAAAAAATTAGCATGACTTTCCAAACATGTTCTACAGTTGTGTTTCACTTACTGCACTGACATTTGCCATCCTGGCATTTTATGCAATATCCACTTCATTTAAATCTTCAGTAAATTATCTCTGTGTGCACTTTATAGATTGTCTATATCTTACATAAAAGTACAAGTACTACAAATTAAAACGGGGGTAGGACTTTATAGTATAATATAGTATTTTTTAAATTCCAGAACTGCAAAGAAAACTTAATACTAGAAGTAGTGATTTCTAAATGGTCAAGAAATTAATGTTGTCAAAGAAATGTATGTTAACAGATTAACAGAGTTGGAAGGAACCTTGCAGATCATCTAGTCCAGGGGTCTCCAACCTTGGCAACTTTAAGACTTGTGGACTTCAACTCCCAGAATTCCTCAGCCAGCTGTGCTGGCTGGAGAATTCTGGAAGTTGAAGTCCACAAGTCTTAAAGTTGCCAAGTTTGGGGACCACTGATCTAGTCCAACCGCCTGCCCAAGCAGGTTGGTAAACTGTTCCCATTACTTTAGAAAAAAGTGTGTTAAATCTGACTGGCTATAAGGTATATTCAGAATTACCCCCCATTTTTTCAGAGAACAATTTTTTTCGCTATTTGCTATGTAGACTAATCCACAAAATCCAGTATTAATGAATCTAGGAGATACAATACCCACTTTTTGAATGTGTACCTAAAATATGATGAATGAGGCAAGCCTAGAATTCTAAGCCTTAAAGACTATAAATGTTTTTTATAAAGATTATAAAAAAAAAGAAGTGATAGTGAAAATGTCATTATAAAGTATACACACTAGAGCAGGGGTGTCAAAGTTGATTTCTTCGAGGGCCGGATCAGCATTGTAGTTCTCCGCGGGCCGACCGGGGGGGGGTGGCGGGTGGCAGGAGGGAGATGGGACGGACACTTCCTGCAGCAGCCTGCCAGCCAAAATGGCCCCCTGCACCTCGTTTTTTCACCCTCCATGGCCTCCTGTAGCACTCTGCTGGCCGAAGGCAGGCCAAAAATGGACCTCCGCGCAGCCCGTTCTTGGCCTCCAGCAGCACTCTGCCGGCTAAAAAATGGCAGAGGCACCGCGGGCCGGTCCTTTGATATTTCCAGGCCAGCCCCGTGGGCCGGATTGAAGCACCCTGCGGGCCGGATCCGGCCCCCGGGCCTTGAGTTTGACACCCCTGCACTAAAGCAATGATGGAGTGCAGATAGTTGTCGACTTACGACCACAATTAGAACCAAAATGTCCATTTCTAAGCAAGGCGGTTGTTAATTGAATCACATCCAAACTTTACAGGGTTTTTGTCAAGCAAATCCCTGGAATTGTTAGGCGTATTAGACAACTGTTAAGCAAATCTGGCTTCCCTACTGACTGTGACACCATTTGTGACCTCAGAAACCAGCTGAGGTCACACACGGTGACCGTATGATCCAGGGACGCTACAACCGTCGTAAATACAGGCCAGTGGCCACGTGCCCTCATTTTGATCATGTGGCCGTGGGGATGCTGCGATGGCCACAAGTGTGGGGACCGACTGGTCGGCCACAAGTCACTTTTTTTTTCAGTGCTGTTGCAACTTTGAACAGTCCCTAAATGAATGGTTTTAAGTCGAGGACTAACTATATTGAAGTATGATACCCAATAATACAACTGAAAATAAAACACCAAGACGATATACAGCATAAGGAAGCATCTCTATGCAAGGAACATCTTTTCCGGTAAATGACTCACCGCATTTCTTCTCCAGGAAGTCTGGGTGAATTTGTCAGCAAAGCCGCACGTGGTCACCTCAGGCATCTTGCTGCCTTTGTGGCAGTCACACCTAACAGCCTTCACGCAGAGAGAAGAGAGAAAACCTTGAGGACCAAGAACAGCCACACAGAGGCTACCTCACAGGGGGATCCAAAGCCAGCTTCAGTCAAGAGGCAGTGCAGATACAAATTCAAATTAACAGATCCACTAAGAGTAGACCAAAAACCGCCACACAGCACCGGCCTTCCCGAGAGAAAATTTACCCTATTTTTCACTCCATAAGACGCTCCTGATCATAAGACGCACCTAGGTTTAGAGGCGGAAAACAAGAAAAGAAAAACCTGCCTTTGCCTCACAGCGTCCATCTGGCTAGCGTCCTTGCAGCAAACAGCCTTGTCAGGTTCAGCACGTTATCGCAGCCCCAGAATGTGGCTCGTCAGGGCTCCGCTCCGTTGCGCCCACCCCCCAGTCAGCTGAGCGACGGCTGGATCCCGGCCTCCCGTAGCCCCGGCTGGCCGACCGGAAATGCCGCCATTGCTGCCTCCTCTGTGTCTGCTGCCTCCGCTGGGGAACGCTGGAGCCTTCTCTGCCGAGCAGCTGATCGGCGGTTGGATTGGCCTCTTGAAATACCGCCGATCAGCTGTTCCAGGCGGCGGGGATCGCTGCCATCGTTCGCCGCTGCTGCCTGTCTCCCATATTCTCTGCATAAGACGCTCAGACATTTCCACCCACTTTTGGGAGAGAGAAAAAGTGCGTCTTATGGAACGAAAAATAGGGTAAGTGCTTCTTTCCTAAAACCTTCATGCAGCTTAGGGGCACAACTGTTTTCTGCCATTATTATGATCGCATTTCTTTTCATGCGCGGCGTGATTACTTACAAGACAACGTTCAAGCTCCTGGATGGTCTCGTCTTTCTTTTTTAAATCATCTTTCAGCCGTGTGATCTCACTCAGTAATTCGTCAGTCTGGCATTAAAAAAAAACCCCATAAATTAAGGTATTAATGTGTTTTGAGTAATATTATAATGTCTAATTATCTGCTGCGGAAGGAAAAGGTATGGCTTTGAAACCAGGACTAGATAATGGATTTCACACTACCAAATGTTTAAGAATGATACAAATTGCAGGTATTATCGGTATCTATACCCTCATATTTCTCTTATTTATTAAATTTGTTTGCCATCGATCTCCCTGGGAGACCTCAGCAATTACATCAGTGAATACATCCAATAAATAAATAACATTTGCCTAAGACAGATATGTATTGTTTTGTACCCAAACACAGGCATTTGTGTAGGAGGAGAAATAAAGTTAAAAAGACTGGAAACCTTATTATTTTTCTGATACTTGCCATTCACAAAATAACTGCTCTGTAGTGAACATTCTACCAGTGCTACCATCATTCAGGCAGTCCATATATTACCAGACTTACATAAAAATAAAGTTTTGCCATTTTTGTGGATGCCACATCTGTAACTACACATTAAATATGATCATTTACACAGCACATCCAAAAATGTAGGAAGCGTAACTCAATTTATTCTGAAAAACTGGATTATGCAATACTTTCCAAAATGGAATATTACATAAGTTAGGGACTGCCTACGTACAATTTCATTTAGATCATAACTCAGACATTTACAATTTTATTATTAATTAAATAATTGGACATTTTCCCCACTCAGGGCTATTAAATTACTTGTTTGTGATTTTTTTAATATTCATGTTTTAATCTAACTTTTAAAGGCCTTCTGGTGTTTTCATTTCTCCCAGTTTCACATGTTTCAAAGTATCAATTAGAGAGGTCTGTTCTATTATATATTGTCTGGTTTTTAAATAATTTTGTATGCCTATTTATTTTAATTAGCCTCTGTTCTACATTATTGCCTTAAATTCTACATCTCTACACGGCTCCTTTTAAAATAGTTTTATTTAAGTGCCTAATCTATTTTGGGGACTTAAGATGATAGTACAAGCATCCCAACCCTGAGAAAAACATGCAGCTTGGAATTATTTAAGTAAGACGTATAGTTTAGGACAGATATTAGACTCTCTATATCTGTGATCTGTCTGGTGTGATTTTCCTAGCAGAATCAAACCTCTTCAATATTCTGGACAATTCCACTCTATGGTCTCATCTCCAATTACCTTATACATTGGTTCAGGTTTCAGCTCTTCTGGACTTGATGGCACTGGGAGTGTGATGTTGTGCAGCGACACGTTTTCATCATTCTGCAAAAGAGCAACATTTTTTTTGGTTGTTTTGAGCATCTAAATCTTACGAAGATATCCAGACTTGGGAAATTAAGGCTTAAAATTTTTAAACCCTAGTTGAACAACCTACCATAAACAAAAGGAAGGAGAGTAAGCGGATACTTCCATGAAGAATGACCCAGGAATTTCATTTTTTTCAACTAAAATCAGAAAACCTTTATCGGTTGCCTTCTTTTCCCAAATTCTCCCATCAGGGACAGGTAGAGTAGAGTAGAGTAGAGTAGAGTAGAGTAGAGTAGAGTAGAGTAGAGTAGAGTAGAGTAGAGTAGAGTAG
>QLTV01000970.1:49082-61186 GCA_003457575.1 Thermophis baileyi
CTTGGCCTTCCAGAAAGCGGTGAAGACCGGGCTGTTCCGGCAGGCTTGGGGCCGTTGATCTCGCTTTTGCAATTTGGCGAGATCCGGCCAGGAAAAGGTGTGTATGGGTTTTTAATTGTTTTTAAATGTTTTTTATTATGTAAGCTTTCTATATTTTATTATGTTTTTTATTTTTGTTGTAAGCCGCCCAGAGTCCTTTGGGAGTTGGGTGGCATAGAAATGGAAGGAAGGAAGGAAGGAAGGAAGGAAGGAAGGAAGGAAGGAAGGAAAGAAAGGAAAGGGTCAATGATCGGAGCAGCTTCCAACTATCCAGCACAGCCAGTATTGAAGTGAAAAGAAATAATTAACCCCCAGGCCTCTTCAAATATGTGCTAAGTATTCAGGTTAAAACAGATCTTTATTTCGGCCATAGACCAGCGTAAAATAGAAGGAGGAAAAATTACACCCATTTCAGCATTAACTTATAGAAACTTGTAAACGATAAAATATAATTTAAAGCTACGACGACTAACATGATACAATTATATTCAAATACTAAAATATGTCTAGGAAAGTGAGGAAGAAAGTGAGGGCGTGGCCCTCGCAACCTGTGTTTTCGGCTGGGACAGCCTCCTGCAAACCTTTGCTAGCGAAAACGGAGCTCATGAGGGCCGCACACAGCCCTCCCGAGCTCCATTTTCACTGGCAGAGGCACCGCGGGCCGATCCTTCGCTGTTTCCAGGACGGCCCCGTGGGCCAGATCTAAGCACCTCTAAGGGCCTTGAGTTTGACACCCCTGACCTAGGTGGTTATCAAGAGTTGAAAGCGACTTACACACAATTAATCAAGCATCTCTATGAAAGTTCTTAATATTATTGAATTAAAATGGGGAAAGGGCTATGAAAACCACATAAAGGACGTAAAAACAGATAAAGCAGCACAGGGGAGCCATAATTTCTGGTTAGATGTGTCGTATTTTCCAGGTACAAAAACCAAGGATTTGGAAGGTAATACATTTGATTTGCATATATTTGATTATTGGCCTTGAAGAAATATCCCAATAGTGTCAATAGAACTATGTCCATAAGACTAGTCCCAAGTACTGGGACAAAAGGCATTTATGAAAACTTTTACTAAAGTTTTTAAAACGTTTGTGGTTTCCCAGGTGATACATGTGTTTCTCTGAATGCTGTTATCACCTTTACAGACTACAATTTAATAAGCAACTAGGATTTTTCACAACTATCAGAAGAACATCACAATCTTATGTAGAAATGCAATACTACAGCCCCATTAATATTTTACAGTTAAACCCCTCCCCTCAATTGACATTTCACTCTTCCCTTAAGAGAAAAAGGTAAACTGAATTAATAATTTTATTCCTTTCATTCTAGCATATTGTAGATTTCAAGGTCTTTGTGCCAAATGGGCGAGGAAGCAGCAGCAGATAAAGTGTATCTTCCCCCACTAATTTACAAACATTGTGTAATTTGATTTTAAAAAGGGATGACAGTCAAAACGGCAGTATTTCTTAAAAATAAAAATAAAAAAAAAGACCAGTCAACATATTTCAGTTTACAAAAACTCCATCGAATAGTGCTGGATATTAACCTATCCATACATAGAGAAATGCTCTTCTACATTACGTCACAGCTGAAGGGTGAAGCAGGCCCCATACCTTTAGGAAAGGAAATAAAGGTGACGAATGATTAAAATAAAAATACTTCCCAAAGAAGGGAGACCAGGGACAAGAGGCAGAGGCTGGGCTTAGGATTATTGCTGCAGTTGCCATAGCAACCCTGAGGGGGGGATTCAAGGAGACTTCCCAGCCTGTATCCAATCACAGAGGTGCAACCACTGACTGCCACCACATTGCCAGTGTGCCTGAGGCTAGCCAAACAATCACATGGACAGAGATGTCAGTTGCCATGGTGAGAAACAAACCCTACTATGAGCTTCAGGAAACCTCTTATTGACTCTAGGAACCTGCTTTTTTTCTTTTCTCTTCCCCCCCCCCCCAAAAAAAAAATATGCACAATGACTTTTGCTAAACTACAGTTCTGGAAATCATTCCTCCAAACCAAGCTTTGTCAAGTTTCCGGTCACTGCTATTTCTTCATGATTTGGGGTCATTTGCCCATACTTTTGAAATGGGCATGTCTTTGTGTTTAAGCATACATAGATATAAATAAAGGAGAATATTGGTAGTGCAGTGTTGAAATGAGAGGTCCTTGGTGCTCTCTGACCTTGGTTGTTTCCTTGCAGACATTTCATTACCCAACTTGGTGACATCATCAGTGCTAGAAGGTTGAGTGCCTTCTCCCTTCTAGAACTGATCATGTTACCTAGTTTGGGTAATGAAACGTCTGCAAGAAAACAACCAAGGTCAGAGAGCACCAAGGACCCCACATACATAGATGTCATGGTAATGCAGTGGTTCAGATGTAATTCAGAAATGATACTTGGGAATGGGATAGAGAGCAAATGCAACATTTAGTTGTGACTTATTAAAGTAGCCCCCTCTTCTTCAGACTTGCCAGCGACTGCAGCTGTGTAATCCTGGAGACTGACGTGACTGCTTTAAGAGGCCACAGAGAGATGCTGTACCTGTGTCGCTATATCTCCATAGCATTTATTCCAAATTAACTCTGAATTACTGCAGGATCTCTAATTGCTACAGATATACTAATTATCAGATGTAAGGAAAAATATTTGTCTCATTAAAAAAATTCAAATTACAGAGTATAGTAGCAAGCCATAATACTGTTATAAATGAGATATCCATGTTCTTGATATTCTTTAAAGCCATTAGACCACCACCTTTTTGCATTAAAATAGGGTTTTTTCAATCTTTCTCCTTTTTCTACTCTTTGTTAAACTACTGTAATAATACCAATGTAATAGGTAATTCATAAATAGTAATTCAGAGCATTTGGAATTATAAATAAGTCCATTAAAATATCCTTGACTTTAAAATAGAGATTTTTCATTAAGGCTTCTTACATTTGATAAATAAAAACAATCTCTTCTCTTCATTCTTCCCTGCTAACTCTTCCAGGGTGCGTTTCTAAAAACAAATTTATTGCTTTATCCTGAATAAAACTGATCGTCATCAATGGTGATTCCAGCCACATTCTTTTTATAGGCTTGCTTTTGCTCAGTGTGACACAGAATGACCTCTACAATCCTGCAAAAGGTCATCTTCAAACAATAAGAAAAATGTACAGCTTTAATAGGTTAAAAGCAAAAATGTTGACAGGTTTCTAGGTGGAAAAGTAGCAGAGCAATACACATTTCTCTTTTAACAAAAAAAAAAAAAAAAACCTCCAGAAAACCATCTCAAGCCTTGCTTGAGGCCTTGCCGAGGTGGCGCAGGTGGCGAGGTGGCACAGTGGTTAGAGTGCAGTACTGCAGGCTACTTCAGCTGACTGCTAGCTGCAGTTCAGCAGTTCAAATCTCACCGGCTCAAGGTTGACTCAGCCTTCCATCCTTCTGAGGTGGGTAAAATGAGGACCCAGATTGTTGGGGGCAATATGCTGACTCTGTGAACCGCTTAGAGAGGGTCTGTAAAGCACCGTAAAGCAGTATATAAGTCTAAGTGCTATTGCTATTGCTATTGCATCTGATGGATAATTAAGATATCCAACCCATAAATGTAACAGGATTTAATCCTACGGTATTCAAATATTTGTGCATGCTTTTAAAAACTAAGTTTAAAAGAAAGCCGGGGTCCATATTTTATAAGGTACAACTCATGACTAAATCTGGGATTTGTACTCAGTGTTTATTGCACAGGCAGAGATAATAAATACTCAAAAAACCATTGAAGGCTTTTGACTCAGTTTAACTACTACTGCGTTTTTGAGCACCAGGCTGTCTCACAAAGTAAGGTCTCTAGAAATGCCTTGGACTAGGAATATTACTACTGTCAGATGGATGGATTTCTGCTTTCTGCAATTAGGATTCCCATGATTTACCAATAAAATGAGGATTAAAAAGTAAGAGAAGCCATGTTTCTTCTTCTTTTTAAATTCTGTCATTACCTGAACTTGTCTCCCTGGCTTGTTGTAACCAGCTATCTCTATATACCTGAGGAAATGGGTGCCCTGGCCCTTACATCATCACTCATGCAACAATTAATTGAATAATAAGCCAGAAGGAAGATTATGCCAACTCCCTTTTCTCCTTTATAATTACACGTTATTGCCCTGTGTTGATCATTCTGCTCTCTTGCAAATTTTGCCACATCAAAATTAACCCCCTCCCCTGATTCTTTAACGCACAAAGCACTAATATCTTCAGGGGGATTATTACAGATCGTTGAATGCCTCTTTATCTAAATTTGCACTGAAGTAATATTTTAAAATGTATACTCTTTATCTGCATTGTAGAATGAAAACTAAAATTAAACAGAGAACGCTCTACTTTTTAGGCAGATGCTCCATACAAGAAAGTATTTACTTCATGCCCACAGCATGTTTCTACGTTTTAATACTGTGAACACACAGGACCACTTTGAATGAGCCAAATTGTAAAGTGTGACAAAGTAGAATACATTGGCAGATACGGATACTGCCATTTTCATTTCTTAGAAGACACAGCAGTTAAGACGTCTGCTTCTTAATTACAAAAGCGTATAACTTTCTCAAGTGACGTGTGCATCTATGCTATTTATGTGGAAATGGTATTCGTATTACCTGTGGATAACAACATAGATTGCTTTCTAGGTGGAACAAAACGGCACTAATGGTATTTTGGATCTAGTGTCAGAATTCTACAAACGAGGCCATTTTAATCAGGGTATAATTTAGAAAGATAGACATGCAACGTATGCTAAATTCTAGGCAATTGGATATTTGGCACAAACTGTAGCACACATGATCAGTGAAGCGTACAGTTAACTTCATTTGTTTCAGGAACAAATAAATAAATACAGTTGTGAATATTGGTACTACTGTTGCCAAGTTAATTACATAATCAGAAAGAGGAAATATGACATCGGTCTGACATGGAACGTTTACACCAGTTATTGCACACTGTTGTGCTGCCACCTAGCCTCTACTCACAACATTTCTAAAGAACTGCTTAAAATATTCAACATCATACAGTCTCAACTGTATTTAAATTTGGGAAGGAGAGGGAAGTTGCACCAAAAACCACCTAGACTTTTTCAGACAACTTTTAACACACCATGTTTTCAAATACAGGACAGTATTTATATGGACATTCCCATCAGCGTTTATATTTCAGCTCCTAAAAAGGAAAGATTGTGTCTTAAATTTCTAAGCCTGTTTAGTAAAATGAAAAGTTAGTGGATGGTAACAAAGTTGTTCGTAGATGTTTACAAAGTTGACTTTTTCAAAGGGAGCTTTGAAAATCTCTTCAGTGGACAATTTCAGCCTCTGTGTTTGTGTTTCTTTATTGGTACTGGGGTCAAAGACCAAAAACAGGGTTACAAAATTGGTACAACTGCTAAAAACGATGAACCACTCTAAAAAATATATATAATCTTGCTGAACCTTGCAGAAATCCAAATAAAAATTCTGACTGCTCAAGAGATAAAATATTGTATCTAGACTCTTAAAGAATCCTAGAATAGTCTTTAAAATGAAAAAAATTTCAGAGTATTAATCTAATAAATCTTAATGTCCTCATATTAGTATTCCCTCTTGTCTGATTTCCAGGCTTCAGAGCAGGTTTCATATATTTATCATGATAAATGACAGATTTTTTTCAAAAATATATCTAAAACAATTAAGCAACAATGGGGATAGCTGTACTGCTAAATCAATCAAAATGGAAGCGCTAGAGAAAGGGCGAACAGAGCATCTATTTCACTATGGAAGATATTGCAGGTAGCTTCAACTTACAACCATTCGTTTAGTGACCGTTTGAAGTTCAAACAACACTGAAAAAAGTGACTTACGGCTGCCACATTTATTACCTTTGCAGCATCCCTATGGTCACGTGATTAAAATTCGGACACTTGGCAACTGACATGTATTTATGACAGTTGCAGTGTTCCAGGATCACGTGATCCCCTTTTGCGACCTTCTGACAAGTCAATGAGGAAACCAGATTCACTTAACCGTTAGCCGCCCAGAGTCCCTTGGGAGTTGGGTGGCATACAAATTTAATAATAATAATAATAATAATAATAACTGCAGTGATCTGTTTAACGACTCTGGCAAACAAGGCTGTAAAATGGGGCAAAACTCACAACTTAACAACTGTCTCACTTAGCAACAAAAATTGTAGTCGTAAGTTGAGGACTACCTATAGATAGAAGCCAATCACTAAATTAGGGTGTTTTTTTTAAAACAGGACAGCTGAAAAATCCATATTGTGATGATAAGGAGGCGGCTTCTGTGGGACCTTAAAGAAACCAGCATGTGATATTAGCATATAGTATCAGCATTCTCCATCAAATGAAGAATTAAAGTTTTCAAACTTTCTACACTTTCCACAAGGTATCAGTCCCAGATTTTCTGCTTAACATCAAGCATTCACAAACTTTCTAGTGCACCCTCAATTTCCATAGGCCACTGGTCAAAGACAAAAATATACAACACGGAATATCCTGGATAGCTGCACCCTGCACGACAACATCCTAAGCCAGGGGTCTCCAACCTTGGCAACTTTTAAGCCTGGCGGACTTCAACTCCCAGAATTCCCCAGCCAGCTTTGCTGAAGGGAATTCTGGGAGTTGAAGTCCGCCAGGCTTAAAGTTGCCAAGGTTGGAGACCCCTGTCCTAAGCAACTGTCTTTCGAAAAAGACTGACCACTCTTGCTCTTGAGCTATAAAAACACTTCCAAAGGATTTTGAAGAGCAGGACCTCTGTATTTTAACTTTTCTTGTTTAAAATATTTCAAACAAACACTTACAGTATTTTAATTCACTGACAAGATCTTAATATAATCGAACAATACCATAAGTTACAACTGCAAAAGCAAGGTAAGCAAAGGCACTTATTTCTACATTTAAAGATCAACCGAGCTTATAAAGGCAGCTTGTTACATTAACCAGTCTCCCCTCTATTTCTAACTTCTCCAATTATTCTCATTTCCTGCCTTATTCAAACTGAGATCTTTGTACATGCTGCATCTGCCATGGAATTCTCAGATGGAGTTAATGTGAGATACAACACTATTTGCACGGCACTGATAATATATCAGTGTGTATGTATATGTGTGTTTGTCTCTCTCTCTCTGTGTGTGTGTGTGTGTGTGTGTGTGTGTGTGTACACAGAGAATACATACAATGCTGTTCACCAGAGCCGAGGTGGCGCAGTGGTTAGAGTGCAGTACTGCAGGCTACTTCTGCTGATCACCGGCTGCCAGCAGTTTGGCAGATCGAATCTCACCAGGCTCAAGGTTGACTCAGCCTTCCATCCTTCCGAGGTGGGTAAAATGAGGACCCAGATTGTTGGGGGCAATATGCTGACTCTGTGAACCACTTAGAGAGGGCTGTAAAGCACTGTAAAGCGGTATATAAGTCTAAGTGCTATTGCTATTGCTATATATAAAAACAAAGAATACATACGATGCTGTTCATTTCTGAAGAATCGTAACTGCCGCATGGATGAACACTCCCGATGGGCTCCAACCCTTCTTCATCCCACATGTAGGTGCCATCTGAACTGTCAGAGGGGGAAAGCTCAAAAGAGGAGCCAGCTCTGTAATCCATTTCCGAAGAAATTTCATTGTTCCCAGTGGGAAGTTTGGCAGTTTCACTCTTGTCATCTATTTCTTAAATAAAAAAAATTAAAAAAAACAAAAACAAAAACACCTAAATACAATACAGTATACAGATTCTTAATTTAACACTTCAGTGCTTTCCTTTTCGGGACTAAGGCACTGAGGAAAACTTTTATCACATCAAAGCACTTCTCAAATTGTAGTCTGTGACCCATTCAGGAAGCTAAACCACAACAAGCTCAGCCTTCTCCTACTGAGGGGGGAAGCACTGCACTTCATATGCCATTCCATTGCATGCCAAGTCAAAGGCTGTGAACCCACAATGTACTAACCTAGTCAACAATCACACTTTTAAGGAAACTTGTTTTGGTTACTGACTACGGTCACTGAACCTGAACCAGCTTCCCCAGAAGACCACAGTTTACCCAGAAAAAAAGCAAGTGGACTTGATCCTGGGCTCATATTGAAATGGGGCTGATCTTGAAGATTATTTAGAAATTACAACTGATGCAAATGTCTATGGCAGGGGTCCTCAAACTTGGCAATTTTAAGACTTGTGGACTTCAATTCCCAGAATTCTCCAGCCAGCAAAGCTGGCTGGAGAATTCTGGGAGTTGAAGTTCACAAGTCTTAAAGTTGCCAAGTTTGAAGACCTCTGGTTTATGGAGATTCTCAGTCATCCAGGTCATGGTTGTCCCAAAGGTACTTTTTCCAAAAGGCAACTGGGCTTTCTTGGGGTTTTTTTCCTTGAAAACATTTTGCTTTTCATCCAAGAAGCTTCTTGGATGAGAAGTGAAACATTTTCAAGGAGAGGAAAAAAAAAACCACAATAAAGTCCAGTTCCCTTTCAGAAAAAGCATCTTTGGGACAACCATGACCTGGATGACTGAGAATCTCCATAGACATTAAGCACATCTTAAGTTGACAATGTTAGCTTTCAAGTGTTCAAGTTGCGCAATTAAATCAAATATAATCTGAATTTTAACATCTCACTACAATTAATTGAAAAACGAATTTACATTCAAATGCCAAATGTTCCGGATTAACAACATTAATAAAGAAGTTAAATAGTGGAACGGTTATTT
The DNA here is from genome assembly GCA_003457575.1 of Thermophis baileyi. Lineage (NCBI taxonomy): Eukaryota > Metazoa > Chordata > Lepidosauria > Squamata > Dipsadidae > Thermophis > Thermophis baileyi. Next base: position 57,845 of record QLTV01000970.1, read on the forward strand.
GAGAAGCGGTAACAACATCTTATGGGTTCCATTAGCTTCTAAACTGAGTACTGAAAAATAACACCCGGCATATTTACCTGACACATGTATATGCAGCCATTCCTCATTACTGTAGTTCGACTTCTCATTTTCCTGAAAAGATAGCAGCTGATGTGGTGGTATTCCATTTCTATCTTCCAGCTTTTCAGCAGGAACTTTCTCTTCTTGAATCAGCATGGTTCGGCTGGGATCTTCTAAATCTATAAAATCATCGCTAAAATCTTCGCTAAGGTCATTTTTCTCCGAGGAGGACAGGGAAGATATTGATATTTCATCCACGTCGGCATCTGTGCACATTTTACAGCTACTCTCTACAAAATCGTTGCTCTGAGTTTCTATTGCATCAGCATCTCTTTTAACATCCGTGGAAATCAAATCTTCCATTAAACTATTTGCAGTGTCTTTCCGGGCGTTGCCATCCACGGGGATCTTTCTACCCACATGGTGGCTCACAGGCTTCAGCAACGAAGGGCGGCCTGATCTGAACCTCAGAGGAGACGCATCCCCCGAACCATTTAAGAGGGGCTGTTTCTTGACATGAGAAGGTGCTAAAGCAGCCAATGACCTAGGAAATTCGTACCTCGAAGGTTCATTCCCGTTGGGCACATCCAACTGGCGCACACTTCTTGACAGGAGATTCGACCTCTGCGGTGGTCTAAGAGCTAAGTGCTGATTCTGGTAAGGCCTTGTCAGATCCACCGCTCTGTTAAACGAGTGGGATCGGGTAAGAGATGCGGGAGGCAAGAGCGAGCTTTGAAGGGAATGTGAGAAGCTTTGCGACCGGACCATTTTTTCACAAGCGGGTGGAACATGGTCTGTGGGTCTCGCCAGGCTCTCCCCTGAGCTACTCCGAGTGACAAAATGGTTCCCCCTAATCCTCTGCAAGCCTAGCATCGACTGGCTCCCACAAATCCCATTCAACTGCGGTTTTGGTGCGTTAAATCCAGAATAGGAAGTCCTGCTTAACAAAGAACTTTTGGCGTACTTAGAATTAGACAGACCAGATAAACATTTCTGATTTAATTCTTCCGCGGGCGATACAAACATGTTGTCTTGTTTCGCTGTTTTTGAAAATGTGGTCTTTGACTTGGTCCTAAGCTCTTCCTGACCAACTGATCCTTCGGACTGAGGACACCTTTCCGACCCGGTCACTCGTTCACTGGGATCCTGACCGGAGTTATATTCATTACCGACCCGATCTCCCAGAGGGAATTTGTTAGACTTTCTCCAGTTAAAAGCAAAGGAAGACAGACGAGTGGTGCCATTGTGCTTGCTGAAATTTTTGTCAATGATCTGTGCATTCCCTGAAAGGTGAAGAGCCGTCCCGTTTGGAACAGGCGGTAAGGTACTTTCAGCAGGCTTTGTTCCATATTTTGGTAACCTGGAAACCAAAGGCGTCCTGGTATGAGCCTTTTCTTCCATGTGCTATAGTCCTTCCATGCGATATAGCCTTCCAACATTGACTCTGAAGACACAAAAAACGGGGAGATATTAATGTTAATAAGGGCATGCCCCTAAAGAGAAATACAGAGTATGTTATATAGCTGTGATGGCGAACCTATGGCACGCGTGCCACAGGTGGCACGCAGAGTCCTCTCTGCGGGCACTCGAGCCGTCGCCCCAGCTCAGCTCCACCACGCATGCGCGCAAGCCTCTCATGGGCCAGCTGGTTTTCGGGTCTCTGTCACGCATGCAGGGGGGCATGTGGGAGACGTGCATGCATGCGCGGGGGGCACACACGCAGGGGTCATGGGCGCATGCGCACAGGGCAGGGCACGTACGGGGCAGGGCACGCACGCAGGGGTTGCACACACATGCACGGGGGTGGGGCACACATGCACGGGGGGGTTGCGCATGCATGCGTAGGGGGTGGGGTGCACAGGGGGGTTGCGCGCGCATTGCATTATGGGTGCGCACAAGCTTTTGGCACTCGGCGCCGAAAATGTTAGCCATCACTGTTATATAGAATAAAACTGACGCTTAAACAAGTGAAATATCTTCACATTAGGTAGAACGTATCTACATGGAAAAAAGAGATCAGCTAAATATAACAAGCATACAGTATCCCGCTAAAACTCTTTAAGGAGGGTATTTATTACACTTTCTCCAGTTAAAAAAAAAAGACAGAAGACAATGTGTAGTGCCATTGTGCTCGCAGAAAGGTTTGCCAGCAGTCTGTATTTTTTTTTCTAAAAAAATAGGAACAGATTGAAACAAAGAAGGATTTAGGGGCAAGGACTCTTAACAACTCAATGTCTACTCACCTAAGGAGCCTATTCAAATTAGGTGAGAATTGAAACCTGCCTGGAGGACATATATCAGGGGTCTCCAACCTTGGCAACTTTAAGACTTGTGGACTTCAACTCCCAGAATTCCTCAGCCACCTGGCTGAGGAATTCTGGGAGTTGAAGTCCACAAGTCTTAAAGTTGCCAAGGTTGGAGACCCCTGACATATATCGCCCCTGCCCCCCCCCAATCAACTTGTTCAGACAGAAAGAAGCTACTTGGATAAGCAGCAAAACATTTCAAACTAAAAAGAACAAGAAGTCCAGTTGCCCTGACTCAACTTCCAGACAACTCTACCTGGATGACGGAGAATCTTCATTGATAACAAATTAGAAAGTTTCGGGAGTAAGTTTTGTTCTACACTTTAGTAACCTGCAAACCAAAGACGTCCATTAATAAGTTTTCTCTGACATATCCTGTCATCCTTCCATGTGATGGAAGCTTCAAATACTGCCGGCATTTTTCGATCTGCTTCAACCTAACATGTCAACAATTCCAGAAATGAAACGGTGGTTCAATTTGTTTATGTGCTGAGAGATCAAGGAATTGCTCGTCATATCTTCCAATGACCAGCTGATGTCTGGAAGCTTGGCATTCTGACAAATCAGCCATCAACAGAAACACAGAGGTAAACCTATCTACGCAACATTTAAAAATCCAGGGAGGAAACAACTAATCAGGACATATCTTCCCCAGCAGCCAACACCCAGAGAAGCATACAAACTCTTCAAAAAAACCAGAGCACATAAAAGAGGAGGTGGAGTTGCACTGTATGTAAAGGACCACTATGTTACTACAGAGCTACACGTAACCAAAGAAGAAAACCCCCTAGAATGCATATGGGTCAACATAAAAGAAAAAAAGAATGACATGACAATAGGAGTATACTATAGGCCACCCAATCAAGCAGAAAAAATGGATATCCTTTTTGCCAATCAACTAACGAACATATGAAGGAAACACACTGCAGTAATAATGGGGGACTTCAACTACCCAGATATCAACTGGAAAACCAAT
>QLTV01000970.1:63491-74072 GCA_003457575.1 Thermophis baileyi
AATATTTGAGGGGCTGCCACAGAGAGGAAGGAGGACAAGCTATTTTCCAGAGCACACGAAGGCCAGAGAAGGAATAATGGATGGAAACTGACCAAGGAGAGATTCAACCTGGAGATAAGGAGAAACTTTCTGACAGTGAGAGCGATTAACCAGTGGAACAGCTTGCCTTCGGAGGTTGTGAGAGCTCCAACACTTGAGACTTTCAAGAGGAGATTGGACTGCCATTTGTCTGAAATGGTGTAGGGACTCCTGCTTGAGCGGGGGGTTGGACTAGATGACCTACAAGGTCCCTTTCAACTCTATTAATCTGTAATCTGTAAGCAGGAACCAGCATAAGAGAAACAATCAGGAAAGAAGCAGTGTCCTAACCAAGGAGCCATCAAGGAAGAAATGATGCCCCACCAAGATGGTGGGGTCAACTACAGTAAACAAACCACCAGCAAACTTCACTCTCCAATCTTCACTGATGTTACACAGTGTGGTGATGAGAGGTCTGCAGGAAAACAATTTCATTCAGAGGACACAAACAACCCAACAGTCCAATAATAATATCTTATAACAATAATATTATTTGGTTATTTTACCTATATTATTAAATATGCTGGTAAGTCATTTCAAGCACTCTATACATGACAAAACTGGCCATACAATTTCTGTGATTACACAGTTTAAATAACTAAGAATTAACATATAGATTATGGAGAGGCACTGGAAAGTAATAGCATTGTATATTCACCAGTGTTTGCTCAAGTACCCAATAACACAGCCATTAATTTCTCCATCATGGGCAACCAGCCTGCTTGGTCTCCAAAGCTGGAAATGTAACCTCTTTAAAATGCAGGTAGTCCTTGACTTACAACAAATTCATTTAGTGACCGACGTTACACCAGCATTGAAACAACTTATGACTTAAGACCATCACAGCATCCCCAGAACCACATGATCAAAATTTGGGCAACCATTTTCTCTTTCAGCACCCAGCCAGGGTGGATCCATCATGTTAAAGGCTAAATTTAATTGACCAACTTTTCCTCCTGTTTTGTACAGGTTTTTTTTCTTTTTTTGTTGTTGTTAGGGTTGAAGGTATGTTTCTGTTTTGTTTCATTTTGTTTGTTTTACTGCTTTGTATTTTATTTTCTATGATAAAACAATACATTAAAAAAAATTGGGCACTTGGCAACAGGTATTTATGACAGTTGCACGATCCCGGGTGATGTGATCACCGGCTGTAACCTTCCCAGCTGCTTCCACCATCAAAGTCAAAAGGATAAGCCCAATTTGCTTAATGACTGCATGATTCACTTAATAACTGCAACAAATTACTTAACACCTGTGACAAAAAAAAGTTGTAAAATGAAACGCAACTCACTTAACAACTATCCCGCTTAGCAACGGAAATTTTGGGCTCAATTGTGGTCGTAAATCAAGGACCAACTGTACTGCTCCAACCAAGGTGTAACATCAGCTGCTATTATTTCCCCGTGGGAGAAGACAGTTCACTCATCATTCTGCATTCCCCTTCCCCCAGGAGAGCCTTTGATTAAATAAGAACAATCCATCTGATGGCCTCATTCTGGATTTCAAAGTAATGACAACTAAGCCATCGTTTCCCCTCCATATACTGGAAAAATCTCCAAAGCACAAGGAAGGAGAAATCAGCCTGCATTCCTTGCTCACTAAAACCTAGGCTCTTTTCCTCAAAGCCACTTCCAGACTGAAGGACAGAAAAGCAAGATCCACAAATTCCTCTGTGCCATTCATACTCCACTGCAATGCTGATCTTCCTTTCTCTGCTGATGGATGTTCGAGAGTGACATAGCTGCTTTAAAGAGCTGCAGACAAGAGCAACATTCACATTCCCACACCTTCTGAAACACCTTCCTGGGACTGAATCTGCAAAGCCTGCTAGATCTTCTGCTCAAATTGACTTCCTTCACTTGCCCGGCGTTAATCATTACTATTTCGAAAGATAGCCGGTTATTAAGCTTGAGCAAGAGAACAAAATTATTTTGGGAAGGGAAAAAACTGATTAGGAAACATAATTGAAAACCCTCGGATTCTCGGCTATTTTATTTCAATTAATGTATTATTTTCATTTTAAAAAATCTTCTGAAGTAAACTGTAACTCCCAATTAGGATGAGCAATATCATTTGTAATTTCTAATTCAACGTTCTACTTTTAACACTTAAACCATTTAATATATAAACAGATTAGATACATTAAACAGATTAGATACATTAAACCCTGTACTTAATTAGGTCAGTTACTTAGCCATTATTTTATGTTACTGGATGGAGAAGAGGCAATTTAAATACTAATACAGAAATGAACATGAAATTTAAAGTTATACTTTCTACAAAAACAAGGAAGAAAAGCTCCTAAAAGTAGACTATAACATGTTTATTAATGCACAGACAATCCTTATCATATCATATCACCGTGATCATCAGAATTACTACTGGATGTTGATCACTTTACAACCAGCCAGTGATAAATCTGTGATTCTTTCTTTCCACTTGATCAAAAGAGAAGTGCCAAGGGCATGATCTATTCTATGCAGTTTCTATACATTAGAAGAAATTGCCATAACCTTAAAATAATATATCTTTTATTTAAATGAACACATTTCTTGAGTGGAGGATAGAGATATGCATTCTTAAAACTGAGATAATGATGACTCTCCTTATTATTCCAACCTTCATTATTGTATTTAGAGCAGCTCTTCTAAAGGCAACTTCCAAGGACTGTAATAAGGAGAATAAAAACAATTTTTAATCCTCTTAAAAGATCTTCTATATCTAGTAGAGGGATTAGCTGGCCCTGCAATAGGAGCTGACATCTGCTCTCACCTTTTTCCACCTTTCTATGCTATCCTGGAAATCTTCCCACTTGGCTATTGATTTAGAGAGACCTGTGGCATGGAAAGGTTTCATGTCTGCTTCCCACCCAGGGAGCCACAGTTTGTTAATCATTAAACCTTGTCAGGCATCTACTGATCGGTGGGTTAGGTGTGGATTTTGCTCTAGAGCTTAACAGCTTGGATCCTAGGTTAGGGAACCCACGGAAGAGTTAATTCCAGACAACACAGAGATGTCTTCTGAAAAACTGGGGGAGAAACCAGGAGTGTCTTCCCTATGATTTAGAACAGGGGTCACCAACCTTTCGGACCTCAGGGACCACTAAATTCATAATTTTAAATCCCGCGGACCACTAATATGATCTGCCTAATGACCGGGTAGGCGTGGTTAGGTGGTCATGTGACTGGGTTGGCGTGGCCAACTCGATGTCACTCACATCGAGGGGCACCTCAACGGCCTCTACTCGCCCCTCCCCTCCCAGCCCCTCCTCGTCTGCCCGCTGGGGCTCCTTAGGGCCCCAACAGGAAGCAGTTGTTGTAGCTAAGCAGCCACCACGAGAAAGAGTTGGCAAAACAGCTGGCTCAGTTCAAATTGGATCTGACCGAGAAGGAGGCTCAGCAGAAGCACCTCACTGAGGACTACGAGCATAGGCTTTCCAAGCAGAGGGAAGACCTGCGGGAGTGCAAGGCCAGGTGCCAGGGCCGCAGAGGGAAGACCAGCGGGAGTGCCAGGCCAGGTACCGGTGCCTGGAGGCTCAGCGGGCTGAGATGGTCAGCCAGTTCCAGGCCATGATGCAGTCCCACTGGAACGAGGCCCTCAGGCTCTTTGCCACCAGCGGCGCTTCCCTCCAGCCTTCGCCCAAAGCCCCGCGCCAGGAGGCCGAAGCAGACCCCAAGTCGGAATTTCTGCCCCCCCGCCAACCCACACAAAAAGGCCCCCGAAGGGGGGAGACTCTCTGCAGCAACACAAATGTTCATTGCATATATCCGACCCAGGGGCCGTAGTTTGAGGACCCCTGATTTAGTGCAATATAAAAAATGTAAACAATTTTTCTGCGGACCACCAAAATTTTCTCACGGACCACCAGTTGGTGACCACTGATTTAGAAAGTCTCTTTGGATGCTGGAGATCCCTCTCTCTCTAAAGGCTTTTAATGGCAAGAAGCAGCGATAAGAAAGGCGGTGGGGGTAAAAGAAATATTTCTCAGCTCTTGTCTATGGAGCTTCTCAATCATCCAGGTCATGGTTATGCCAAAGCTGCTTTTTCCAAAAGGCAGATGGACTTTCTTGGGGTTTTTTTTCCCTTTTTTCTTCAGAACTGAAGCAGCTTTTCTTGGATGAGAAGCGAAAAGTGTTCAAAGGAGGAAAAAAAAAAACCTAGAAAGTCCAGTTGCCTTTTGGAAAAAGCACCTCTGGGGGTTTTCCAACTAAATTTCCAAACAACAGAGTTGGTTGACACAGTGGGCGCTGCATGCATGTTTTTAGAAAATAAACAAGAGTTCCAAAAACAATAACGCAGCAAAAACAATAACGCAGCTTAACACTGCCGAAGACATTAAAACTCATATTGCATTTAGCCATCACCACCTACTCAGGAAGACAAAGCCCTTCCGTGGCTACTCAACTATTCTTCTAATTTCAGCAAAGGATTCCTTCTGGCTTCCATTTGACCCCACCCTTTCGCCAAGGTATTCCGAGCGATGCACATCCCTCTTCCCCACGTTTTATTCTTCCCTGTGACCAGGGATGAGCGGAAGTGACTGGCCAGAATTGAGCTCCCAGGTCATCCACAATTGAAAGGTTGTTTTTAATTAATCCTTGGAATGAGAAGCCTTTTGTGCTGGGCCGGCTGCTCTATTCTCCCCACCCCACCCCCGCTCCCCAGCCGTGCAGAGGAGACCCTCCCTGTGCCCTGGGGAAGGAGACCCTCTTGGCAGACCCCCAGGGCAGAAGGCCAAGCCTGCCTATCCCAGCAGGCTTCCCTTCTGCAGAGGTGAGGGGGAAAGAGGCACCCTGGCCATTTCTGTGAGTCATGGGAGCCAGAGAGCAAAGTCCCAGTAAGACCAGGAGGGCCTCCCCCTTTCTCTCCTAAAGAAATGGTCCCTTTCATGCATTTCTCTGAGGGACATGAGCAGTTCAAAAATGAGATCAATAAATACAGGGATAGAGAGAAAGAGGGAGGGAGGGAGAGACAGAGAGAGAGGTATGTATGTAGGTAGGTAGGTAGGTAGAGATAGATAGATAGATAGATAGATAGATAGATAGATAGATAGATAGATAGATAGATAGATAGATAGATAGATAGATAGATAGATAGATAGATAGATAGATAGATAGATGAGAGCGGAGGAATAGGAAGAGAAAGAGAAAGGGAGGATAGATGGATGGAGATAGGATAGATAGATAGATAGATAGATAGATAGATAGATAGATAGATAGATAGATAGATAGATAGATAGAAGAGAGAGAGAGAGGAGAGAGAGAGAGAATGATAGATAGATAGATATTCAGAAGGCATTTTTGAATATTTCAGACAACCTGAGGTCTGAGCAAGGGAGAGAGAGAGAGACAAGAGGGGGGGAAATAAGGAGAGAAAGAAGGATAAATAGGTGTAATAGACGGATAGACAGAAGGAGAGATAGAGAGATGAAGGGAAGGCGAAAGGAGGCACTCCTGGCTCCAAGCATTCAAGCCATTGAGAAATGGGCTCTCTCCGGGGGGGGGGGCTACCTTCTTTCCCAGGGTTGGGGGGTGCCGGCGTGGCTGCCCTTGAATCCCCACCCCACCCCACTCACCGCAGGAGCGGAGCAGGCGAGGCGAGGCGAGGCGAGGCGAGCCGGCGGCCGTCTTCGAAGGAGGAGGAGCCCGTCCGTCCGCCCCTCGGCTGGTCGCCCTCGTCCGTCCCCGGAACTGGCCGCCGGCTCTAGCCCCGCCCCGCTGACAGCTGATGTCGCGTCACCCGCGGCGCACGCGCACTGACGCTTGGCTGCCGCCGCCCCCATTCCCGCCCGCTCAGCGAACGTTCCACTGGCCCCGCCCCCTCTCCGCAACGGCTTTTCCCGCTCGGATTCAAATCGAGAAGGCGTGGGGGGGAGGGGGGGAAGAAATAGAAGGAATTTAATGTTTCTCCATGCAGACCGTCCAACGGCAGTGGCGCCCAATGCTTGAATGTCCTTGATATTCTCTGAACTGGGAGGTTTTTTTTGCAGACGTTTTATAACCCAAGTAGGGAGCAGCATCAGTGCATAGGGCATCAATGTTCCCAACACATATTGTTGGCTAGCAGTTTCTGGGACTGGGAGCTTTAAAAGAAGAACCAGCTTTCTTTCCGTGGAGCACTTAGGTGCTCTCTAAGCTTGGGTTTGTTTGTTTTGCAGGGGTTTCATTACAGTGCATTGATGATGTAACCTAGTGGGGTCATGAGACGTCTGCAAGAAAGCAATCAGGCTTAGAGAGCACCAAGGACCCCACAGTCCTCCTCTCCACAAATCCCACTCCCTTCCAGGACTAATGAGGTTGCCTAATTTGCGTCATGACAGGTCTGAAAGGAAGCAAGCTCAGCACCTCAATTCAATTCTGAGCTATAAATATTCTCCATTGGTATGCAGATTTCTGTCCATCCCCAGTATGCGCAATGGGAAGCTGCCTCCTCAAAATTATTTTGCTACTATCAAGACTCCCTTCCATGCACTTCCCTTAAATTCTTTCTGCGTGCAAGAAATACATTCAGTAAAGGAGGGAATTGCTGCCATTATCAAAATATTTACCATTGGGTTGGAACTGGTGTGCTAGCTACTTGCCCTCAGCTACCTTTCATTGAACTACCGTAATTCTTCACTATTGGCCATTTCACATCTTTAAATTTACCCCCAGCATAGACAGAGAAGCTAATTTTAATGAAGATGAAGATAACATGGAATAAGTACTGTAGATCCAATGTGTAGAGTCAGCATTATTAATGAATGACTGAAGGGCCAATGGGCATTAATTTATTTTGGATCAAATTTCTTAGAGGCAACTGCTTAGGGCAGCTGCGCCAACCACTTTTCCAACGAACTTCCTGCAAGCCTTTGATTTGGTCTTTGGTGTTTGTTTGGCTGTTTCGTTGCTTACTTTGGATACTTGGACTGTAAGCACAAAGTATTTTCTTTAGAAAACAGCAATAACAAGGCAAATCCTGAATCCAGACAGCTCAGGCCCTCCATGTACATGTATTTATGCGAAGGGCTAATACCTTCTTGTCAAAATTCACGAAAATTCAAGCATGTTGTTGGGAGACTTATATATTTTATGCCACATGTTTTATTATGGCCAGTGATAGAGCCAGCAAAATGTCTTAGCCTACGAGCATGTGTGTGTATAATCTCATATCAATGTATTTTCTTTGGGGTTTTTTTTCCTTGTTTTGTTTAAACTTCCTTTTTAATTTCTTCATTTTTGTTTATGGTTATGAGCCGCCTCGTTATGGTTATGAGTAGCCTGATGGCAAGATAGGAGGCAAATAAATTTAATAGTAATATGATCAGATTTCTCAAAAGCAGATACAGTACATTCCCATCCATCCATAATTCCTCATCATAAGACATTGGGAGTCTGTCAAAGAATATGACTGCTTTAAAGAATAGTCACTGCTGTGTAGAACCCATGGTAATGTTAACTCTTAACAATGCTTGGCAAGTAAAGATGTACTTTCATGGCTTTTGAAAAGAATTATATCAAACCAGATATGACTGGGGCCACTGTGTACACCCATTCTTCATGCATACCTAAATCCAGTATATAAAGTAAGAAATCGAGCTGATTTGCAGCTTGAACACCAGTAGCAAAAAAATACTGTTTTCTTGAAAAGATAAAAATCACATTCCAAATTTAGTTAGACCCATTCGGAGCTTTTACTGTACAAGTACAGGTAGTCCTTGACTTAAACAGTTTGTTTAGTGACAGTTCAAAGTTGTAACAGCACTAAAAATGTGACTTATGACTGTTTTTCACATTTAACGACCTTTGTAGCATCCCCATGATCACGTGATAAAAATTCAGACACTTGGCATCTGGTGCATGTTTATGACGGTTGCAGTGTCCCGGGGTCATGTGATCCCCTTTTGCAACCTTCTCACAAGCAAAGTCAATGGGGAAGCCAGATTCACTTAACAACCTGATTACTAACTAATCCACTGCACTGATTCACTTAACAACTGGCAAGAAAGGTCGTAAGACGGGGCAAAACTCACTTAACAAAAGTCTCACTTAACAACAGAAATTTTGTGATCATAAGTTGAGAACTACCAGGATTCTTTATTCTGAAGAGTGGTTGTTATAACATTCAGTTTTTCTTTCAGTTGTAAATTCCAGCTTTACGCCTGGAAACCCAAAGGGCATGCAATTCTTACCAAGTGCTAGAAACAAGAAAGTGAAGAGGTATTAGCTGAAGTAACAGCCAGCGAACGAATAAGGAGGAGTAGGAGGTGAAAGGGATTACAATCCAATTTGTCTACAAATTGGATAACAATAACTCAATTAAAATGATCTTCAACGATGTGATCATTGCGTAAAGTATTTGTGAAACCAGATTTTAAACTGGTTGGTGATCTCTAAAGCTCTCATCACTGATCCAGGGAGGAGATAATGAACAAGATATGATGATTAATAAAAACTGCTGTTTAGTACCATGTGTATTTTCTGAAGATGAGACATGTTTTTTGCAGTTTTATTCCCGTCGATTTATAAAAAGTAAATTCAGAAAATCTCACCTGCACACCTGTTATATTCCTAAGCCACCTGATACTGTAACATTTCAATACACTATATATTATTAAAATATATATGATGAAGTTCAGTCATACTGGATTACAGTCAGCTCTTTTTATATACTTTTCATTATGGTATAACCACGAACATTTCCAATCCCTTCCTTTGGAAAGAAATAATATTGTCTAGAGGTAATTTAGCTCCCCCCCCCCAACCTGTCAGCCTTCAGCGTCTTCATTTAATGGCTTTCGGGTAGTAGATATATAGGTAGTCCTTGGCTTACAACAGTTCATTTAGTGATCATTCAAAATTACAACAGCACTGGAAAAAAGTGACTTATGGCCATTTTTCACACTTACGACCGTTGCGGCATCCACATGGTCATGTGATCAAAATTCAGATGCTTGACAACTAACCTATATTTATGACGGTTGCAGTGCCTTGGGGTCCTTGGAATCAGCTGCTCTGACCTTCTGACAAGCAAAGTCATTGGGACACCAGATTCACTTAACAACCGTGTTACTAACTTAACAACTGCAGTGATTCATTCAACAACTGTGGCAAGAAAGGTCGTAAAATGGGGCAAATAGAAATTTTGGCCTTAATTGTGGTTGAGGACTACCTGTACTGAATTAGATACGTTAGGTGTGATGTGGCATTCTGGAGACTCTCTGTGTTCATAGTTAATATTGGTTGATCTTGACTTTTTTTTAAAGAAAGAAAGAAAGAAAGAGAAAGAAAGAAAGAAAGAAAGAAAGAAAGAAAGAAAGAAAGAAAGAAAGAAAGAAAGAAAGAAAGAAAGAAAGAAAGAAAAAGAAAGAAAGAAGAAAGAGAAAGAAGGGAGGGAGGGAGGGAGGGAGGGAGGGAAAAAGGAAGGAAGGAAGGAAAGAAGGAAGGAAGGAAGGAAGGAAGGAAGGAAGGAAGGAAGGAAGGAAAAGAAAGGGAGGGAAAGAAAGGGAGGGAAAGAAAGAGAAAGAAAGAGAAAGAAAGAAAGAAAGAAGGAAGAGAAAGAAAGAAAAAGAAAGAAAGAAAGAAAGAAAGAAAGAAAGAAAGAAAGAAAGAAAGAAAGAAAGAAAGAAAGAAAGAAAGAAAGAACCATGATCACTATAAGGATAAAATCTAAACTCAACTCAAAGGACCAACGGACAAAAAAAAAGTATCTCTGCTTTATTTACTTAATTCTACAATTTATTTTCTGAAGATGCTTAGTTGTTTCTTGAAAAGTTCTTCAGTTTCCAGTATTTCCTGCATATTTACAAATAATGAGATGACAGAAATGGATGGAATTCTAGGCAAGTTCCCGTGATCCTTTATTGGGCACTTGCCCAAAAACCAATTACTGCACATAAGACGAAGAGGAACAAAGCAGACAAGCATGACAAGCAGAAACAGAGAGATGTCAAGGGGAGGGGGGGAGAGAGAGAGAGAGATCAAATTCAGATGGCAGCAGATATCAAGTAAATGTACAGAGTGTCATACGGAGCTTTGCTTTTCAGGGGGAGTTTCCAATGACTGAAACCAAATCGGAGTCGGCTATTGGGGATATGTCACCTGTAATCTTAGACAAAGCATTCCAGTTTAAAACCGTGGCAGGGAGAGGTCATTTTGAATGGTATTTGGCCTTTTCCATTCCTAAATTGCTGCCTGTTACATGTTAAAGAGAAGTGTTTTGAGACCCAGAAGGCAGGGGTGAAATCCAGCAGGTTCTGACAGGTTCTGGAGAACCGGTAGTGGAAATTTTGAGTAGTTCGGAGAACCGGCAAATACCACCTCTGGCTGGCCCCAGAGTGGGGTGGGAATGGAGATTTTGCAATATCCTTTCCCAGGAGTGGGGAGAGAATGGAGATTTTGCAATATCCTTTCCCAGGAGTGGGGAGAGAATGGAGATTTTGCAGTATCCTTCCCCTGGAGTGGGGAGGGAATGGAGATTTTGCAGTATCCTTCCCCCTGGAGTGGGGAGGGAATGGGGATTTTG
>QLTV01000970.1:91054-107953 GCA_003457575.1 Thermophis baileyi
AGCTTGGGTGGGAGGGAAACCGTATGTGCCAGCTAACAAAAGACTACGCTTAATGGAAAGGTGTCATGCCTCCAAATTAGCGGGACACTTTGGTTTCGTGAAAACTTTACACTTAATTAAAAGACAATTTTGGTGGCCATCACTAAAAAAGGACATAGAAAGCTATGTAGCGAGTTGCCTCATTTGTGCTGCAGCTAAAAGACGTCAAGGGAAGACCCCAGGACTCCTACAGAAAGTAGCCGAGCCTTCGGCGCCCTGGAGAGAAATTGCTATGGATTTTATTGTAGAACTGCCAGAAAGTGCAGGGAATACTGTCATTTGGGTTTTTCATGTGATTTTGATTCCATGCCTCTGTTTATACAACCAAGGATTTTATTAACTTTTTTGGTTGCTGCCACACACTGCTGGCTCATGTTTAAGTGATTGTCCACTAGGACTCCAAGGTTCCTCTCACAGTTACTATTTTTGAGCCAGGTTTTGCCTAATCTGTACTTGTACCTTTGGTTTTTCCTGCCCAGGTGTAAAACCTTGCTTTTCTCCACATTAAATTTCATTTTGTTGGATAGGACCCATTGTTCAAGTCTGTCAAGATCTTTTTGGATCTTGATCTTGTCTTCTGGATTCCTGCCAGCTTAATGTCTGCAAATTTGATGAGTTCTCCTTCTATTCCCTCATCTAAGTCATTTATGAAGATATTGAAGAGTACTGGGCCTAAGACAGAAACTTGTGGTACCGCACTGCTTACTTCCCTCCATGTAGATGTAGTACCATTAAGGACTACTCATTGAGTATGGTTTGTCAGCCAGTTACAAATCCATCAGGTGGTGATGCTGTCTATCCCACATTTTTATAGCTTACTAAAAGGTAGGTTGTGGTCTACTTTGTCAAATGCCTTGTTGAAGTCTAAATATACTTTGTCCACAGCATTTTGCTGGTCTACTAATTTAGTCACTTTGTCAAAGAATGAAATAAGATTGATTTGACATGATCTGCTTTTAACAAACCTGCACTGGCTATTAATTATAACTTTATTTGTTTCTAGATGTTCGCAAATCTGTTTTTTTATTATCTTTACCAGTATCTTCCCAGGTATTGATGTTAGGCTGATTGGTCTGTAGTTTCCTGGGTCTGGTTTTTTTTTTCCTTCTTCCTTTTTTGAAGATGGGAACCACATCAGCTTTTTTCCAATCCTCTGGTAGTTCCCCGATGCGCCAAGATTTTTGAAAGATATGATACAATGGTTCTGAGATAACATCTGCCAGCCAGCTCCTTCAGAACTCTGGGCTGCAATCCATTAGGTCTTGGTGATCAAGGTCAGACAGGGGTTCTCTGAGCTTAGTAGTTTTCTTGCAGACATTTCATTACCCAACTAGATCACATCATCAGTGCTGGTTGCTGATCTGCTTTGCTGTTCTCTCCGATTGAAAAGATCTTCCAGTGTGGGCTTCAGAACTGTATTTCAGACTGTATCTCTCAGAAGCCCTGTTCACTAGGAACATTGCAAGGATCCTCCCACTGAGATGAGCACTGAGCTGGATGGCAGGAGCTAGCCAACCTTGGTAGATCTCAGAAAGCTAAAGGAGGTTAGATCTAACCCTTGTTTCACTACAACCACAAAGCTCATCCACCCTTTGAGGAGCAACCAGGTCCTTGGTGCCTTGTGAAAGATTACCAGGGTTGGGACCATCCAAATTACTGGCTGGGATGGTACCCCACAGGGCAGAATAATATTTGGATGAGGACATAACAGGATATTCCAGTGCTGTAGGCTAGACTGGGAAGCAAAAGAACCAGGGGTGAAATTCAGAATTTTTCCCTACCGGTTCTGTGGGCGTGGCAGGGAAAGGATACTGCAAAATCCCCATTCCCTCCCCACTCTGGGGCCAGCCAGAGGTGGTATTTGCCGGTTCTCCGAACTATTCAAAATTTCCGCTACCAGTTCTCCAGAACCTGTCAGAACCTGCTGGATTTCACCCCTGAAAAGAACGTATTTTGCAAACCACTTCCGCTCTGCGGCCAGGGAACTACAGAGGTGAACTTCTCAAAGGGAGAAACTTAGAAGAATGAACTCCCGTATATTGTAATTGTTTATTGTAATAAAGGATAAATGGCTTCTTTGATCCACAGAACTGCAGTGGGTTGGGTGTGTTTGTGCTGCAGGAATGCCAAAGAAAACAGACTGCACTAGAGGCCAAATCAGTTTCATCTTGTGAACAGGGGATGTTTCAAACCACATGGGTAGTTATGCATTTGTTTCCTACTTGAAATGGATCTCTTCCCTTTGTATCTGAGCTTGCAATCCCTTCGCTAACAGCTTTCCACTTAAGATAATTAGAATTTATTTGGATTTATGCTGAGTGCAGCCCTCAGCCAGCAAGATTCAATGTGCTAGAGTCATTCTCTTCTCAGTGCTCCATTCCCAACTGATTAGGGAATAACAAACTCAAACATTTGCAAAAAGACATCAAGGGTTTTAATTTAATTAGCTGCTTTTAACTGCAGAACATAGAAGCCATTTGCATAGCACAACCATTTAAGAATATCTGCATGCCTAATCGTTCTGGGCTTCTTGCTATGCAGAAATGTAGCTTTCACGTGAAGCATTTATAATGCTGTGTAATGCCTGGAGTCACATCGCCCGACAATGCGGTATTAAAGATCAGATTTCCCTTCCTGACGTTTGCTCATTGCATCCTCTGCTGGCTACAAGGAAAATGGGCTGGAGTAGCAGCAGAAAGAGAAATGAGCCTGGAGAGGCAGGTGAGAAATAATTACATAAGGGGGGGGGGGAATGGACGACGGGGGGGGGATGGCAGATGTTAAATGCCACCAAGTGGAGTATGAACATTTTAACTTCTGTGTCTTCTTTCAAGAGCCCATAGGATGCCATGGATAAAGAACAGAGAAAGGGAAATATGAGTTGAACGAAGCAGACTGCTGTGCTGCATGAGTTTCTTTAAATAAATAGCAATAGCAATAGCACTTAGACTTATATACCACTTCATAGTGCTTTACAGCCCTCTCTAAGCGGTTCACAGAGTTAGCATATTGCCCCCAACAATCTAGGTCCTCATTTTACCCACCTTGGAAGGATGGAAGGCTGAGTCAACCTAGAGCCGGTGAGATTTGAACCGCTGAACTGCAGCTAGCAGTCAGCTGAAGCAGCCTGCAGTGCTGCACTCTAACCACTGCGCCACCTCGGCTCAAAGGAGTGAAGGGCTGTCTTCTCCGAATCCCCTTTGTAGGGATTAACACAAGGGCACAACTTGGAACAAGTTCTGTAGGCTTTGAGCTGCTCGCAGAAGTGCTAAGATGTGTTGGGGTTGAGGGGTGTGTGTGTGTGCGACCCCACTCTGCAAAATGGCCTCGGCAGACCAGGTGGTCTGCAGAATGTGGTCCAAAGAGCCAAGGTCGTAGCCATGACCTTCAAAATAAAAAATAGCAATAGCAATAGCACTTAGACTTATATACCGCTTTACAGTGCTTTACAGCACTCTCTAAGCGGTTCACAGAGTCAGCATATTGCCCCCAACAATCTGGGTCCTCATTTTACCCACCTTGGAAGGATGGAAGGCTGAGTCAACCTTGAGCCGGTGAGATTTGAACCGCTGAACTGCTGAACAGTCAGCTGAAGTAGCCTGCAGTACTGCACTCTAACCACTGCGCCACCTCGGCTTTATTCGGACCTTTTTCACCATGTCTTGTGGACACCCCCTCTGCACGCCTCCATCTGTAAACCATGGACCCCTGCAGGGCCTTGGGACATGTGGTTGCCCCTGTATTCCCCCCCCCCACAGTTTGTCCAGAGCAGACCTGCCCCCTTCCATCTGCAGACCACAACTCAGAGAGGATGCCAGGAACCAAGTCCTCTTTGGCTTATGGCCAGACAACCATGCAGAACATGAAAGTGGGTTCATTTCCTTTGGATTTTATTTGGAGAGGAGGTGAAGGGGATTTTATTACTCTGGGACACCCACACAGCTGACTCTGTGGCTAGAGGAGAAACGCAATTGTGCCTTCCTGTGATTAGCTGTCAGGGGGAAGCCGCACTGGATCAGGAGTTGGGAGAAACAGCAGCAGCAGCAGCAGCATTCTGACGATGACAAAGGATTATCTCTTTGGTTGTCAACTGATCAAGCTTAACAACTTATTTGTCCCAGATTTCTTTGTACAGTATCCTGTTCCTGAGAGGCTGGGGGGGGGGGACAACAACTCGGGGTCCCAATGAAATCTCAGCAGCTGCACCGTCTTAGCGCTGATGCTCTTTCCCATTTTAAACCACCAAGTCAGCACTTCGTCAGTGTCTGCGTGGCTATCCCCATGGATTAGTCGCTACTAGCTCGCCTTGCTTGTACGAATCCCCTTCTTCAGTTAAAACTTAGCAGATGTAGGAACTATAGTTTGACTGCACTGAATTTTTGGGGCTTATTTTTTAAAAATGCTTCAATGCCTGTAGGTGTTCTGCCATATATTTTTTTTAATTTAGTTTCTCTAGCTAAGCCACATGCGGTCAAAAGCCATTATCTTTTTAGAATAAAAGGGTTCAGCAGCACCGCTTTCCAATTCAGCAGCTTCGTAATGTATGTGCAGCAGCTTGAGTTTCTTCCTTCCAGTTTTTAAAAACAATGCAGCAAAAAAAATGGCAGGCATGGCTTAATAAGGCATTAAACTCAGAGATTAATGCAATATTATCTAGCTCTGTTCGGGGGATCAAGGATTTTAATAAGCAATGCTTTTTTTTTTTCAAAATTTGTTCAACAGGAACAGATGGAGCAAATAAAAGCTAAACATCAAACTGTCCTGCTTTCTCTGAAGATGTGAGTCTAACGTGTTCACCATGTTTGCTTCAAGGTTCATAAGACTCTCGGCTAAAAAGGACTTTAATAACCTTCAGGAATGGGACACATTTAGTGACATTCAGGACATGCCTGCCAAGAGTTGCTTTTTTCCCCTTTTTTGTAAAGAATGTTAATTATGATTAAATCAGATGAATGAAAAACAAAATCTGTTAATTCGGTGTTGCTTCAGACAAACCTTAGACTGTCTACTGTCGACCTCACCCCATTCCTAAGAGGTCTGTAAGGGGCGTGCATAAGCGCACCAGCGTGCCTACCGTCCCTGTCCTACTGTCCTATTGTCCTCATCTATCTGTATTCACTTTGATTATGTTTATGTTTATACCTATACCTGCTATCTTGTACATGTTTGACAAATAAATAAATAAAAATAAAAATAAATAAATGGGCTTCAACTGAGTCTTCAAGTGGCCAAGTTGCAGAAAAACTGTATGAAATGGTGTTTTGCTTTAGCTGCATCTTCTACTGCTAAAGCCTCCATTTATTTTGAATATGTCGCTGAAATGTTTGTTAAATTTTTGGGGGGGTGTTTGCTACAACTTTGCTAAAAAAACACCGGGAACCACAAAACCCTTTTGACATCTCTCTCTCTCTCTCTCTCTCTCTCTCTCTCTCTCTCTCTCTCTCTCTCTCTCTCTCTCTCCTCGAAGACCCCCCTTGCCGTGCCCCACACCCCCCCTCCTCTCCCCTCCTCCCTTCCCCTCCCTCCCTCTCTCTCTCTCTCTCTCTCTCTCTCTCTCTCTCTCTCCCTCCATCCCCCTCCCTCCATCCCTCCCTCCCTCCCCCTTTATTTTACCCCCATCACATTAAACCTGTGCAGTGGATTGAGAAAGACCACCCAAAGTGGCCCCATAGCTGACTTGGCTTTAACCAGAGGCTCCCCTATCCTAATGGACAGCCATCTGTCTGGAATGGTAGAAGGTCTCCTGCTTGAGCAGGGGGCTGGACTAGAAGACCTCCAAGGTCCCTTCCAATTCTGTCATTCTGTAATTTTGTTATGGTCCAGCGTCTTCACAACCGCCTCACCCAGTGCAGAAACTGGGCTGGTCTTTCCCCTCCGTCTTCCATGCCCTGGCTCACACCTGACACCCGTCCTCTCTTTTTGCACGCAGCAGTTTTATTGTCCGAACCCTGATCTCCTAATGCTGAAGGGCCACGGGGTGACCTTTGCAATTAACCACTAATGGGAAAAGAACGGTCAGAAAAGAGCCATCTGTACAAGTGGAGGGATAATGAAGACTGAGGGGAAACGGGGAATAGAAAGACAAGGGAGAAACAGAACTAACCTTCAGAATATGAGAGCTTGCTGTGTGCTCCTTGCAGGTGGTAGCGACAAGCTGGTGTGGGCTGTCAAACTCCACAAGAAATAATTGGAAACCTACGCTCTCCCCCCCCCACTCTTAAAGTAGGAAGATAAATTGGGGGCGTTGAAGTGTATTTGCACATTTAAAAGAGAAGGTTGTTTGAAGGGCAACGAAGCCCTGAAGAGATGTGTGAGAGATGAGACGCTATTTATTTATTTTATTATTATTTATTTGTTTGTCAAACATGTACAAGATAGCAGGTCTAGGTATAAACATAAACATAATCAAAGTGAATACAGATAGATGAGGACAATAGGACAGTAGGACAGGGACGGTAGGCACGCTGGTGCGCTTATGCACGCCCCTTACAGACCTCTTAGGAATGGGGTGAGGTCGACAGTAGACAGTCTAAGGTTAAAGTTTTTTGGGTTTGGGGAAGAAACCACAGAGTCAGGTAGTGAATTCCAGGCATTGATCACTCTGTTGCTGAAGTCGTATTTTCTGCAGTCGAGTTTGGAGCGGTTTACATTAAGTTTGTATCTATTGTGTGCTCGTGTATTGTTGTGGTTGAAGCTGTTGTTGGGCTGCACGTAATAGAATCACTGCTCAATTCTTGTTCCTTGTCTTCTTCCATTAGCAGTCCCGGAGGTAGCAATCACCTAATTTGGGTTTGACTTTCAAGATTTCAGCTAACATACACTTTTTAACTCACTGCTCCTTCCAACACCTAAAGGTAGATGTTGGGCCTTTACTCTCTCAGGTTCCTAAACGGGACTATTGAGGCCTTCTTCGTGCAGCAATGCCACTACTGCGTCACACGTTTGTGGTTGTTATTAACCAACACCAATAATTGGATATAAGGAATGTGTAATGATTTAGTTGTTGCAAAGAGAAGAAATGTAATCCCTTGATGGACAAGGCTGTAGCCCAGCCATGATCAGTGGAGAAGTTCAGAGCAGTTGCTCACAGAAACGTTATTTTTTATGGGTGAGTCTGCTGGAACAATATAGCCACAGCGTATTTTGCAAATGCAACCTGATACCTTACCATTTAATTTGACTAGTACGGTAGCTAATTGGTAATTATTCAAACAGATTTCTATATTGGCTTCACATCTTCTGTTGCCCCAGTCAACTTAATATTCTGTCGAAGGAAGGAAAGGATGGGTGAAGCTCAGGAACTTTGAGTGGTGTCCCACCTTAGCAACCTTAAGACTTGGGGATTTCAACTCCCAGAATTCCCCAGCCAGGATGGAGAATGGCTAGTGTTACAAATGTCCTACAAAGAAACAACTTCTAAATATTTTTCTTTAATGTTGTGATTTTTTTGTTTGTTTATTTCAAGGGGGTGGGATGAGATATTAGTCCATTACATAATATGCATACACATAGTCTTGCCATCACAATTAGTGGCATTTACTGTCATAATATTTGAGCATTTATTTATTTTATTTTATTTATTTGTTTTGTCAAGAATGTATAAGATAATAGATATAAGTATATACAAGATTATGAATACATGAAATGGATACGAATAAATTTGAGGTTAATGTTTTATTTCAGTATCTTTTTTATGCATGTTGTTCAAATGTCATCCTGGTGTTTGTTATGATTCATCACTGATGACAATATAAGACATAAATATTAGACATCAACAAGTTTAGTCCCTTCAGAATAGCAAAAAAAAAAAAAAAAGTGACCATTAAAAAGAACAAAGGTGCAGAGGCAATCTAATTCTATCTTGGCCTGATGAAATGGTGCTGTTGTTATCACAATGAGTGGTATTGTGGATTATAATCTCTTTAGAGGTTATATTATACCTATTACACAGGTTCAAGTAAAACACGCTAAAATAGCTGGGGGTTTTGTGACATTCATAACAACAACCATGATTTACTGACCAAACTATAATTACTTGCATCCATATAATGGATGGACCAAAGGTTTGTTCTTCAAAGTTCTGGGGCTCCTGCTGGAGCCCATCATCTGGAAACTTCTCTGCAGAATATATGCACTGGGTTGTTCTACATGATGTATTTATATGGTTGTGTGTTATTAAAATTAACAACTAAAAACATAAATCAACAACTAAAATTAAAAACTAATTAACAACTAAAAGCTAAACATAACCAGGCACCATATAATTATAATATGTATCAATTATGGAGTTTTCCCCTATACTGTATTTGACTAATACTTCTAATATGCACATTTTGACAAGTGTTTCCTAATATGTATTTGTGTGTGCATGTTCTCCTAAGACAGGGGTGTCAAACTCATGGCATCACATTGTCATCATGTGACATATTGTGACTTTTTCCCCTTCACTAAACCGGGGGGGGGGGCAGGCCAGTGTGTGATGCATCTGGCCCGTGGGCCGCAAATTTGACACCCCTGTCCTAAGATGCTCATTTCTGTGTGTAGTTTATTGTCAACTGAACAAATGCGTGTCTCTAAGAACGGGACTTAATCTTTCCCCTGGTATAGCTGACAAAGTGAGGAGAGCCTGTGGCTTAGAGGTTAATACATCTACCTAATAGAAGGGTATGGCTAGCTGATGAGAGCTAAATAGCTTGAAATATTCTAGTCTCCCTTTATTTCTTTGTCGGTAAAACATACATTTAACACTAAGAACGGAATCTCCTTACCAAGACCTATGGCTTATGTCCTCACTGGATTTGGGTATAGCTCAGGGGTGGGTTCTAACTTACCTTGCTGCTGGTTCGCTTCTTCCTGCACCTCGTGGCCGCGTGCTTCATGGCCGTGCGCACGCTTTGCGCGCGCGCACATGCACAGTGCCAAAAAATCCCAAAAAATTCCAAAAACAAAAGCCGAAAACAAGATGGCGATGCATGCGCAGTGCCGGAAACTCAGCTTCTGCACATGCGCAGAAGAAAAAAAAACTGGAAAAAAATTCCCCCCAAAAAAAATTCCAAAAAAAAAGATGGCGGTGCCCACAGACCAGCACTGACAGAACTGGTTCCGTGATGTCACCGTGACATCACCAGCGGGTCGCTACCGGTTTGGGCGAACCAGTGCAAACCGGGAGGAACCCACCTCTGGTATAGCTTCTAAATTATCTCAGGCATTGTTAGAAAACATGAAACTTCACCCTCATTCTGTGAGTCTCTGAATTACCCTTGGAGCCTGGCCTCCCATAGAAGCAGAAATATCTCCAGATGTTTGCAACTCCAGGTTGATCTTTGTCATGAGTTCCTGCTTCTTTAGGGACCAGAAGTGTGTTAACTGGCCTGTAGCTATCCCATCTCATGCTCTAGTTTAAAAGAGAAATTAGCACCAATAACTGCTGGTTCTGTCATAATAACGAATGAGTTCCTGTTTTTTCAGAGCAGCTTTAAATCCTATCCTATCCTATCCTATCCTGTCCTGTCTTTTTCTCTTGTCCTGTCCTGTCCTGTCCTGTCCTGTCCTATCCTATCCTATCCTATCCTATCCTATCCTATTCTAATCCACTCCACTCCACTCCACTCCACTCCATTATTCTGTTCTGTTCAGTTCTGTTCGTTCTGTTCCATTCTATTCCATTCCACTCCATTCCATTCCATTATTCTACTTTAATCTACTCTACTCTACTACTTCACTCCACTCCACTCCATTATTCTACTCTACTCTACTCTACTCTACTCTACTCTACTCTACTCTACTCTACTCTACTCTACTCTACTCTACTCTACTCTACTCCACTCCACTCCACTCCACTCCATTATTCTATTCTATTCTATTCTATTCTATTCTATTCTATTCTATTCTATTCTATTCTATTCTATTCTATTCTATTCTATTCTACTCTACTCTACTCTACTCTACTCTACTCTACTCTACTCTACTCTATTCTATTCTATTCCAATTTCAGAGAAGGATGTGTGATGTGGACATCCCTTTAAATGTAAGATGTTGTCTCAAAATCTGTGCCAGTTTGAATGAGAAATGCAAATACAGATTTACCCGGGAACCTTTCTCATTATTGCTGCAGGTAATACAAATTATCTCCTTGTTAATACTACACAACAGAGGGAAGAAATGATAACGGACTGCAGTGTCCCAAGGGCTGATTCAATCCCTAATATTTGTATAAAGACTATTTCTATTCCTTGTCCTTTACCGCCTTCATCTTTTACAAAATGGGCTTCTTAGCACCTACGTTTCAATCTCTGGGACCCCGTGTGACTTTGCCCTTACCATAGCCAGCCAAATCAACAACATCTGCTAGGTGGGACTTGAACATATTTGTTCAATTTTTGAAATGAAGTACAATTGTGTCTACAGGTCCCTGGGGAAGGAAAAGGGATTGGCAACTGCTTAATATCCATGCTGAACAAAATATTCATAGTGCCAGCCCTGAGGCTTCTAATGCAGGGCTCGGATAGCGAATGTGATTGCATTTTTAATCCTCTTGCCCATATGCGGCCCCCAATCTGTTCAGGATTGTTAAAATTCCAAAGTATTGTGCTGCTCTCCCTGAAGGATAGTGGGAAGAATTAAAGGTAGTGTCTGGAACAGATGGGGTGTCAGGAACTGAAAGACAGGGGGAAAAAAATAATCATTTTTAAAAAGAGACAATAGTTAACTCCTTGCATGCTGGATACAGTCAGGAAGAGGGATAGACGGAGCCCCCACAAGCATTCCTTCTCCCAGGCTTTTCAAAGGCCCCAACCTAAGAAAGTAAGAGAATAAACGGAGAAAAGTTTGTGATGTGCCCAGAGTAAGACATCTATTCTCAGGTTGGACTCCAGGATTCATTGGTAGTGGGAACAGGGGACTCAACAGTCACAATGTGGCTGAGTTGGTGCTGGCACATTTTGAAGGCAAGGACGTCATTCAGTTGCTCAGCAACTCCCTATTAGTCTTAAGATCACCAATTGATTGATTGATTGATTGATTGATTGATTGATTGATTCATTGATTCATTGATTGATTCATTGATTGATTCATTGATTGATTCATTGATTGATTCATTGATTGGACAAATTTATATGGCTGCCCATCTCACAGAACAAGGATGCTGGGCAGCTACAACCTACAATTCAATAATGTCACAGCTGTTAAAAACTTAAGAAATAAACAAACCCAAAATTGTAAGAGATGAGCATCCATGTGTAAAACCATTTTGCAGGCTCCTGATGAGTGTACAAGGTTGCTGGAAAAACCATGTTTTCTGGTTCTTTCTGAAAGGCTAACAAGGATGGGACAATCTATATTCTGTAATAAACCTGATGCACTAGGGAAACCCAATGTCAATTTTCTTCCATTGAAATTCGTTTGGGATCATGCTGAATTCACAGCATCTCCAGAACATCCCGGTGTAAGGCCTTGATGGGGCATAGGAGTGAGTCCATAGCCCAAAAGCAGTTTAAAACAATGAGAGGTATAAGAGACCCTGTCATTGTGTAATTACTATGAAATATCAAGGTTGTATCTCATCTTTGTGACCATAGCTGAGACCTTGTGAGAAAGAAGGCAGAGAACTTTCAATGGTAACAAAGGAAGACAGAAAAAGCCTGTTCTACTTTTGAAAGCTTGTTTGTTTGTCTGGATTATGTAGTATATTTCTTTCAGGGATATCAGGGATATATATTTCTTTCAGGGATATCCCAAAAGTGCTTTTTTCCAAAAGGCAACTGGACTTTGTTTTTTTCTTGAAGACCTTTCGCTTCTCACCCAAGAAGCTTCTTCAGCTCTGAAGAAGCACTTTTGGGACAGCCATGACCTGGATGACTGAGAATCTCCATAGACATTTCTTTCAGGAACGTCTTCCTATTTTTGCTATGAGATTAGTTGCACTGATAGAGACGGACAGACGGAAGGAAGGAAGGAAGGAAGGAAGGAAGGAAGGAAGGAAGGAAGGAAGGAAGGAAGGAAGGAAGGAAAAGATGATGGATGGATGGATGGATGGATGGATGGATGGATGGATCATAGGGAGGATGGAAGAAAGGGGTGAATGGGTAAGATGAAGGAAGGAAGGAAGGAAGGAAGGAAGGAAGGAAGGAAGGAAGGAAGGAAGGAAGGAAGGAAGGAAGGAAGGAAGGAAGGAAGGAAGGAAGGAAGGAAGGTGCTCGTTGTCACCAGTCCTGCAGGATATTCACTATCACCCAATTTATTCTTGCCTTTTTATCAATAGGTTGGACATACTTGCAAACAGAGCACTATGCTGTATCAACTTCTTTTTTTTTCTTAAATGGAGCCAACACAATTTGGCAGGATGTCCTCTTGCAAATATCATATGGGACTTGGAAGCCTCAAGGATTCTGCTGGGCCTTTTCAGGTCTCCTCATACTCGTCTTGACTTTTTCCTCTGAAAACAACTTGTTTTTAATGCGTGTAGCCATATTTGCTGGATAATCCCTGCTTATCAGCTTAACTCTACTTATCCACTGCCTGCCTCCTGCACTTTCCTGCGGCTGGACCATCCAGCCAGGATGGATTATGAGGCTGCAACTCTGCTTCCAGGTCCCAAAGAGCATCAGTAGAGCATCATGAAGAGAAAGCCATTCTTACCCATCCCAGAAGGCAGTCGCTTCCACCTTCTCATCATGGAGATTTTAGTGTGGGAAAGGAGTTTGGATGACAAGTCTAAACAACTCATCCATAGAAAACTGGTTAACTACAGCATCTCAGAGGTGGGTTCCTCCCGTTTCGGACCGGCTCGCCCGAACCGGTAGCGACCCGCTGGTGATGTCACGATGACGTCACGGATCCGGTTCGGTTAGTGCCGGTCCGTGGGCGCCGCCATCTTTTTTTAAAAATTTGTTTTGATTTTTTTTTAAAAAAAAAATTTTCTTCTGCGCATGCGCAGAAGCTGAGTTTCCGGCACTGCACATGCGTCGCCATCTTGTTTTTGGCTTTTTTTTGCACTGCGCATGCGCGCATGCACAGTGCACGTGCGCCCACATGGCGCGGCCACGCAGCGCGGGAGGAAGCAAACCAGCAGCGAGGTAAGTTAGAACCCACCCCTGCAGCATCTCCAAGAGATAGTTCCAGTGCCTCATTCTGAACAGTGAGGATAAACAAAATCAGATTTACATTTTAAAAAAAATAAAATTTACATATGAACAAATAGGTTTCAGATGCAGATGCAAATGTTTTTTTAAAATAAATGATTTTAATAAAACAGATGCTCACCTATCTGTTTTACTGAGATTAAAACTATATGGCACCATTGGATGGCTCTTCAGTAAGTGCTTAGTCATGAGGTTACTTATGTTGGGGGTGCCCTTCCCTCAGTTTTCTTGGCACCCACAATTCCCGATTAGCACAGGAAGTTAGAGTAACACAAATTGACCTTCAATTCATTTCAACCTCACCTGCATCCTGACTCGGTATTTTGGCAAATCAAAACTTGTTTCTCTTGGTTTTGGCTGATGCTCCATCTTACCACTGATCTGCATAGGTTGCACAGTTTAGATATGACTTTAATATGGAAAAGTTCATCCAGACGTAGACGAATGACAATCCCCAACATCTGTAGTCAGCAAACTGGATGGAAAGGACCCTGGGAATTCTTGTCTAGCTGTACCTAAAGAGCTACAAATTTTCCTTTGTGTCATAGAACATAGAATAATAGAGTTGGGACTTGGTGGTCTTCTAGTCCAACCTCCTGCCGTTTCAGACAAGTAACTGTCCAGTCTCTTTTTGAAAACCTTCAATGATGTAACACCCACAACTTCTGAAGGCAAGCCTTTCGACTGATTGATTACTCTCATTGTTAGGAATTTCTCCTTAGTTCTAGGTTGCTTCTCTCCTGGATTAGTTTCCATCCATTATTTCTTGTCTTGCCTTTTGGTGCTTAGGAAAATAGTTTGACCCCCCCTCATCTTTGTAGGAGCCCCTCAAATATTGGAATACTGCCATCATGTCATCCCTAGTCTTTCTTTTCATTAGACTAGACGTACCCAATTCTTCATACCTTTTAGCCTCCAGCCCCCTAATCATCTTTGTTGCTCTTCTTTGCACTCTTTCCAGAGTCCCAACATCTTTTTTGTATTGTGGTGATCAGAACTGGATGCGGTATTCCAAATGTGGTCTTACTAAGGCTTTAAGGTATGAGCTACCTTACTTAAGGTCTTTAAGGTATGAGCTACCTTACTTAAGGTCTTTAAGGTATGAGCTGGAAAAATCAAAATACTGCACCTACAGAAATATTGAAAAAACCCCTTTTATGCAAAGAGATTTTATTCCAAAGACTGAAAGCTCAGTTCTACCAGAGACATCTTGCCTTGACTCAATTCTGCCTGAACATATTTCTGGAAGTAGGTCAAACCCATCTAGACGGTGTAGAGAGGAGAAGAGACAACTTTAGGCAAGCTAACCCTACGAAAGGGTTAAGTGAACACATCTACCCACAGACCCTCTTCTCTGTTTGTAGTAAAGACCCTCTTTAAGCAGCTACCCTGGGGTCTGGCCTCCTTCTTAGCCCTCCAGCTCCTCTCCTCCTCCCTCTGCAGAGGACTTGTCCTCACTTTCAGGAAATCAGGGCTGCTGCAACTTCCTTGGAGGAACCCTAGATAGAACACCGTCTGCTTTCAAATATCTTCACATCTAAAGAAAAAAAAAACACCTCAAGAATCCTTTCTCCTCTCAAGGAATCCTTCTGCTTTGAAATCTCCCAGGAAGGTCAGTTTTGCTCAGCTGAATATGTTTCTCGGGGATGCTTTTGCATCTGCCAGCCAAGCTCTCCAAAAGTCTATCTCAGCAGCTGTCATTCCGAATCTTTGCACAGAATTACCTGTGAACATCTGGCTCAAGGTAAGAGAAATAAAATAGCATGTCGCCTATCCTACCAACTCTTCCTTGTTTCTTTTAAGATGTTAAGAGTGATTTATTTAACCAAATCTGTTTAGGATGAATCTTTTTTTGTGTGTGTGCAAAGTTTTTTTTTTAATTTCATTTCACATTCACAAATATACCATTTCATTTTCCAATTCTTAATATTATACTTCCATACATATTTTCTATTTATCAAAACAGTTATTAATTTTATACAGTCGAGGCTGCTTTTCTGCCATCCCTTAACCTCCTCTTTATTTCCCACAACCTTTCTCCCTCTCCTCCTCCCCCTCTACCTCTTACTTTCCACTCCCTCCCTTCCATCCTTCCCTACTTCCCTTCCCTCTCCCCTACTCCTCTCCTCCTCCCTCCTCTTGCCTTCTCTCCTGTCCTTCTTTCTTGATTTATTGTTTATTTGAAACCTCTTCTGTATTTCTTCTTCACATTTTTTACATTTTCCTATATTTCATTCTTAATGTATATTTGTCTAATATAACTTTTCTACAATCCCCTTCCCCTTCCCCTCTTCCCTTTCATAGTGTGTCATCTGGGTTTCTCTTTCACTTTTATTTTCTCTCCTTCACTCATATTTTTTTTCTAACCATTCATAAAATCTTCCCCATGTCTTGTAATACAACGATTCCTTTTTGTCTTTTAGTCTAAGTTGTTTAGGATAAATCTGTTTCCTTTGTTACCTTTCTTACGTCTAGGAGATCTGTCTTTCTCAGACTTTTCAATATATTACTTTCGGGTGGCAGCACCCATAGAAAATCCTGGTTTAATTACCGTATAAAGAGGTTCAGGCATTTCTGTCATAAGAGAACACAATCCAGGAACCTGGGGGGGAAAGCCATTTCAATATATATTCTGAATACTATTATATAGGGTTTGAATATGCTGCAGAACAAGTTGGTTAAAACATTTTTCGTATTTTATGATTTATTTATTTATTTAACCTGCTCAAACTGAATTTTGGTCACTTAAAACCTAAAAAACTATCTGTACACTAAAATAGGGAATCAGATGTTACTTAGAGTTTAATTTAAAAAACAATTAAAAGTATTATGGAACATCACTGATATTGTTGATAATTATTTTTGTCTCACAAAGTGATTTTTTTTTAAAAAAAATAGCTTCAAAAATGAGTTTCTGGTTCTAATATTTTTGCAGTTTTATGTATTCCCTTTAATTGCTTGCAAACCAGATTTTTTTTAAGGAAAAGTCTTTCTTTAACGTGTAGATCAGCTTAAGGGGCTGCCCCTCAAGCTGTTCTAAGAGCACCCCCTGCCTGCAGACCCAACTACAGTATCCTCTGTAGTTTCAATCCTTGGTCCTTCTCATCGGCACGCTTCTCTCTCCTTTTCTTCCTTTCCTGACATTTAAAATAATACTCTTTCCAAACGACCAAGTGACTCACATCTGAAGTGTTATGTTCTAACTGTTTAAACTGTGTTACATGGTTCCAACCAGGTCCAGCGTTTGAGCGGGAAAAAGCTCAAACGCTATTGGCTGGTCTGTCTGACAGCTCCCTATAAAAGGGCAAGCTGTCAGACTGCTCTTTGCTGGTTACTGATACAAGAGCTGAAATAAAGAGCTGCTTTGGAAGTCTGTCTCCTGTCATCTCTACCCACTATCTAACAGTGGCGACGAGGGCTTGGGCCAGGAGAACTGTGACTAGCTTCTTCAGCACTTTCAACCAGCCAGGCAGACATCTTNGCGTTTGAGCGGGAAAAAGCTCAAACGCTATTGGCTGGTCTGTCTGACAGCTCCCTATAAAAGGGCAAGCTGTCAGACTGCTCTTTGCTGGTTACTGATACAAGAGCTGAAATAAAGAGCTGCTTTGGAAGTCTGTCTCCTGTCATCTCTACCCACTATCTAACAGTGGCGACGAGGGCTTGGGCCAGGAGAACTGTGACTAGCTTCTTCAGCACTTTCAACCAGCCAGGCAGACATCTT
>QLTV01000970.1:111263-127982 GCA_003457575.1 Thermophis baileyi
CAGCAGACCTGTCCGCACAGGCCGCTGCCTCACCACCAACTGAATTGCGCAGGTCTAGTAGGGCTCCAAGACGCCCCGCCTACCTGCGTGATTACGTATGCTGGACAGCTCCATCCAGGAGGGGAGGGGTGTTATGTTCTAACTGTTTAAACTGTGTTACATGGTTCCAACCAGGTCCAGCGTTTGAGCGGGAAAAAGCTCAAACGCTATTGGCTGGTCTGTCTGACAGCTCCCTATAAAAGGGCAAGCTGTCAGACTGCTCTTTGCTGGTTACTGATACAAGAGCTGAAATAAAGAGCTGCTTTGGAAGTCTGTCTCCTGTCATCTCTACCCACTATCTAACATGAAGTCTCCTTAAAGTGTAGGTCACAAATGTGTCAGCACACGAAAGGAATCGCTCTGCCATTGGAGGGAACCGACATGACTGTAGAACCAATAATTTTGTTTCCTGGAGGATCCACTGAAGAAACAAGAGAAAAGGGCGAAGGGAGGAACAGCGCCTGTGGCTAGTTTCCAAACAACTGATCACAGATGATACACATCTGATTTTCACAGATTTTGTTCCTCCACCTCTTCTTTAGTCTTTCCACCAGTGCATTTGCAGTTCGAAATCACTGGACATCCTACCTGCTGATCAAGGAAAGTGACAACTTCTATTCTAGATGGATTTCCAAGTTATTGTTCTGCCCCAGCGACGAGCCACCAATAATACGCACACACAAACTGCAAAACACTGTTCGTTTACTAATAATAAAGGTCTCTTAATAACTTCTTAGGAGTTGTTGAAAACAAAATAAAGGCAGAAGAGTCTTTTTCAAACCCCCGCTGTTAATGTCTAATCTTAACAGCTGGCCGGAGTCCAAGAGATAAAGGAGCAGCTCTTACTGTATCTGGCAATACTCCCAGAGCTAGGAATGCAGGAAACAAGACTCGTACTGGAACAAGAACCGAGCAGACTGGAGTCACAAAGATCAAGAGTAATATTAAACGTTGTTTCCTGCAACAAGGCTCCGCGTGGTCAGGGCTTAAATAGTCTAAGGGTGTGGCCACTTAGCCTGCAGCTCTACTCTCGAGGAGACCTCCTCCTGAGTAGCCACTCTTGTCTTCTAGCAGCCCTGCGTGCCCGAGCATTGAGAAGAAGAGGCTCCTCCTCTTCTTCTTCGGCCCTGATGGGCTCCTCAGGAGCTACAGAAGGCCCTGCTTGACTCTCAGCCTCTGGCACCGAGTCCTCTCCAACCTCCTCGCTCTAAGACTCGGGTGCCAGGTGCACGGGCCGACGGTACCTCGCCACAACCGCCTCATCGTCCTCGGGATCCATGACCAACTGCACGGGACGCTGGCAGGCCACAACAGTTATATCAAATTTTGGCAGGACCCAAGTGGCCGACTTACACGAGTAAAATGTCTAACCAATCTATTTGTCTTCTGTAGTGCTTGAACTGCTGATTAACAATCCAATTACATTTAAGAAAGCCCATTCAGTGTCTTATTATCTCCCAGGTCTGCAGCACAAAAGATGTCTGGACCACAGAAGTGTCTGCCTTGCTGGTTTCTTCTGGCCATGTGTTTCAGCCACCCTTCAATCATGGCTGTTGGTTTACAGCAAAACCTGAAGAATGAGATGTTCCGTTTCTATCACATGTTGATGCTTGCAGAGAGCAAGGAAACGACAATCTCTCTCTCCAAAGGGATGCCTCAAAGGTGAGGGGCCCGTCCTTTCCTTTCCATTTTGGGTAGATTCCACAGTCACCTTCTTCTACAGAATGACTTTTGTTTATGGGTTTGAGATTAAAGTCTTCTGTTCAAGGGTTTGTCTTATGACATCCCTCAGGTTCCCAAACTCTGTTGAGAGGGACAACTTCAGCAATGAAGTGTTCTTTTAACACATGGACCTCGGAGAAGGTTTTCAAAAACCCACTTCCCATGGAGCTCTGGCCTTCCCACATTTATAGGAAGGTGCTTTGATTCTTTTGAGATTGATCAAACTTGTGTATAAACATGCTGTTTCCAAAATAAAATATTCACAGGAATTCTTTTAGCTAAATAATTCCATCAAACTCTGACTGTATTGTTTATGTTAAATTCATCTGGTCTCCCTGCCCTTCTGTGATGTAAAATGAACACAAATCCATTCATTTTCAGGTGCTATTTTGTTCTAAAAGAAAGCAAAACCTCTGCATTCTTCACAGTGAGAGTAACCCCATGTGACATCCCCATTGAGTGGAGTATATGAGTCCCTAAGACATCGGCAAACCATTTTGGGAAAACAATTTCTGGTAAGCAAGAGGGAAGTTGAAAATATATCTATCTATCTATATATATATCCTTCTCTTTCTCTCTCTCTCTCACTCCTTTTCCTTCTTCCATTCCATTCCTCTTTCTCTTAACAGAGAGATCTAGTTAGTGTATGAAAGGAAGATTGACTTAGATTTATTTGGAACCTGATTTGTACCAACTATTAACCAACAAGATTTTTATCCATAATTAAAACTATAACATTGAAGTCTCAGCACCAGCAAAATCCCTTCTGGGACTGGAAGCTAAGCAGGATCAGACCTAGTTAATACTTGGAGGGGAGACTCCAAGAAGTAACCTAGACTAGAAAGTTTAAAGAATGGCAGAAGGCAGCAATAGAAACCCTTTCCATTGTGCTTTCTGGAAAATTGCATAGACTTCAAGCCCAACTTAAATATGACCAGAATCTGTTTCCAGATTCCCAAAACCAAAACAGACAGGAAGTGTAGATTTCCTCAAGGTACCTACATTGTATTCACTGGTCAGTGTATGCTTTTCCCATCTCCATCAACTTTAAAAACTTTGCCTGTCTTCTGTTTAATTGGCAGATAATTTGAATGCTCAGGAAGTCCTCCGATTCCAGAAGGGCCCCAAGTTGGTGCGGACTCTCTTTAGTTATCGAGGTAATTCGATGGAAACCTACACAGGAGCGTCTCACCATTCCACAGTCTACATGCTTGAGTTCCTCTCCATTGAGAAAGACACCCAGATTAAAGCATATTTGACCACAGACCCCAAATCTGATCACTTTTATCCAGAACTGCCGATGGATCCCCGCCTTGACGTCATTGGGATTGGCCCCACCACAGTAACTCTGGCTTGGAAGCAGAGTCCGAGTGCCCTGCCATCCCAAGGAAACGTTCATTATTGTCTCCTGGTGAATGAAAACTACAATTTCAAGACTTTCTGTGCAGCAGAAACGGCAACACAACCTTCAGGAGTGGAAATATCTCCTTCTTTGGTGATCTTTCCTTCCACAGATAGCCTCACATCTCAGGAACTGAAAGCCCCATCCAAAAGCAAAGTCAGCATGAGTTACAAAGGTGGCAATGCACAGGTGAAACAAGTTTGTGTGGGACTCACAAACACCTACACAGTGTCCCACCTGACACCTGGCATTCAGTACTACTTTGATGTTTTTGTTGTCAATTTCCTCACCAACACCAGTGCTGCTTATACTGGAGCCTTTGCCCGCACTCTTGAAAATCCTGAGCCCAACGTGAGCAAACTGAAGGATGGGAAGGTGATTCAGTTGAGACTGGATGGGAGGAAACAGCCCTTTTACAATTTGCTGTACCAGGCAACTCAGAAGCAGGTCCAGTTTGCCTTCCAGTCTTGCAGCGGGCAACTCCAAGTGGAAATATC
Source organism: Thermophis baileyi (assembly GCA_003457575.1). Classification (NCBI taxonomy): domain Eukaryota; kingdom Metazoa; phylum Chordata; class Lepidosauria; order Squamata; family Dipsadidae; genus Thermophis; species Thermophis baileyi. The sequence continues at coordinate 114,924 of QLTV01000970.1, forward strand.
CAAGGACGGGGAAGTCCTGATGTCAGAGAGATTTGCTGGCTTGAGGCATTTCATCCTGAAAGGAAGGTTGGGAGACACCTACCTGGTCCATCTCTGGTCCGCTGAGACTTCAGCTGCATCCGTGAAGGTTCAGGTGTCCTCTCTCTTCCATAGGCCTTTCTTCCCAGCTCTCCCAGAGAGTTTAAAAATCAAATCCTTTAACAAGTTGAGGACCTGCCATTCAGTCACCATCGCCTGGCTTGGAACTCAGGAACTGAGCAAGTATTGCATCTACAAGAAGGAGATTGAGGAGGACCAGACATGGGTGGCCACCAGGAAGGTCGATAGGTGCTCTGGGCCGGAGTTGAGGCAGAAGAGTGAAAAAGTGCTCTGCAAATTCTTCCACGAACTCAATCTGCAACGAGCTGTGACTACCGAAACCATCCGGGGCCTGGAAGCAGGGACGGCCTATCTCTTTGATGTGTATCTCATTGGGTCCTCAGGGGTTCCCATCCGCTATTACAGCAAAGTTGTGAAGACAAGGAAAAGATGCTGAGCACCTTCAAACACCCGAGGAGAGGTAAAACTGGAGAAACACCAGGCAAAAGTAACGTTGGTGGTTGCCGCCTTCAGAATAAACTGGGACACAATTTTGTGTTGAAGTTGCAAGATCAGAGATGGATAATCTTCGCTAGGAAAACTAGATTTGCCCCTATAACCTCTCTCCTTTGACCCAGAGGTTCCTCCCTATAACAAAACACCTGCCATTGAAATTAAATCATTCTTTTTCAAACCCAAACCTACAAAATCAAAAAGCTGAAGGATGCCTATTTTGTAAGGTCAAATCCTTTCACTTTGTCTTGCAGTTTAATGCCAAAAATTCTTATCTGGAGTTTGAGGCTTGATGTAATGACCTGGTAGCAAAACTCCCTTTTTCTTACACTGTTTATAAGCAAATGCTTCTCATTTGGCCCTTGCAAAAAGCTGAAAGAACTATTAGAAGAGAAATCTTGGCATAATCAAACAGTTACATTATGCCTCAGTATTTCTATCCATCATGTAGAGAAAACTGAAGGAGAAGCGTGGTGGTCCCCTTCCCTCTATTCCCCCCTCCCCCATTTCATGTATATGGTTACTCTAAAGGTAACCCAGAGAAAAATCAGTATGTCCTGCAGTTTATTCATTATGGGTATCTCACATAGTCCTAGTACAAAATGTACAACATCGAGGCTCATAATGTAGGATACTGTGGTAGACTTTAGCATGAGTGATTCTGACTAGCAGTGACCAATCCATAGCCCCTTGGATTCCTCTGTTAGGCTAGGCTAAAGGACTGACATACCCAGTAAGGGTTATAATGGAACTGTGACTTGAGGTGACATTGTAGGAAGATAGATGATAGTCCTTGGTTGCCAGAGGTTAGAAGGACTCTGGTATAACGGAATAACAAGAGTTGGAAGGGACCTTGGAGTTCTTCTAGTCCAATCCCTGCTCAAACAGGAAACTCTAAACCAATTTGGACACTACACCTTTTCTGACCCAATTTTTTTTTATTTATTTATTAAAAAGCATATACTTGTGTGAGCTGCAACTCACTTCATCAGATGCCTTGACTCAAGGCTTCTTTACCTTTTACCCCTACTAGTTGAATGACCCATAGTATCCACTGAAGTGGTGGCAAATTCTTCTGATGTATATTTTGGGTCTTAACAAGTAAGGGTTTCATTTCTTTGCAACAGGGCTCCTCCCAATGTTTGATTAGTTCCTAACCAAGATCCAGTCTGGGTCGGTCACTGGGACCAGAGGTTTAGTCTTCCGAGCTTTCGCAGTGGTGGGTTTCAATTTTTTTTTACTACCGGTTCTGTGGGCGTGGCTTGGTGGGCGTGGCATGGCTTGGTGGGCGTGGCAGGGGAAGGATGCGGTAAAATCTCCATTTCCTCCCGATCAGCTGGGACTCGGGAGGCAGAGAATAGATGGGGGCGGGGCCAGTCAGAGGTGGTATTTACCAGTTCTCCGAACTACTCAAAATTTCCGCTACCGGTTCTCCGAACTACTCAAAATTTTTCTCCGAACTACTCAAAATTTCCGCTACCGGTTCTCCGAACTACTCAAAATTTCTACTACCGGTTCTCCGAACTACTCAAAATTTCTGCTACTGGTTCTCCGAACTACTCAAAATTTCCGCTACCGGTTCTCCGAACTACTCAAAATTTCCGCTACCGGTTCTCCAGAACTGGTCAGAACTTGCTGAAACCCACCTCTGAGCTTTCGGACTCGTGCTGGAGCCCATCCTCAGGGAACTCTTCTCTACTGGAATATGTCCTTTGGGCTATTTTATGCGTCATATTTATTTGGCGCCTACCTATTGGTTGATTGGTGTGTTGATGGAAGGCATCATATAACTACCACACAAGAGAATAGCCCAAAGCCCACACTCTGCTAGAGAGAAGTTCCCTGAGGATGGGCTCCAGCACGAATCCGAAAACTCAGAAGACTAAACCTCTGGTCCTGGTGATTGACCCAGATTGGATCTTGCAAAATTTATCCTGGGACACGTATATTTGCCTTCATTTGCAAGTTCCTAACCAGTTTGGAATGACATGGGCTAATCACAAGGGCTTCTAATTCAGTTGCAAACAGAAATACCTGACTTGATATAAATATTGTCCATATAGAAAGAGTATAATATCCCTGATAATTAAAATAGCGGTGCATATTCTTAAGTAAAACCATTGCTGTTAAGGAATTGTACAGAGTAACCTCTGGGCCCTGAAGGTTTGCACAGTTCACCGTAATGTTGCAGTAGATATGAGTAATGATTCAGTCAATACACAGATACGTTAAAGTGTATAAAAGTAGTTTACTTAAAGAGATAGCACAGTCCAAATAACAGTCCGAATCATACACATTCTATCAGTCAGTATTCAGAAGTACAGCAGTCTTCTTACCAGCCTTTCTTTGTCTTAATCAGCAAACAAAGATTCTCTACTATCACAGATAGCTAGCTACACACAGAGCTTACTTTCAGACACGAAGTCACTCAGCAATGAATCAGCAAAAGAGAGAGAACTAACCATGTTCTCTAGCTCCCTCTTATGGCTGTTACTGCCAGTCAGAATGTACCAATGCATTTAAAGCAATATTACATATATACATATAAACAGTGATTTGTGGCTTGTTTATATTAACCAACCCAACCGTTTGGACAGAGTCCTAACAATTGCTTCCAACCCTACATATGTTTTCCCAGAGAAAAAGACCCATTGAATTCAATGGGGTTCATTTCTCTTTGTCTTTTCATTCTATGTCTTCTCATGTCTTTTCATTCTATGATTCCAAAAGATGATAAACTCTCATAGAAACCATAAATTTCTCATATAAATCATAGATAGAGCATAGAAATGTGTGGACTTCTCATACAGGCTAATTCTCTTGTTGCGTATATGCAGTATGGAAGTAATACCAGACGTAGCACCAAATTTGAAGAAAAGGGGTTTTTCATCTGTAGATCTCAGCACAGCTTCAATTGTTTCGAGGTCCTTCGTGTCAATAATTTTCAGTTGAAGTCCGTGGGAGACAAAGTCTATGGGACTGTTCGAGAGAATATAAAAGGAGAAATGCAATCGCTAGAGGGCAGCACAATATTAGTCAAAGAAAGAATAACATCATGCAATAGGCTAGTAGGGTTAAGAAACCCAAACAAAGGTTGTTAAGAGTGGGTGTGTCTACTACATGCAATGCCAACTAGATTCAGTGGAGCTCTTTTCCAGAAATTAGGAACAGAACCGCAACTTACTCTCACAGTGGAAATACAAAGAAAACCTTAAAGGAGCATTAAGAAGCTTTTGAAGTTCTTCCACTACCAACATGTAGAGAGATTGATGGGCAGCTGACGTGATCCAGAGCCTTCAGAGGGTTAGAGATGAGCTCAATTCCCTTTTGTATCAGAAGCTCCTTTCATGGTCACGGCCAGTCTAGGTCTCTCTTTCCCCATTTGAAAAATGAGAATAAATAAACAGCTGGGATGATATATATGTGTGTCTTAACAACTGCACTGCCTTAGCTGTGAATCGATTAATTCCCACAGGCATATTGTTTACCTGATGGCCCTAAAATGTTATTCTGTTTGTAGGAGCTACTGAAGTTCTACTCCTAGACTTCCTTTCCTAGAATCCAAGGTGGCCCATTTAGGTCTTTTTTCTGGAGCCTGTATAGGAGGAGGAGGAAAACCTCAGCAGATGGAGTGAGACCAGAGCAACATGTCTGACACAGCATCTTCTTTCTCTCAGGCCTCCAAGGCAGAGGTGGGTTTCAGCAGGTTCTGACCAGTTCTGGAGAACCGGTAGTGGAAATTTTGAGTAGTTCGGAGAACCGGTAAATACCACCTCTGACTGGCCCCACCCCAATCTATTCTCTGCCTCCCGAGTCCCAGCTGATCGGGAGGAAATGGAGATTTTACAGTATCCTTCCCCTGCCACGCCCACCAAGCCACGCCCACCAAGCCATGCCACACCCACCAAGCCACGCCCACAGAACCAGTAGTAAAAATGTTTGAATCCCACCACTGCTCCAAGGGCGCTCTTCTTGCTGTTGGAAAGAATCAGCCTCTTTGGGTTTAGGAGCTGAAGGCATAGTATTGTGATGGATCCCCATCCTCCCTCCTGTGGTCAATTTTCATTCTCTGTTGCAGTGTTCTTCAACCTTGGCAACACTAAAATATGTGGGCTTCGATTCCAAGAATGGACAACTATAAAGGATCCTGTGAAAGTCCAAGGCCAAGACCTGGAGGAAGGAAAGAGAGTACATCAAAGGAGGTTCAGGATTCTGATCCCTTCCCGGGTTTTCTGCTTTTCTTCTGTGGGCCAGGATTCCATATTTATTAAACTGAGATCTTGTTTTACAGTTTGATAGGGAGGGAGGGAGGGAGGGCGGGAGGGAGGGAGGGAGGGAGGAAGGAAGGAAGGAAGGAAGGAAGGAAGGAAGGAAGGAAGGAAGGAAGGAAGGAAGGAAGGAAGGAAGGAAGGAAGGATGGATTACACCACCTGCTCGGGGATTTAAGCCTTGTCTAAAGTGATTTTGTACTAGTGTATTCTTCAGTGTTTGCTGACTCAATGCTTTTTATACCTCTTAATTGCTATAATCATTATTGTTCTTCTTAAATTGTACTTGATTTTATAGTTTTAAATAGACTTTCTATTGATCCTTTGATGATACACGAGTGGTTTTTCTTTTAAAAATATGAAATAAAGAAACACTCTTCCAATGCACGGCCTGTATAAATATAGCTGCTTCTTCGTGTTTAGTTTTCCAATTTTCAGGAAACAAATTGCTTTCTATATGCTTTCTGTTTTGCTTCAGTTGAGTCTGTACATTTCTAAATTTTGTTTCATAAAATTAATCCCCTCCAGTCCTCGTTTATTGAAAAAAAAAATCACAGCATAATCAGAAACCATATGTTTCTTCTCGAATTCCTGCTCGACAAATGACCTGAAAATTGCTGTTATAAGAACTTCTAAAATATATGGCTACAGTAGGAGAAATTTAAGTTCTTGTGTTGGGCCCAAACACTTTCCAATATCAACAAGGGGTGGATTACCCACCCAATGGCTCTTGAAAGATTCCAGTCGAAACTGAGACAGAGTGCCTGAGAGGATGCAGCCATGTAAATTAACAGGAATTATATCAAATTTCAAGTATAAATAAAGAATAATGACTGAGTGTGTAATGTGTGGAGGGGAGAGAGATTTTTAAAAAAAATTCCTGCCACATTCTTTTTATTCAGTGATGTTAGACAAAGAACAAGGGTCAAATTCTTACATAAAATGATTAAAAAAATGGGGAATGGTTATTGGTTACATTGTACTGCAGCAGGCTTATTAGAGAAAGAAAAATAATTTGATGACCATCCCTAAGACTGGATGACATAGTCCACGGCAGCCTGGTGGACTACAGCTCTCAAAACCTCCACAGCTGGACCACGACTGGCTGTGAAACAGGAGATTTGAGGAAGCTACCTTATGCCTTATACCTACCTTATGCCACCAGACTTGAAATTTGGGGCTTAGACAATTTAGAACTACGCCACCTTAGGTCTGACCTAAGTGTAGCACATAAAATTATCTGCCACAATGTCCTACCCGTCAATGACTACTTCAGCTTCAACCACAACAATACACGAGCACACAATAGATACAAACTTAAGGTAAACCGCTCCAAACTCGACTGCAGAAAATACGACTTCAGCAACAGAGTGATCAATGCCTGGAATGCACTACCTGACTCTGTGGTTTCTTCCCCAAACCCCCAAAACTTCAACCTTAGACTGTCTACTGTGGATCTCACCCCATTCCTAAGAGGTCAGTAAGGGGCGTGCATAAGTGCACCAATGTGCCTACCGTCCCTGTCCTAATGTTCCCATGTACTCATAACCATCTCATGTATACATGTTTATACTTTTACTGTAATCTTATATATGCTTGACAAAATAAATAAATAAAATAAATAAGCTGGAGACAGCTGGGTTGAAGAAGATTGAGATGAGCACCATTCACATATTCAGGGCTAAGACATCGGGTTTTGCCTATGATTTACTGGGGGGGGGAACCATTATTGGTGAAGTGTATGCAAGGCTATCTATTTTGGTTTGGGTCAAGCTGAGTTTACACAACACATTTATGCAAACCAGTATAGACTAAGTTCAATAGACCAAACTTCCTCAGGAATCATTGAAGGCAGCTGTCAATTCTGGAGTTAGTGGAGCTAAGGAGGTAGACGACTTCCAGATGGCAGCAAAGAAATACATTTCTAATCCTTTGCTACCATCTAGTTGTCCTGTTGGGTTATTGACATGGAGTATAGAGGATTGAGAAAGGGGTTTGCAGAGGTTTGTCCTCCGAGCTTGGTACTTGGCTCCCATGTTACCTAGTTTGGTAATGAAATGTTTGGGAGCCAAGCAGCAAGCTCGGAGGACCAACCTCTGCCTAAATCTACAACCCGAGCTACGCATGTTCTCTACAATTTCTAAAAGGGGAGATCTCTTACCAAAACAATGAAGAGGAAAGCATTCTGAAGTCCAAATAAGGAAGGAAGGATGTAAAAATATCTGAAACACCTCCATAATTCCAATTAGGGAGTTTAAAGAAGGAAGAAGTAAACCATAACCAGACTTACAAAATTCTGTTAACCGAGCCAATTTTAATAAAGGTAGTTTTAGTCTTCATATTGAATGGTGTGGTGGCCTAGTGGTGAAGATGCCTCCCACTCGGAAGGTTGAGAGTTCAATCTTAGGTAGCGGCAGATATTTCTCCCCTATGGCACAAAGAAAAAATATCTGCTATGAACTCTGTGTAGTGTCAGGAAGGGCATCCAGCTAGTAAATGCTCAGCTACATCCAATTGCTCCGATTCTATCCTGAATCAAGGGATTATTACAGGGTCGTAAAAAGGGAGTAGTTTTAGTCTTAATATGAAGTAAATTGGTTTGGTCTGATCCAGAGGTGGGTTCCTCCCGGTTCGGACCGGTTCGCCCAAACCGGTAGCAACCCGCTGGTGACGTCACGGTGACGTCACGGAGCCGGTTCGGTCGGTGCCAGTCCATGGGCGACGCCATCTTTTTTTGGGATTATTATTTTTTTTTTTTTGAAAAAAAATTGGGGGGGGATTTTTTAAAATTTATTTTTTCTTCTGTGCATACTCAGAAGCCGAGTTTCCAGCACTGCGCATGCATCACAATCTTGTTTTCAGCTTTTTTTGGGGGGGGGATTTTTTTTTTATTTTTCGGCACTGCGCATGCGTGCGTGCGCGTACAAGGCGCGGCCACGTGGTGCGGGAGGAAGCGAACTGGCAGTGAGGTAAGTTAGAACCCACCCCTGGTCTGGTCTACATCTTAGGGCCAATAATCTATCACAACACTTTTTTTCCCTAAATATTGCTGGAATTGTGAACTTGATACAGCCATGAACAATTCTGGTTCATAAACTCCATTCTCATTCATTCATATTCTCATTCTCATTCTCATTCTCATTCTCATTCTCATTCTCATTCTCTCTCTCTCTCTCTCTCTCTCTCTCTCTTTCTCTCTCTCTCTCTCTCTCTCTCCCTCTGTGTGTGTGTATATATAAAATCTCTATCTATCTATCTATCTATCTATCTATCTATCTATCTATCTATCTATCTATCTATCTATCTATCTATCTATCATCTATCTATCTATAACCTGACAACACAAAATGGATCAACAACTTGTCCAAAGGGGAGATGAACCAGACAACTAAGGCCAGGCATGGGATAACATTTCCAAACCCATGATTAACACCAAACCAGGCATAACAAATGTGCAAATACACCCATAGAAGCTTTCTTGTCCCATCCCTGCTCATAACAAATTTAAAAAGCATCCCGAAAAAGGGGGAAAAAATATGTATCCATCTGGGATGCACCAAAGCCCACACCAGAGACTATTTCGTCTTGCCAAAGATAGTTGGAGCACACACAAAAAAATATGTTTTCTAGGCCAATAATGGAAACAAATGGTTTTACAGACTTGTATAAACACAATTTCTAATGGAAGGCAAGCAGATGTCCAGTTTTCCTATCTCCCTAAACCTTCTGTCTAATGTAATTGATACATTCACTGTGTTGTATATATATATATATATTCAAATTTTATACAGCTACTGTAATACAAAAAAATGCATGAAATTACTGGTAATATGCAGCATTCCCTCCTTACTTGGGTGATTTAGACCCGTCCTTGCCACCCACGAGGCCCTGGCTGTGATGGGAGTTGTAGACCAAAGTACCTGGAGAGCACCAGCTTAGCAGAGGCTCCAGCTCTAATTTCCAAAATAGGTTTTCATATTAAGAAAACAACAACGGCCAAGACAAAAAAGAGGGATGGAAAAGAATTGATGGGCATGATGTGTTTCTCCCGAGGCCTCCGCAAAGGCAAAAGTATGGCCCTTTTATCAGAGCAAACACCGATATCTTGCAAGCTGCGCTGGAATTTCCAATGTGAGACTACCTGCAAACCCAGGGAACGTTTTCTCATAGCTCAGGAATGACATTAGCAGAGGGAGCATTGCTGCCTTTGATAAGGAATGTAGCTTGTCGGAATTTGGCCTAATCATATGTGGGGAGGGAAGAGGGCGATTGCATGCAAGGAACTCCAGTTGTCCTTTCAATCATTCATACTTTTAAACAGTCATCCAAGAGTCCACCAATAAATCAAACTAGGTGTTGAGGCCTTTGAATCGGTTGTTATATCTCGCTGGCATCCTTCAGCATACCAGACTATCCGATTCCGTATCGATTGCTGCCTTCGCACTTGATAGAAATTGTAATTCTTTCTTTAGGCTCTGATGGATCCTGGGTGAAAAAAAAAAATATTTTCACTAATGGAGTAAGTGGTGGGATTTACCCACTGACATTCTCGCACAGCAAAATCTTTTCCCGGAGAAAGACGGTTAAGTCAGATGTGGGTTCCTGCCGGTTCGGACCGGCTCTATAGAACCAGTAGTGGGAATTTCCCCCTGCTCGCCAAACCGGCAGTGATGGCCGGCTGGACACGCCCCCGAACCGGCTCTTAACCCTGGGTTAAGTAGTTCCCATGTTTGCCCAAATTGGTAATTTCTGCTTGAATGATCTCTGTGCAAAAAAACCCTAAATAAATCTGTTTTGTAGTTTGCAAGGAGTTCCCATGTAAAAGCGCCTCTCACGTCTGCTGCTTGATTTTGGTAAAATGTCTTGAAATCACAAAAAAGACGACATAAATTCTTTCAAAACCATTATTTGTTGTTTTTGGAAGGAATATTTCTTTTTATCTTGCGTTCATGCATTGTGTATGTCTGTGATGGAATGAAGGAGATCTGCTGGATAGTTTCTCCTCAAGCCCTTCTTGTATCTGCTTTTTTAAAATGGATGTAATTTAAGAATTTGTTTAGCTTCCTTTCCTTTTCTTAAAACATGAGTTGGATCTTGATTATCACGATTGTGACTTAGTCCTGTTAAAATCCATGGGGGGCAATTATTGCCATTAAATTCGTCCTGTTTGGTTTATGTGGGGTGTGATGCTAGTTCGCTTCCTCGTGGTGCACCCTGGATAGCACGGAAGTGTGAACCAAACGACTAGCAACAATTGCCAGCCAGACTACATTGAAGAATTGGCAGTTAACGACAGTTGGCAGTCAGACATCTTTGTAGAACTCCTGGCTCTCTAAATATATGGCAACGGGTAAGGTGCCAGGTTTTGATCTTCCTCGCCAGCATTGGTCAACTCTGAACAGGATCTGTACCCAACATGGTGTCTGCCAGGACTCATTGTTCAAGTGGGGTCTTGTCTCTACCCCTCAATGTGACTGTGGTGCTCCTCGACAAAATATCCATCACATTGTGTCCGAGTGTCCATCAAGAGCTTACACCGGCCCAATGTCTGATTTTTTCAACATAGACCACCCTGTCCTTGAATGGCTGGGTGGACTGGACATTAACATTTGAACCACTATAAGCATGTATTTGCCATACGCTGAATAATAATAAAATAATATGCAACAGTCAAGTAACAAGTATTTCAGTTCAAAGAATAAATACCCATCAAAATAAAATAACTTGTATATGTCCTACAACTTACAGCAAGAACTAAAACGATACACAATCCTTCAACAAAAGTCAGGCGGCTGGAATTGCACAATATGTAAGGCAAGTAGGAGTATCTGCAGATGTTAGGTCGGTGGTTGCGGTGGTGCAACAAGGCTGTGTCCGTTTCTACCGCGACACATAACCCTATACTGCAGGCACCTCTGATGTAACACAATGAGTGATGAAAAATATTGCCGTGTGCTGGACATGTCTGAACTAGATCTCATAGGAGGTATAAGGTATGGACTTCCAGAAGAAGATGGCCCACCATCTTCTCTTAACGGGTCTACAAGGACACAGTTTTTGCCCAGAGGGCATCGTCTGAAATCTTTTCCTGCAGATGTAAGGGCATACAATTGAGCTAGTATGAAAGCCCTACAATATTTAAGCACCACGAGATGGGAAAAAGTCAGAAGCAGGAAGTTGTTAGTAGATAACCCTGCATACAAATGACAAGAGGTCAAACCAGTGGTGAAATCCTACCGGTATGCCCCTGTTCAGGCGTACCAGTAGCGGCGGCTGCCGGTGGTTCAGAGAACCGGTAGCGGTGGCAGTGTGAGGCTCCGCCCACCCGCCCGGACGTTGCCATTTTCTTGTTTTTAACCCTCTGCGCATGCGCAAAGGTAAGTATATTTCACCGCTGGGTCAAACTCTTCTCCCTTTGCAAATCTGAGGCCTGGATAAGTTTCCTGATTGTTCGCCTAATACTTTTAGAACCAAATATAGGACAAACACCAAGCAAGAACCTGTAGAACTATTGCTATCCATTCAGAGTTTTCTTCTATTTAGCAAAACTGGCTTAATTCTCCACTAATTTCAAGAGACCAAAGTTTGACTAATGAAGTTTTGACTGTCCAAAATATTGTGTTGCTTTGGCTCCATACCCTAGGTGAAATGCAGACCTTCTTGCTTCTAAATTGTGATTTATGACTTAGTGTTATAGTCTTAATGAATTGGAAGGCACAGTCTTGGCAGCTGCTCATTCCAGTTGAACACATCCAGTGAAACAGAATCCTTCATGTCAATGGGCCGTTGGTTCCAAAGTAAAAAAAAATAAAAATGCTGTATATTGTTTTCTTTCCAGCAACAAATTTTTGGAAAAACCTTTCTAACAGGAAGAGCATCTCTTAATCTGCTTTTCTGCAGCTTAAATCTGTTATTCCAAGTCCTGAACTCTGGAACAATGGAGAATGTCAGGAGAGACAGCAATGAGCAGAGGTGAAGATGGTACACTGGGAGCAGCAGGACCCAAGCTCTTGTCCATCTACTACTCTCTCTCAGTCCAACCAAAGGTGCTTTTCCAAAAGGCAACTGGACTTTCTTGGTTTTTTTCCTTGAAAACTTTTCCCTTCTCATCCAAGAAGCTTCTTCAGAAGCAAAACATTTTCAAGGGAAACAACCAAGAAAGACCAATTGCCTTTCGGAAAAGCACTTTTGGGATAACCATGACCTGGATGATTGAGAATCTCCACAGAAACTCTCAGTCCAACCTGTCTCCTAGAATTGTTGTGGTGGGAGAACTAGAGGAGGAAGCAGTAGGTCCTCACTCCTGAACAAAAGGTGGGATTAAAATTGAACAAATAAATCAGACAGAAAGAAACAAACAGGGCTTGGTCTTCTACTGTATGATATTGATTCAAGAATTCAGTGTGTGGTATCAATTCTCTTCGGGTGACCACACAACACACTGAAGGGAAAACCAAACCATGGGCACAATTTGCACATCCTTTTAAGTTAAAACGTAGTAGACTCCCTCATGGCTGTACAGGGGACCCAAATGCAGCCTAAGCTTCATTACTAGTGGAGAAATGAGATGCACCCCAAGCCAACGCACATGCTCAGAACACTGTTCTGTCCTAGGCTTCCTGATAAATCATAAATCACAAACGTAGTCCCAAAAAACCTCTTTTTATTTCAACGGCTGTGAATTATTTTCATTCACAGCCGTAATAAGTCCCAAACAGTTTCAATTAGTCCGACGGAAGTCTGCCAAAGTCTTTCGGGAGAAGGCTGATAAGCACCCACCTTTATCTCCCTTGACACGCTGCCAAAGACCTAATTGGCAAGGAGCTTTGCAAGGCCAAACGGAGCAGAGAGTCAAAACGGAGCTGCTGAGTTACACCTAACAGAAATGAACCAAGCTGCTTCCTGCAACGCTCACATCCGTTTGCTCCTTTTTTATGTCCTATGGGAGGGGCCAATCATCTCCAAGCCTTACTCCCGAGTAGCCCTTTTCTTCCTTAACTGTTCTTGCCTTCTGGCAGCTCTGCGCATGCGCGCACTGGGAACAGGCTCCCCCTGTTCCTCTGCCTCGCTGCTGTCAGCCTCTGGAGGCTCCGGAGTCAGCACAGACCTCCCAGATGGCCCAGGCCCCATCTCTGCCTCCACCACAGAGCCTCCTCCAGACTCCAGGACTGCCCCATGTTCCTCCCCCGCCTCCTTCCTG
>QLTV01000970.1:139452-180618 GCA_003457575.1 Thermophis baileyi
CCCCCACCCCCGACAAGCCGGTAGTCTGCGGAGAGAGCTAGAAATAGTCTGCGGAGCGAGCACCCTGTGGAATAGACCGGCTGCCCGTCTCCGTTGCCCTTTTTGCTTTCTTCTCTCCCCCCCTCCCCTTCCCCAGTTTTCCTTCCCGTCTAAGCATTCCCAATACATCCAGCCCCAGATGTGGATAAAGATCACTCCCCTACAGATGTTTGTCTCATCAACTTGAAGAGGGTAGATGCCTGGGAAACGGGCCGGGCCGGAGGGGGTGCCTCGCGTTTTGTTGTTTTGTTTTGTTTTGTTTTGTTTTGTTTTGTTTTGTTTTGTTTTGTTTTGTTTTAAGGGTTTGAAGCATTAAGGGGGACAAAAAGGTGGCGCTTCACAAATCGACAAGAGTTGTGAGTTGTGCGAGGTTTTGCTGGGGAAATAATCTGATCGCGAAAGTTCTGTGCTGCTGTGGGGTTGCCAAAAAGATATCCAATGTCAGAAGAAGAAAAAAGCTAGAATTTTGAGTCACTTACAGGAACTGTGGACTCTGCAAAGCCTAATTTATGTAAATGCAAGCACCAGCCTCGATTTTTGGAATTTAAAGCTGATATGAGCTTAAAGCAGAATCTTCTTCCGAAGACCAGCCCCACCCCCTCCTTCAGGGGGTCACTTGGAGAGAGTGCCTGGCCAAATCCAATTTGGCCATCTAGACTTCAGCTGAGAAAGGTTTGACTCCTATTTTTGGATACTGGGTGATGCTGAGGCTTGTTTGACCAGAAGATAAAATGGATATTGCAGATTTTACATTTGAGGCAAGGCAGCTGAAATTACATTTCAGGCAAGGGCCATCAATATTGTAATGCCGTCTTTGCACATCTGAAAAAGTGCTTAATAGCAAAATGCCCCAGTTTTGGAATTCAGAGTTTAAGATCAATGTTTAGCAGCCGGTTCCTCCGTACTTTTCTTCTTAGCAAGGCTAAGACTCACGTTTTTTGGTGTCCACTCCATTAGGAAACTGCCTTTTCTGTGCATGAAAATTCATAAGAGTTGGACAAATCATCCAGGATGGATAATTCCACCCAAAGTGGAAGATCATTTGGATCTTCCAAAGTGCACTCCACTTGATTTTAAAAATTATGCAGGTTTCAGTGCATGATGGGAAATGGTTGAAGATTTGCTGTAAATGTGACCTCATAACTGCTTATGATTACACTGGAATGCCTTAAATTCAGTTCTGTTTTGAATTAAATTGCTTCTGCTAGAATGTGAAGGAAATTGTTTGGATGGAATAGGTTCAACTGCTTTGCATAGAAGTAGATGTTGTAGATCAGAAATCGTTTACGTGCACTGTATAATTTTAGAATAAGTATTTTTTTTAATGAAAATCAGTTTTGATTTATAATCTGGACCAAACAAGAAACTTAACAGTTTGGGGCATTTTGGATGTAAATCAGGATCAAAATATAGTTTTGAAAAATGAATACCGGAGTTGATGAAGCTCATGTTCTGCTGATCTACAGAACTTTCCTGCTTCATTCAACATGGACTTTCTGGCTTTATGTAGACCAGCCACCCCTACCTTGGTGCCCTCCAGATCTATCGGTGTTCTAGGACAGGAGGAATATCTAGAGATATGATTCCTTATTTCATTGTGATTTCTAAAATAATTACATTATTATGATACACAAGCCTTTTAACATGCAATAAGAGTTCTGGCTCCGCAGACATGCAAAATTATTTGTATAAATAGACCTTTGGAAGCTGTATTGAGCTACTTAGACAGCTATACATGTTATTCTAGAAATCTGGTTTCTGTAATTGATAGGCCCTGATCTAAAGGTACTAATACCACTCTATAAAGCCTTAGTAAGGCCACTCCTAGAATACTAGAGCCGAGGTGGCGCAGTGGTTAGAGTGCAGTACTGCAGGCTACTTCAGCTGACTGCTAGCTGCAGTTCAGCAGTTCAAATCTCACCGGCTCAAGGTTGACTCAGCCTTCCATCCTTCCGAGGTGGGTAAAATGAGGACCCAGATTGTTGGGGGCAATATGCTGACTCTGTGAACCGCTTAGAGAGGGCTGTAAAGCACTATGAAGCGGCATATAAGTCTAAGTGCTATTGCTATTGCTACTGCATCCAGTTTTGGTCACCACACTATAAAAAAGATGTTGAGACTCTAGAATGAGTGCAGAGCAACCAAGATGGTTAGGGGACTGGAGGCTAAAACTTATGATGAACGGTTGCAGGAACTGGGCATGGCTAGTCTAGTGAAGAGAAGGACCAGGGGAGACATGATAGTAGTGTTCCAATATTTGAGGGGCTGCCACAGAGAGGAAGGGGTCAAGCTATTTTCCAAAGCACCTGAAGGCCAGACAAGGAACAATGGATGGAAACTGATCAAGGAGAGATTCAACCTGTAAATAAGGATAAATTTTCTGACAGTGAGAACAATCAACCAATGGAACAGCTTGCCTTCAGAAGTTGTGGGAGCTTCATCACTGGAAGCTTTCAAGAAGAGATTGGACTGCCATCTGTCAGAAATGGTGTAGGGTCTGCTTGGGCGGGGGGTTGGACTAGATAACCTACAAAGTCCCTTCCAACTCTGTTAATCTGTAATCTGTAAACCCACCTGCATTGCTCAGCTGAGGAATATTTTGTAGCCGTTGTCAATCTATATGGCTGGAAAGTAGATCCATACTGAATATTTATTGTCCAGTACAAGGTAATAAAAACAAAAAAGGTTTGCTGTTAATAGACACACGTGCTACATCCTTGATCTTTTATTCCAGGGGTCTCCAAACTTGGCAACTTTTAAGACTTATGAACTTCAACGCCCAGAATCCCCCAGCCAGTATGGGAAAACAGAAGGGCATGGCTGGCTGGGGAATTCTGGGCGTTGAAGTCCACAAGTCTTAAAAGTTGCCAAGTTTGGAGAGACCTATTTAATTCCAGTAGTCTCAGCGTAGCCTTGATAGTGGATTGTGGATTCTGGTGGATTCTGGGTAACAAGAAAGAAAGCATTTGGTATGACTGAACTCTTGTTTGGAATGTGTTTCCATTTAGAATCGGTCTCCTGGGGGGGCAGGTTAATCTTTAAGCAGTTAATATTTTGTTGTGCTGATACAAGACTTTTGGCATGCAGCTGAGCAAAAAGTTCACATCCCTTACTATAACTTAAATCTGGAGATACCTTCCAGTCCTAAAAGGGTGCAGTGATTCTTGAATGTTTGTATATGTGCGGACTGTTGCTTAATAAGTGTGTGGGGGGGAGAGTGGGTGTCAGCTCGAAGCTCCTTGAAAATTTAAATTTGTGGGCATTTTCTGCATCCGCTTCTGTTTGTTCGAGTTGCATCACAGAGTTCCACAGAAGCCTAGGCCCCTTCGATTTGGATTTCCTCTACTTCGTTTTTAAAAACTCTTTCAAACGTTTTACCTTTATTTTGTTGTGAATGTATTCCTTTGATGTGGGTCCTAATAGCAAAATCCCAGCAACAGCTAGAAAATGAGCCTGTCTCTGGAGGGTGCCGTCTGATATTTGGGACCACATGAAAGAAAATGAGGTGGCTTCCAGAAGACGTGAACTCAGAAAATTAAATACAAATAAAAGTGGAAGGAGGGGGAGGGGTCATCGGAAGAGCAGGGAAGATGGCAAGCAGATAGAGAAGAAAGTTGGAGAAGAAAGCAAGAATGAAATGAAAGGCAGGGAAGGACTATATGTTCCATATAGTCTCCAACCTTGGCAACTTTAAGACTTGTGGACTTCAACTCCCAGAATTCCTTAGCCAGAAGCATTTTCCTTCGTGCACCTCAGCCGCAAAGCTGACTGAGGAATTCTGGGAGTTGAAGTCCACAAGTCTTAAAGTTGCCAAGGTTGGAGACCCCTGATATGGAAGACAGAGGACACCCTACCAAGCTTCATGGGCTAAGTTTCTGCATTCATCCTCTAGATTTATTTTTTTAACCATCCAGGTTGGTCTTGGGAATGCTTCTTGGGTGATCAGTTCATCCTATACTTTGGGAACTAGTCATGCCACACTTATTAAGGCCCTTTGAACTTGGAAATCACCCAGGCAACCTTCCTGTTTAAGGGAACGTTGGAGGGTTTGTTGACCTCCAGGTTGGTTAGAAATCAATTGATCGATTGACTAGATATGATATCTAATCCAGCTTCTGATGGGAATTCCCTCAAGGGCTGCCATGCGGAAGGGCAATTCCTTTGATCCTTCTGGACCTGTTCTTGTGCTCCTGGCTTTCCTTGACCTTTGCTCAACTGAGGGTAGCCACAGGTACCCAACTCATGTCTTTCTAGTGGGGCTGCCTCTTTCCTCTCAGGCACACTGGCCCCAGCTTCTCCTGCTTCCCTTCTGTTCCCAGGTTTGGACTGATATTGGAAAGTCTGAAAAGGGGACTTGGTGGTGCAAGGCCCAAAGTTTAGATGTTAGTTTGAAGGGGTTGTGACTTTCTTCCAAGAACAGCCGGTGGGACAAGAGATGGTTCAAACCCCAAAATGACAAACAAAAAGATAGCACAACCCTTCCTGTGATCCCTTTGTTTGCCAGAGGTTGATTCTCATGTTCTTTCCTTTCATCCCGTGCTAACCATCCCAACCTGATGACACTATTTGCTCATCCTTTTATGTATTTATTTATTAGATTTTTGTCCCATTTTTATTACCTTACAGTAAGTTCCTCACTAGTGGAGAGAAGTTTGAATGTTTTTAGAAGTGGTTAACAAGTGTCAGTACCTTTCTCTCTTGGCTGTCTGATCAGTGAATGAGGGGTCCTTGGTGCTCTCTGAGCTTGCTTGTTTGACTAGCACTGATGATGTTATCTACTGTAGTTTGGGGAATGAAACGTCTGCAAGAAAACCACCAAGCTCAGAGAGCATCAAGGGCCCCTCATTTCAACCTTGAGCTACAAATACATATTCTCCTTTATTGATCAGGGGATGTTTTACACTCTTTCTCTCTTCCTCTGATTTCCATTTTTGTAATTTGTTGGTTTTTTTTGTACTACATTTGTGTAACACTAAAAAGTGTTACTGATAATGGAGAGATCGGACATGAAACCTGGGTCTACTTTATTCGTGTTAGCATGTTTCTTCATGGTAATCTTTGAAGGAATGTGTAGGGTTGGCAGATGTAAGAAGTGAAGCTGGCGGATACCCTTCTCAGAAGAAAGAGAACCATTCTATCCACATATCTCCATTTCCTGCCATGGCTCAGAAAGTGAGAAGACCTAGAATTTAAACCTCGGGGCCCCCCCACCATCACCACAGAGCCTGGGTTACTGCAGTGGACAATCTCGTCTGGGTATGTACCCTGTTTCCCCCAAAATAAGACATTCCCTGATAATAAGCCCAATCGGGCTTTTTAGTGCATGGCAATAAGGCCAAGCGCTTATTTCAGGGTTAAAAAAAATATAAGGCAGGGTCTTATTTTTGGGGAAACACGGTATGTCTTTATATTTGTCTGCAACCAAGAGTCAAATCGTGCAGAGTTGCATGCTTTGAGTCTTCTGCCGGCTCCTGGATGGAGGCTTAAATGTCTGGAGAGCTGAGATTTTCATCCCACTAATCCCAGCGTGATGTTGCTTCTCATTCCACCTCATTTATTGTCATGAAAGGTATATTAAGAAAGTGTTCTGAGGGTTTATCTATTTGTTGCAACACAAATGAAGATTGCTAGTAAATGGAAGTCTCCTTCACTGAGCATCCATACCTCAGCACATTGTTGAAGTTAAGAAACAGATTAATGTGATGCTGTAGATGAGCCTCTTAATAAATCCTCTTGGCTGGTTTGGTGGAAAATTGCATTTTTCCTTTGTCAAGTTGGTTGTTAAAGTGTGGTGCTGTTACTCACAGCCCTGTGACGGTCTCCTAGCTTGCTTTAAAAAAAAAAAAGGCCTTGGGTTCTTCCCAAACCACCACGTGGGATCCCAGGTGATCTGTGATCTCCTTCCCATTTGAAAAGCTGGGGCTCCAGTTTCCTGTCCAGCCAGAGGCACAAACTCTCTTCTGCTGATGTTTGGGGGGCGCTTAGACAACTGTGGAAGCCTAGCAATGGTTATGCCTTACTCCTCCTCTAACTCCTGGTGTACTTTTTGCTACCAGCTTGCAAGACATTGAGAACTTCTTAGAACTTCAGACTCAAAGGGAGAAACTCCAGAAAGAGAAGGGTGCTGGTTGTATAGACTGGTGCTTGGGAGATTCCCTCATCAGCTTCAAGACCAGAGGGACTCCTCCCTGACCAGGAGCTGGGATGGGAGAGGTCATCTTAGTTGATGGCTTCGCTCCACTTTGGATGCTCTTCCCAGTTGCAGCTTTGTGGACCTCTTTCGTCTTCATCTTAGGTGAGGGTAGGGAACATGATGCATTGTAAAAAAAAAAAATGTGGACCTTTTTGACGAACTGAGAGTCTTCATGATCATTTGAGCAGGAGGTGCCCAAACCTGTTAACTTTTGCAGAAGGAAATGATGTTTCTGGGCTGTGCAGTTGATTTTTACAGATAAACAGAGTTGGAAGGGACCTTGTAGGTCATCTAGTCCAACCCCCCGCCCAAGCAGACCCTACACCATTTTTGACAGATGGCAGTCCAGCCTCCTCTTGAAAGCTTTCAGTGATGAAGCTCCTACAACGTCTGAAGGTTTGATAAGGATGATTTCCTATGTTGAATGTTTAGAAGGTTATCAATGAGTTGAGTAGCTGCCTGAAGACCCAGTGAATTCTGTTCAGTATCAGTTGCAGCCTGTTTGTGACACTTATTTTATTCAGCTTTAATTTATGTGTCCAAAGAAAAAAAGGGGGGGGGGACTTCAGATATGAATGTGTTAGTTGCGTATCTCTAGGAAAAGCTAACAGTCCTGCAACTCCACACCAGTTAATTGTGTAGAGACATCTCCAGTGACTAACCTGGCTACGGTAGCACATTTGATACTTTGGGTATTATGAATAGCCCTTCTTATGCAAATACTATGTATTACGGTCTCTCCTGATATGCCTGATATGATATTTATTATATCCTATGGCTATGCAACAGATTGGATTCAGATTCAGACGTTTTTCAGAGTGTGTGAGGTCGCAGATGTGTCTGCAAGTTTTTAAACTTGCCTCTTTGACCAGGCTGTCTGTTTTAAAAAGCTGGAGATACTGTCAATTCATCAACCCATCCTTCTGCCTACTCTTTAGCGGGACACAACTGTGCACAAAGAGCAACACACCAAATATCTCCACTGACAACATGAGGAAGGGATACACACATACCCACCCACCCACCCGGCCCCTCCCCCAAGACCTCAGCCTTGCCACCATATTGATTCCTCCTCGAAGTTAATCTTCACTTCTAATCAAGGCCATGACCGTTCCAGTTGATGTCATCTGCATGGTGCTATTTCCTACGTAATGGGAATGGAATCTTGCAAGGGGACAAAGTTTTAGTAATATTAAAATGTTCAGGGGGAGGGAAGTACCTCTGGATGTATTTAAAGCAAGGCCAGAATGGTGGCTAAATATGTCCCTCTAAAGTTTATTTCAGCAAGATGCTGCTTGCTTATAAATTGTTGCGAGGACTTTGTTGTATCATACTTTGATTTTTCACTTTCTGGTAACTTAGTATAGTATCTAGAAAGATTTTTTCAGTGTTTCAAAGATAGTTATTTTTTTTCCCCTTTCGGATTTAATACTTCTGTTGCATTAACAACAAAGAAGCCTGTGTGGATGTGTTTTGGGCATTGTTAGGGCTTTTCTCCCCCCACACACCCCCACCTGCCCCGTCTCTGATCTATGCAGATTTTGTCAATAGTTTTGCAGCACTTCCATTAGGTATGTTTTGCATCTAATGGTGTTTTTAGCATTTCTGGTTATGCAAATAGGCGTTTTTGTTCTCTATGAACTCTTTTTAGGGTTAGGTTTTAGGGTTGCCTATTTTGGTCTTCTCCAACTTAGCACTCTTCCAGTTCTCTTGGATTTCAGTTCCCATCATCCCCTAAAGAGCTTGAAGCTGCGTGGGCTGCGTGGGCTGAGTTTCTCTACTCATCCGCTAGATAAGTTTATTAAAAAAAAAACCATCCAGGTTGGGCTGAGGGATGCTTTCTCAGTGATCAGACAAACTGTGGTTCATGCTATACAGGTAGTCCTCGATTTACGACCACAATGGAGCCCAACCTTTATGTTGTTAAGCAAGATAAGTGAGTTTTGCACCATTTTACGACCTTGGTCGCTACCGTTGTTAGGTGGACCACTGCCGTTGTTAACTTAGTAGCACAGTTGTTAAGTGAATCTGGATTTTCCCCATTGACTTTGCGTATCAGAAGGTCGCAAAAGGGAATCACGTGACCTTGGGACACTGCAACCGTCATAAGTACATGCCTGTTGCCAAGCATCTGAATTTTGATCACATGACCCTGGGGATGCTGTAATGGTCGTAAGTGTGAAAAACAGTCATCAAGTCATTTTTTCCCCCAGTGCTGTTGAACTTTGAATGGTCACTAAACAAATGGTTGTAAGTTGAGGACTACCTGTGCTTTAAGAATCAGACATGCCACCCTTATTAAGATCCTCTGAAATTGGATATCACCTAGGCAACCTTTCCGTTTAAGGAAATGTTAGAGGGTTTGTTGACTCAACAACTCCAAATTGATTAGAAATCAATTGATAATTGATTAGATAAGAAATTTAATCCGTGTTCTGATGGGAATTGCCTCCAGGGTAATCTCTGTTTGAGATTGAGGAAGAAATGGCACTTTTATTGGTTACATCCTCCTCAGAGTTCAGATTTGAATGGGACTCCTTCACAGCCAAGGCTGATAAATTGGAAAGCTGTTGACCATCGCATGTCTTCAAATATTTGCTCTCGGCCATCATGATCAAAGGGTTGTGGCAGACAGGGAAGGATTTCCAAATTCAAGTTAAGCGAGTATTCAGAAGGAAGTTTCTGGAGTGGGAAGGTTTGCAACACAGGAAGTTCATTCTATGCTATATAAATAATTTCAGTAGTAATAAACCTCTGAAAAAATCTGAATATCCTTTCTCTTCTACCTTAAACATTTTTAAAGCTCTTTGCTTAGCAGGCAGAAATGTAAAGATTTAGATTTGGATTCCCCAGAAACCCAAGGATTAAAAAAAAAAAACATTTACATTTCATTTTTCATGTGTATGTAGCAGGAAAGGGTTCAGTTACTATTTTTTTTTAAAAAAAATCATAAGCCAAATTTGCTGATTAGGCTTTCCTAGGGGAAAATAAATATATGGAATAGATTTGTGGCAGTAGTCATTTTTTAAATGTTTGCACATTCCTTTGTTAACTATTGGAATAATACTATTTTCTCAAATTTCAGTGTTTCCTTAGCAGTATAGCAGGTTATCTTGGTTTGGCATAAATGTCCAAGTTAAGTATTACTGGGCTGCACATTCTTGTTGGTTACATTATAATCTTTACCTTCCTTTGCAAAATATGTCCTGTTAACTGCTTGTTGTGGACAGTCTGATTAAAAACTGGCTGTTTGGTGAATAAACACACTAGAGTTTCTTGTCCATGCAAACGAGCCCAAATACCTTGATAATTGTTTATCTATAATTAAATGGAAAATGGGATCGTGATGTATTCCAGATTGTGCAAATGCAGGATCTGCAATCAAAATGCGACATAAAGTTTGCATATCATTTGCATATATATCACCCAGTTTAATGATATCCGTGCTGAATACCCAGCAATCTGGCCTGACTAAGTTATTTTATTGATTTACAGTCAAAGAGCTCCAAACAGGGACACAAATAGCATAGCAATAATAAATAAAAAAGCAGTATAAAGCACAGTAAAAGATACACCAAAGGAAAGTTGGAGACAATAATCTGCTTCTGTTGAGATTATCCACACAATCCTCTTAAAGAAACTAAGCCCACTTATTTTTCTAATAACATTACTTAATGATAAAATAACAGATTAACAGAGTTGAAAGGGACCTTGTAGGTCATCTAGTCCAACCCCCCGCCCAGGCAGGAGACCATTTCAGACAGATGGCAGTTCAGTCTCTTCTTGAAAGCTTCCAGTGATGAAGCTCCCACAACTTCCGAAGGCAACTTCTGTTCCATTGGTTGGTTGATCTCACTGTCAGAAAATCTCTCATTTCTAGGTTGACTCTCTCCTTGTTCAGTTTCCATCCATTATTCCTTGTCTGGCCTTCAGGTGCTTTGGAAAATAGCTTGATCCCCTCCTCTCTGTGGCAGCCCCTCAAATATTGGAAGACTGCTATCATGTCTCCCCTGGTCCTTCTCTTCACTAGACTAGCCATGCCCAGTTAAACTCAGTTCTAAAAGCTTTGTAGTTGTCTTGGAAATTCCTAAATATCAGGAATGTTTTAATCTGGTTCTAGACGCCATTCTAAGAGATCCTGCTAAAATGAATGGCCACCTCATTTACTCAAGTCCATTTTCTTTAACAGAAATATTTTCCAAGTAAATGCTTTATACGGACTCTTACTAATTTTGAAGTGTCAAGGAAAACTAGGTAAACTTGAGTATACAACCTCAAAATCTTAGTTCCTCTCTTATTTTGGCCACTCCTGTCTTTTTCTGTGGACTTAATCTAGCTAAATGTCTTACAGGCTGCCTGTGACTCTTGCAAGCGAGGAAGGGAGGTTTTTGATCAAAGCCAGCAGATGGCCCGGTGATAAAGGAGGAAGTTGGACAGACAGCTCTTGAGTCATTTCACTCACGGATGCTTCCCAGTTCTGAAGAGTTGGCTGGCAGGCAACTTTGACCAACTTTGATTCGTCTGCTGTTGCGTTGTATATTCAGCATTGTTACCCTGAGAAATCCTCCTTTGTCTGAAAATGCGTAGCGCCTATTTCAAACCAAGCACAGAAATAAACATACAGGCTTTTTCTGCTATTATGATGAGAACAACAGGCATTTATCTCTCAGAATTGCCCTGTTACTAAGGCCCTTTACGGCTCAACTTCTACTCGTGTTGAACCTGGTCAGTTCCTCGATATTTTGTGACTAGGCCACATATATATATATGTTTTTTTTCTCTGTTAAATCACCTGGTATACCCAAATATGGGAGGGAGCATACTGCTTCCTTTTTGCCTTTCGGCCCCTCCAGGGGCCATCCAGGCAGTTATTTACAAACGACAGTCCGTTTCTATATGTTACATATTTTTACATAAATAAAGGGAGACTAGTATAGATCTATTTCAAGCTATTTAGCTCTCATCAGCTAGCCACACCCTTATGGGATTAGAACCTGGGCCACTTGCCTTGTTGGGCAAGTGTTTAAACCTCTGAGCCACAGGATTCCTCTACCTATCTGCTTGTTCCAGGGACAAGGATATTTATATGTTTTTTTCTCTGTTAAATCACCTGGTATACCCAAATATGGGAGGGAGCATACTGCTTCCTTGGCTAGCTGATTATATATATATAATTATTTTATTATTTTATGGATTGGAGGTCATGGCTTTTCCCCGAGTACAGGCTGTCCTCAACTTACAACAGTTTATTTAGTGACTGTTTGAAGTTACAGCTGCACTGAAAAAAGCGACTTATGACCATTTTTCACACTTACAACCGTTGCAGCATCCCCGTGGTCACCGTGATCAAAATCCGGAGGCAGTATCTTGGGGTCATGTGATCCCCTTTTGTGATCACCTGACCAGCAAAGTCAATGGGGAATTCACTTAACTGTGTTACTAACTTAACAACTGCAGTGATTCACTTAACAGCGGTGGCAAGAAAGATCGTAAAATGGGGCAACACTCACTTAACAACTGTCTCCATTAGCAACAGAAATTTTGGGCTCAATTATGGTCGTAAGTCGAGGACTTAACTATATCTTTCAGCACTACAAGTCCCAACATTCTCGGTCGCTTAAAGAAGAATTGTAGAAACCTGCTCTAAAGTACCTTATTTTTCGGAGTATAAGATGCACCTTTTTCCCCCCTAAAAGAAGCTGAAAATTTGGGTTTGTCTTATACTCCGAATGTAGCTTTTTTGAAGCTTTTTTTCCAGCCCTAATGAGGTGCTAACAGTGAAGCAATCTTCTGTGCTTTGCTAGCTAAGCGATCTTCCCTTTGCCTGTTTTTTTTCATTGCTACTCCTTCCGAAGGTTTTTTCCAGCCCTAAGTCTTTGCAGGCTTTTTTCATTGCTACTCCCTCCGAAGAAGGTTTTTTCCAGCCCTAACCAGGGGATAAAATAATGTGCTGAAGCTGACCAGACTAAGGACGCTAGCCAGATGAATACCTGGTAGGCAGATTTCTCCCCCTATTTTCCTCCCCAAAAACTAAGGTGCGTCTTTTACTCCGAAAAATATGGTAATAATCTAATAAGGTTTGTTTCACCATCAATCTTTATTATTACTAATCATGATGCCATTTGCAATGCTTTCAACATCCAGCCAAAATTACCATGAAACTCTTAAGCTGTAGTGAAGCTTCTAGTAAATCAGCAGAGTTTCAACAGATGCTGAACCAAAATGTTTGCTTGGTGTATTTTAAAACATTTATGCTTAAAGCTAAAATTAAAAAGATGATAGGTCACAAATGTTTTGGTCCAGTCCCTTTGGTGGTGAATTTGGGTTTCTCTGTAGACCAAGAAGGTTTTTGCCAATTTAAGCCATACTGTCCAGTTTTCTTTCATAGGCCTAAGCAAATATTGTTATCTAAATGAGTTTTAATTGATGAGCCATGATAACAATCCAGACACCGTCCATTCACTACCATTTAAGGCGTACTAAAAATTATCTGTGTAGCTGTTTGCAGAAGGTTGTCATCACACCCATGGTTGGTTGGTTGGTTGGTTGGTGATTGATTGATTGAATTTATACGCCACCCATCTCACTGTTGAGTGAGTGAATTACAATAGAAAAATTGTGGATAAGCAGCAGTTGGAGACAAGGAGTACTGTGATAAATGGTGAAAAAAACTGGCTCATTTGGTGGCTTTTTTTTCTGGGGGGGAAAAAGTGTGTTTCTATTGGCTTTATTTTCAGGCCAAAAGAAAACAAAAGTTGTCTCTTTGCTCAACGCCATGCAGGATGGTCCTTACCTTTGTTTGAGAGGCAGGGAACCTGTGCAGAACCCACCGAGGCAAAGGAAGGAGCACTCTGCCAAGTAAGAGCCACACATTCTGCAAAGGCTGCACATTTGCTTTGGAAGCCCTCACTGCTGGTCTCTATTGCATGGTTATTTTTGGAGCCTCTTCTATACATCCAAGTAATCTAGGACAGTTTTCGAGGCTGTCCTGCAAGTTTTGTGCTCTCTGAAGCATCTCTCAAATGCTTGGCCCTGCCCTGTTGAGAATGGGACATTTCCAGGTAGGAGAAAAAAAAAATGAAATAAAATCCCTGGTTAAATCAAGCATGAATTTAGCCTATTGTGCATTGAAGCATTTTATGATAATAGCAAAAATGTTCATTGCTCTGAGAGATGTTCCAAAGATACTGTGCCCCTGGTTTATACATTAAAGAGATTTTCATGTCTGGTGAAGAATAAACAAAATGCTTTAATACAGAATTCAGTAGCTACTTGAAATATATAATGCAGATACTTTTCGACTTAAAAAAAAAAGATTTAATAGATAAGTTATATGAAATGTCCCGTTCAGTTATTTGGAATAACTAGTGGGTAACATTTTCCTCCTCCACAAGAATTTATAACTGGAGTTTTACAACAGTCATTCCTGAACACATGACCAAAGGAATCCTACAATGAAAGTTTACTTTCGATTGTGTCTCATCATCTATCCCTTAATTAAAAGCCACACTCATTTTGGGACTTCTTTTTCTCATATTGCCCTAACCTTCACTCACTTGGGAAGTCTTCAACCTTTGCAAATTGTTGCTTTCCAACTGCTCTCCAGATGTGTTGTGTGTCAATCCCAGCATGGGAAGTGTAGTCCAGCACTTCTGAGGGCCTCAGATTAGAAAAGTGGTGTCAGGCAGGGTTTATTTCTCAGTCACTCCCTAGTTTTGCAGTTGTAGACACAGTGCGCTAACTGGCTTCCAATGGTGGGTAAGCAGAAGTTCAAAGCATCTCCCCCATTATAATAAATTATATAGTTTTATCTTTTAATATGGTAAGCCGCCCAAAGTTACCATGTGGCAAGATGGGTGGCTCAAAATTTTGAATGAATGAATACATAACGTAAAATTTTGGCCAACTGGTCCATGGTTTTGTAGACACAATTGATTATGCTATATCCTGTAGCATTAGTCTTGGGAAGAAACATTGTTGATGAGTCTTCCAATGTTATTAGTAGTTTGTAAGGATGATCAGCTTGGAAACCAGCGGTGGGTTGCTCCCGGTTCGGACCGGTTCTTAGAACCGGTAGCGCCGGTGGCCGGAGGCTCCGCCCACCCACCCGGGACACATCTGCGCATGCGCAGAAGCATCACACGCGTGAGCCGGCAGCAAAATCATTTAGAACCCACCACTGTTGGAAACATGATCTTAACGGCTTGTTGAGCTGTTCTACAGAAACTGGTGGTTTGTCGGTTTGCTTTTTAGCTGAAATATTTGTTGTATAGTTTTTATTCTGTGTTCGATACTGTCGGGGGGGGGGTGTTGCAGTATAAAATGAGGCCTAAGGATGAATAAGAACCCTTTCTAAAAGTTTTTGATATGAATTGGCTTGTTCTCTGCCTATTGTTTTATAAAAGTAGAGCTTTTATTGAAATTCAGCAGTTTTCCAAAATTCGGACCATTCCAATGTGTTTTAAAGTACTTGTTTTGTGAGAAAATACATAGTGTGTAGCAAATGCACACTTGTAAGAGAACTGTTCTATGAAAATGGATTTAAGCATGCAGAGAGTGTTAGTTCACCTCCATTTTGGGGCCCTTCTTGACATTTGTAATGAAATGGAATATTAACAAGGTCTTGTGGATTTTATTTTCCCGGTCTTGCATTGTTTCATCTTTGCATGACTTCAGTGTCTCCCAACTTTTTGAATTAAAATGTGCTTGCATAATAACTAATGGTGTTGAAAATTTTAACTGGCATTTACAACCTGTTCTCATCCCTCTCATTCTTTGCTGATCACATCTGATAAATGCTACGGCTGGGGTTGTTTCTAAAGCACGATTACCACTTTTTGACGTATGAGAAACGCGTCCCAAGAGCAGATCCTGGAAACGTGCCTTGTAACAGCTGCAGATGTCAGCTAGAACATTTCAAGTTTATAAATCTCATGTCTGGAATTTGGCTGCTAAATACCGTTGAATCACTTACAGTGCCCTGGTATGGGACCAGTTCAGAGCAGAAGATGGTGCTCCATTATCCTGGGCAGGGAGGGGGGGGGTCTTGTGCCTCTTTGACAGCTGCTTGTGTTTGCACAAAGTGTGTGCAAAAGACAAAACGTGTGTATTTTTAGCCTTGGATGTGTTCCATTAGAATAAGAAAATAGTCAACATGCCCGTCTGGCGATTCTTCAAATGCAATGCTTCCAGGGTTCTGAACTCAATGTAAAACTGGAACAATGGCGTTTTGAGGTCAACTTGCTTTCACCCCTGGGCCACAAAAAGGGTGGAGAGAGAGAGAGAGCGCTTATGCTATCTGTCATCCGAATTGCAGATGTCTTTTTAAAATTTATTTTCTTTTTGGAAAACAAAGTGTATCCAAGAAATAATGAGAATAGAAGTCTGGCATCATCCTTAGTCCAATCTATGTAAGTGTCTGAGTAAACAGTGAAATATCTTCTCAACGTCTTGAAGTAAACTCTTTGGGTTATTCAGCCAACAGTTGGAGGACAGAATGAGCTGCTAACCCATCTTTCCAATTGCGCTTTCTGAATGTTTTGATTTTTTTTTTAAGGGGAATATCTTCTTGGTCATTTCTTTCTGGATGCCCCAAATACTGCGGTCAGGAGACACATGATGTTTCATTCAAAGTCAAAGCATTTTGCACCGCCTGATCACAAGGCTCTGGTATTCCTTCCTGAGTCTTTTTTGTAGGGCTTAGTTTAGGGGTGAAATGCTACCAGTTTGGGCCGGTTCACAGCACCGGTAGTAAAAAATACTAAAAAAAGTTTTTTAAAAAAGTTCCGACGATCGCGCGTCGCACAGCTGATCTTCGAAACTTTTTTTCCCCTGAAGCCTGCTAGGCCAAAAACGGGGGGTGGAAAGAAAGAAAGAGAGAGAGAGAGAGAGAGAGAGAGAAAGAGAGAGAGGAATGGAATGGAATGAAAGAAAGAGAGAGAAGAGAGAGAGAAAGAGGGAGAAAGGGAGAAAGGGGAGGAAAGAAAAAGAAGAAAGAGAGAAAGAGAAAAAGAGAAAGAAAGAGAAAGAGAGAGAGAGAGAAAGAGAAAGAAAGAGAGAGAAAGAGAGAAAGAAAGAGAAAGAAAGAAAAATAGAAAGAAATAAAGAGAGGGGAGAAAGAAAGAAACAAAAAAAGAAAAAGAAAGAAAAAAGAAAGAAAAAGAAAGAGAGGGAGGGAGGGAGGGAGGGAAAAAGGAGAGGAAGGAAGGACTACAAACCTGGCACTAGACGCAGCTTCAGAGGATAATCCAGGGCTGGAAGGGACCTGGAGGTCATATAGTCCAATCCTGCTCCAGCAGGACATTGTTAAAGTGAGTTTCTGTCTTTTGATCCCCAGTCACATGACTACATAGCCACGCCCACCCAGTCACATGACCCCACCAAGCCACGCCCACCAAGCCACGCCCACAGGACCGGCAGGAAAAATTTTTTAGATTTCACCACTGGCTTAGTTCCTTGTTCCCTTCCCTGGTTTTGATAACTCTAGAATCCGCCGGGATGTCTGAATCAAACAAGGGGGGTTTGTACTATTAGGGAATTGTCCTCCAACCATGGCTGATGCTTTTGCAGTGTGATGAAATGTCTAACAGAACATGAGGCATGGAGGAGGGAGAAGGACTATTCCAGGAGGGAGCTTAACATCTCAGTATCCAGGGAAGAGGGGAAAACTTGAAAAAGACTGGGTCAGTTCGCGAGGTATTAGCTGATCTGGAGAACTGCTTTGACGTGATTTCAAGATTCTGTAACATTATCCTGCTAGCAATAAATATCTTTCAGGAAATTCTTGTTCCTGAGTGTGTAGAATCTGTAGCACTTAGTATGCCGTCTGGGATTTGGAGGAGTGTTGCTATGTCTCAGCATCATGCTAAGATACGATGTGGCTTAATGATTTTGAGGTTGACTCAGAAGTTAGGTAACCATGGTTGCATGGTCTTAATAAAACAATGCCTTAGCACACTCCACACATCAGGCATTATGTTTTTATCAGATACAGCTACTGATGCATTAGTCGGGCAAGAGAAAATGTCTTACATAGGAGGCACCAGGAATTAAGGTCCATCCAAGGGAGACGAACTTCTTAATTAAGCTGCTATGATGACATCAGCTGATAGCTTAGTGACCCTAAGATCTAAGTCCTTAGATGGGAGAACACCAGGAAATTGAGGGGTACAGTTAGATTGGGATGTGGAAACAATGTCATGGAAGATCGGTAGCTGGTGACAAACTATTTATACATTTCCCCCCCCTCCCCCAAGAAAACTACATGGAGGTGTAGTAATAAAGTACTGTAAGTGTGCATGTAAGTCATCCAGCTCAGTTCAAGGGAGTCTCTTAATTAAGAGAAAACATGGAGTCATACTAGCAAGAACTCAAGAGTTGGGGTTGGCAGAATAGCCTCTGAGGACACCACTGTGTATTCTGGCACTGTGCCCTTGGCACCTGTCAAGGCCTTCTACTCTTCTGATTATTATTAGTCAAAACATATGTTTGGCCACCTTTATTCACTTATGTCTGCTTTCTTTGGGAACTGGAACATGTCTTACTCTTTTGCCCATGAGACAATGGGAAATTCTTCTAAAAGTCAAGGAAGAAGATAGACAGATAAAATTGCTTTTCGATTGCTCCCTGGACGTGATCTCTCATCCCCAAAGGCAAAATATGTGGTCCAAAGAAATCCACCAGGGTAGCGAGGGCCATGTGTGCTTCTAAAAAATGTGCGTTGCACAACCAGATGTCCCTACCCTGTTAACCATTTTGTGTTGGCATCTTTGACCTATTCTCAAGACTCCAACATCACCCTCGTGAATGACTGCAATGTAAACTGCCAAAGTGTTGATCATGTCTTCTTCTAAAAGGATTTCTGCATCGGAGGACAATCGGTGCTTTCATGATATGCAATCAAAAGGATCAGTTGCCATCAGTTAGAAGACATTCTTGGCTTTGTAGCTGATCTGATTGTGCTTCTCTATAATAAGAAATCAGTTGGCTGAAGCCCCAGATTTCTGAGGTCTGGGGGTTGCTTTGTCAGCTTTGGGCGATTTTGAAAACAAGCCAGCTTCGCAGGACAGGAAGTCAACAGAGTTGGTCTTGAGTAGGATGTATCTGGGCAGTCTTCTGCTGGAGTCTTCTTGCTACTGGCAGAAATAATAAAAAATGGTTATTTAAAGAGGAGGAGTAGGGAAGACAAGTTTGACTGTTCAACATACTGTATAGGGCAGTGTTCTTCAACGTTGGCAACTTTAAGATACATAGACTTCAACTCCCAGAATTTCCCCACGCTGGCTTTGGAATTCTGGGAATTGAAATCCACATATGTTAGGTTGAGGAACACCACAATACAAGAATTGAAACTTGTTCAGGGATGGTGCTTTGAAGTATATTTTAATTTCACTTTGATGCTAAGGAGGGAAATAGCATAAAAGTAGCATAACTATGAGTGATTTTAGTTATTCTAATCTTCTTTTAAGTCAGGGAGAGCTATAATATCAGCAGGCTTGCTTGCCACTAGTGGTCGCTAAAGACCCTCCTTTCTCTAAGGTTGAATGGCTTCATCAGGGCTTTGCAGTTCCTTATCGCCCGAGTTCTCCAGGTACAATTTGCAACACAGCTTTGGTCTTTCCATGCATCGTCCCACATTTGCTGAAAACTCCTAAAAATGCCTCTGTTTTAAAAAGTCGAAGGAAGGTTACACAATGCATCTTAACTTGCAATTTAGGGGAAAACTCACTGAAAGTGTTCTTCCCAGGCAGTTTTGTGTCTCATAAGGCCAAATGAAATGAGTCACTTTGGGTGACGCAGCCAGAAAAATAAAAATAAAAAACAGAAATCAAGTGTGGAATCCTTAGGATAATTTGGATTTGAAGGCTGAAGAGCAAATTCTGATTATTCCACAGGCATTTAAGGAGGGTTTTGACAGTGTTCTTACATGGTCGTCTTATCTACTATTAAATGTTCACTGCTAATTTTGCTACAATAAACACAGAGGTATTCTAGTTTTCTAGAGGTTTTTTCCCCCCATTTACCTTTAAGTCAGTGGGGAAAAAAAGGCACATTTAAATAAAATATCTAGAAAAGTAATCCAGATGCTCCACATTTTTGTTCCATTTTGTTTTGTTTTATCTTTAGTCCAAGAATTTCTGAGCTAACAAGAATTCCATACCACTAACCTTTTCTATTGCTGTGATGGATTCAGAAAGTTTGCCTCTTCTGGCCCTTCATCAGCCACAAAATGTCTCTTGTGTGTCTTCTAGAATTAGAGAAAAACGAACAAAAATCCCTAACAATCTATTTCCTCTTTTCTCCTTGTGCTGTAAATGTAGGAAGGAGATGGGATTGAACAGTAAGACGAAATGTTTTTATATTAAAATGCCAATAGGTCTGGGAAACGTGTCCTAGAAGCAGGCTTGAGGTGAAGGACTCTTGACAGGTGAAAAGTAACAGGTAGTAGAATCAATTTCCTGTTGCAGGTTTTGTGCTTTCTGTGGGGATTTATCTTCTCTGGGGATTTATTCCCATGAAAAGCTCCCAATATTTTATATAACAGTTTCTCCCTTCAGTCTCACAATCTAAAATACACATGGCACATAAGAAAAAAGAGTTTCCCTAAAATTACAAGAAGAAAAACAAGGAAACTCTGGCACCGGGTCTTAAGGTTACGTAAGTCTTAGAATGACCAGAGGTTACCCAGCTGTGAAACAGCCAAAGGCTCTTTGATTAATGTGTGTACAGAATAAACTGATACAAGCACAATTTGAAACAGGAGAAAGACCAGTGGTGGGATTCAATTTTTTTTACTACCAGTTCTGTGGGCGTGGCTTGGTGGGCATGGCAGGGGAAGGATACTGTAAAATCTCCGTTCCCTCCCCACTCCAGGGGAAGGTTACTGCAAAATCCCCATTTCCTCCCCATCAGCTGGGACTCAGGAGGCAGAGAATAGATGGGGGGGGGGCAGTCAGAGCTGGTATTTACTTGTTCTCCGAACTACTCAAAATTTCCGCTACCGGTTCTCCAGAACTGGTCAGAACCTGCTGAAACCCACCTCTGAGAAAGACCAAAAACTGGTGGTTTCTCAGCTGGTGAAAGATCCTTTCTTTTCTCTCGCCCTGTTCTGTGGGGTATAGATTGATAATTGGGGGAGAAAGAAAACTTGATGAAATTGGTTGTACCAGAACTGAAGATGACTCTCCTCTCCTCTTAACTACAATGTAATGGTCTTATCTGGTTCTTCCAACAATCTTTACTTCAAAAACAAAAATGACAATTAACCAGAACAAAATGGTACCCTGAGTAGTTCTGATCAGAGGGTTAATTGGTTACACCTGGGCATTTTATGATATGAAGGTAAAATAAGTTGAATGGCAGTTTTGAGACAGATAGGTTAGTTTTCCTATCCCAAAGTGTCAAGGGGGTTTGCTTACCAAATAATGGAAGGAAAATAGAATTCATATGCTCATTTGCATAAAGGTTGCATAAATTAAGCCTCATGAGATACTATTTCCTCCACATTATAGAAAGAAGAGTTAATAGGCCAGCATAATCTCCAAGTATGTTTTAGGATTAACCTTGAACATCTTCAGATAACTTTAATCTGGGGCAAGATGAGGCCTCAGGTATGTATCAGCAGGTAGATATTAGGAGGTCTTTCCACTGTGTATACCATTGTGTAGTCTCCCAAGACGTATCTTTAATCAGAATACAGTTGCCTTCTTGTGTCATTCTTGTTCAAGTTGCTGTCAAGAATTTCAAAAGGTTGAACAACTCTAGTCTGAGAGATACAGCTCCTCTTTTGTGTCCGGGCGTGTAGGATACATGATCTTGACCAGGTCTACAAGGTATGGTTAAAAGAAAGTCCAGATGGGCCCGTATTAGTGTGATCAGAACTCTGCCTGCTTTTATAAGTATCATGATGGTTTAATCACACCATCTCTGCTGCCATTTTAACCTTACCCTCCTGACATCCTTGGATGTGATTGCTAGAAAAGTGAGCCTTATTGCTCAAAAAGCTTTAAAACACCAGGATTCCTGAGGTAGGACATCTGAAGACGGCGTTGGGACTTCAACCCTCAACTTGAATGGGGAAAAAAAAACCCTGAGAGGTTTGCTTTCACCCGAGAAAGGGTTCCAGCAATTGAAATAATAGTAATTTTATTTAAAGAAGGCTCCTGATAACAACCAAATAACAACCTGGAGTGATTAAGCAGCTAGTCTGGCCAAGAGAACATCTCTTACAGTTGATTGATATTGTATTCCTAATCCGGTTTGATGTTAGCCAATACTTACAGAGCCAAAGCTGAGTGTCTTCTCTACAATTATTCTCCAAGGGAAAAGGTCAATATAGTATCCAAGTGGAAACATTAGTTTATCAACAGCACGTTTGTTACATGACTCACTTTAAAGAAATGCAAATTTACTATAAACTGTACAATAAACTTACTAAGTTGGACAATAAAGTTTATTTTTACTTTTGTTCCTGAGCATGACCATCAATGCTGGTCCTATTTGTAGTCTCCCTATTTTGTAAGTCACATTACTAAATAAACTGAAAAGTCCAAAATTGAGAGAATATATAGGATGGGATGGGATGGGATGGGATGTGGATTTGGATTTGGATTATTTGGATTTGGATTATTTGGATTGGGATTATTTGGATTGGGATTATTTGGATTGGGATTATTTGGATTGGGATTGGGATTGGGAATTGGATGGGATGGGATTAGATTCTTTATTGGCCAAGTATGATTGAACACACAAGGAATTTGTCTCCGGTGCAGAAGCTCACAGTGTAGAGAAAATTTATTAGTGGTAACTATGCCAGGAAGGAGCTTACTTCACTTCAGAGAGGACGCCATCTCTTATTGTTTCTTAAGGAATGCCCAGGTGATGCCCTGGTACCCAACAGCAACTCATAGCTGATCTGCTAAGGAATAAACGAGACGGAAGTTAGAAGACTTAAAAGCACTTGAAAGGACATTTTTTTTGCTAAGTGGAAGGGCTGTTTTTACTTAACTGTTTTTCTAAAGAATCCACACTGGCGGCAAACGTGTGTAGTAATATCCAGGATGGTGTTTTTTTTGTTTTTTGTTTTAAAGCAGGGCTGCCTTTTCCTGTAAGGGCCCTAACATTCCTTCCAAATTAGTACAATTCCTGTGTTTCTGTGAAAAGAAGAGGCCATTTGGCAAGAGACTTTTGAGCAAAGCCTTGAAATACATGGGGCATATTTGGCTAGAGGGATATTAAACGGGAAATGCGTCTGAGATTACAAGATCTCAACAGTCTTCTTGAGAAGAGGATGGGTGATAAAAGTTTTGTTCAAGTGACTGTATAGCTTGTTAGCAGGAATAATATCTTGGTTATCCCAAAGGTGCTTTTCCAAGAGGCAACTGGACTTTCTTTGTTCTTCCTTGAAGACAGTTCCCTTCTCAGTTCTGAAGAAGCTTCTTGGATGAGAAGCAAAAGGTCTTCAAGGAAAAACAAAGAAAGTCCAGTTGCCTCTTGAAAAAGCACTTGTGGGACAGCCATGACCTGGATGACTGAGAATCTCCATAGACAAATACCTTAGTTAGCAAACTAGTGAGATATTCTTGTTAAAAACAGAAAGATGTATTTTTTTTTAAACAACAGAACGGACACACCACTTCTGATGAGGTCTATGGAAGCTTCCATCCTTGACCACAGTCCTCCAGTACTCCTTCAGTACAGAATCACCTCTACCTGGGCAGGGCAGGTGATCTCTTCACATGGCTTGACATGTCAGCTGGTGAACCTGGTCTTTTAATAACTTCTCCACAATCATTTTGTTCATGGACAAAATGATTGAAGGATCTGTATTCTTATCTGCTGAAGCCCCAAGGTTGCCTTCGAAAGTTAATTCAATGGGCAAGGATCTTGGTGAAGGACCCACTTATGTCTGCCTGCCTTTCCAGATTAACCCATGTATTTGAGCCCAGGATCAACTTGATCTTTTTGATCGGCTGACACAATCGGTGTAAGTACAAATTTGTGAAGTACAGATCGCTTCATGTTTCATCCAGTTGGGGAATAAAAAAATCTTGATGGCCGTTTCTAAGAAAGTCAGCCAATGAACCAGCCATGGTGTTATGCCTTTTTAATTTGTTTGACTAGATTTGTAGTAGTTAATCATTTGCTGCTCAGCATTTTCATGCTTGCGTAGAAATGAAATGTTCTTTGCCTTTAGCTGTGAGGGGGGAAAAAAAGCCCTTAGTATTCCACCTACTACTGGTTTCAGTTTTGGGAAATACTGCAGAATATTATGTCATCCCAGGCTACTGTGCATCAGACTGATTTACACATTCGCTTTGCGGAAAACAAATATTTGGTGAATTTGTAGAAGTCTTCTTCTGAATTTCGATATTATGGAAGGTCAAGAGAAAAATGTGAGCTTATAAAATTCAGCTCAGTAGGTAGCAGAAGCTTGTATATGGATGTTTGATGCAAAAACGAAGCATTGTATCGGGTTACATAATTCTAATGCAAAATCGTCATTTTTTGGCTCTCTGGCAATGAATATATCTTTGAGCTGTGTCCATTTTTTTTAATGATATGTATTTAAAAAGTTATAATTTCATGCTTTGTTTAAATGACTTTTACCCACCCTTGCAGAATTAAAGCTAGAAAATGAAATGCTTTGACTGTATGAAAGTACTGAGAACAAATACTGCAGTAATTGTGCTATGCCGAGGTGAATAATTAAATCATTTTGATCTGTAAGTCTTCTTAAATTTAATGCCAGAGTGATGCTTGTCTTGTGGTAAAGAGCCAGGGGCTGGGATGTGAACAGAGATGTGGGTGGGTGGATATGTTGGCAATGAGATTTTTGCTTAGGGTCTCTTGATTTTATAAATGGATACATATTGTGTACTATGTTTTTTTTTTAATTTGTTCGCTGCCCAGTGTGTCACTGGTTAAATGGATGGCCATTGTAAGAAAAAAAAAACTTACATCAATCAATAAGGAGCTACTTTCAATTTGTCCAGAAATGCATGATGGACACGAGCAGTTGGATTTAATTATTTTCATATATTAATATCGTATTATATTATAAATTCACCTGGCCATCTCATAAACGTGGCTCTGGGCAGCTGACGAATAAAAAACGGAATAAAAGCAATAACCAAAATGGTAAATACAGGTAAAAATTTATGACCACAATTGAGCCCAAAATTTATGTTGCTAAGTGAAACATTTGCTAAGTGAGTTTTATGACTTTTCTTGCCACAGTTGCTAAGTGAACCATTGCATTTGTTCAGTTAGTCACATGGTTGTTAAGTGAATCAGGATTCCCCATTGACTTTGCTTGTCAGAAGGTTGCAAAAGGGGATCACATGATTCCAGGACACTGCAACCGTCATAAATATGAACCACTTGCCAAGCATTTGAATTTTGATCACGTGACCATAGGGATGCTGCAACAGTCATAAGTGTGAAAAATGGTCATAAGTTCCTTTTTTCAGTGCTATTGTAACTTCGAATGGTCACTAAGTGAACTGTTGTAAATCGAGGACTACCTGTAATGCAAATAGCATAAAATAGTAGCCTGCAATACTCACCGCTAATATCAGGGACCTAGGCCTGATGACAAAACCAAGTCTTAGACCAGCAAGGCCACATCAAATCTGATCTCTCATCATCATCCTCTTTTAACAACCCCATAATCCCTTGTGGGGTGGAGTCTGGGCAACTGAATGGAGCTGAGTGTTTTAATGGCCAGATGCCCTTCCTGTCACCAATGCGGAGTTTTGTTTGGCAGATATATTCTCAGTGTGCCCAGAGAGAGAAATATGGAGAGAGAGACCTAGGATCAAACTCACAGCCTCCTGATTGTGAGGCGAGAGCGCCACCTCTAGGCCACCGCACCACTCATCAAATCTGATCTCTGGAGAGATGATATTCAACATGGCGGGTACCATAACCAAAAAGGCTCTGTTCCTGGGTCCCACCAGATGGCACTCTCTTGTGGACGGGATTGAGACCATGCTTCTCCTGCTGGATGTAACAGGATGGGGGTGGACCCCACTGTGGAGAGGTGGTGGTCCCATAAGTAACCCAGCCCCAAACTCTGAAGGGCTTTAAAGGTAACCACCATATGTTCTGAATGACTGGCATGAATGTGCTGCAGCATTCGGCAACAGAGGAAGCTTCTCAGCAGGCCAGCCCCACGTAGAATGGGTTGCAGCATTGCAATTGGATTGCACTCTCTTTGGGGAATGGCCTTTTAGCAGGATGGCCCAGATTTTTTACTGGGCTCGTTTGGCACTGATCGTTGGGGTTGAAGGGGTGTCCCCGACATTGCCCTAACCAGCGGTGCTCCCTCAAAAGTACTAAGAGTAGTAAGTGCCTCAAATCTAAGATTGATGTCAGGATAATTCTCTGCCCTTTTCCAATAAGGTTTTGGCAGTTGTGGAAAGCAGCTGTCCTTCTCAACGTGTTAGGGCTGCTTTCAAACATTGAGGGCAATAAATATTGAAGCTCTCATCTGCCACGTTTTTGAAAATCAAGGGTGGCGTTTCTAATTTTTTGAGGGATGTTAATTTCTGGTTAATTGATTGGATTCCCAATTAGATTAGATTGGATCCCAGTCAATCAAATCTTTATTGCGGTCACAGAGCAGCATAAGAAGGGTAAACTTCAAACAATAATTTTAAAAACAAAAGAGGATTCCTGTATCCTGTGTGCCTTCCTGGATCCTAGGTATCATCTCTAGTCATACAGACAAGCGTAATATATCTGAAGTGCTAGACTTTTTTCTTTTTTAAGTGGAATAAAATTGTAGCTTTATTTTCATTTTTTTTGTTTTGTTTCTTCATCTGGTAGCATTCTATATTAAGAAGACTCAGCCTTGTTTTCATACATATTTGAAATCCCCCTGGTAAGCAAATTCTCCAAGAAAGAGTTATGGATCCCAACTCTGGTTTGTGGCTTTTGAAAGCGTCTCTTCTGTTGCCATGAGGGTGAGCATGCAAGGAAGGAGGGTTTTGTCTGCATTGTTTGTGTTAGCAATTATACTGGCATAGAAGGTTTTTCCAAAATGAAATGTTTCTTAAGATTTTCAGTCAATCTTGGACGGGGGGGGGAGGAGACAGTCAGTGAAGGAGAGGGTTGATACATGGATGAAGACTGAACTTTTACCCTCTTTTTTGGAGAAGACTTCGTGTGTTCTTTAGACCACAAAGTGGCAGGAAACGGTGCTGTTAATTTTCAGCGGTGGCAGTTGGGAGAGGCTGGGGAGCATGGAAAGGAGGCCTTCAGGAACTCTGCATAAATCTAGGAAGCCCGTTGCCCTGTTCACGATTTAATTTATATTAGGCAGATGCCGAAAGCCCTACATGATTTGTGATAGTCTTCTATAACTAAAAAGCATCGAAACATAAATGTTTATTTTAGAGGTTGTGAGGAGGGGCTAGGCAATTTGGCTTTTTGTGTGTGTGTGTGCCAGTTTGAATAATATATACTTGAGCATCATTTGGAATTTTTAAAAAATCTGCTCAGTGGATACCATGTCCTGTGTACATCCTTTGTAAGATACGGGAAGTCTGCAAGCCA
This sequence comes from Thermophis baileyi, assembly GCA_003457575.1. NCBI lineage: Eukaryota > Metazoa > Chordata > Lepidosauria > Squamata > Dipsadidae > Thermophis > Thermophis baileyi. The sequence continues at coordinate 166,244 of QLTV01000970.1, forward strand.
TGCCCAATCTCTCATACTTCTGTTCCCTTTGGGACTGTCAGCCCAGGAAACTTCTGCTGTCTTTGGGTGTGCTTGCAAAGAAGTTGGTTCTTAACAGTCAGATGATGCTTTGCATCTTTTAATTTTAAATTGACTCCACCAACCCAAAAAGGCATAGCTTTTTTTAAAAATAATAATAATAATAATCTTGAAATCTGCATGCTTTCCTCTTCCGACGATTTTTATTTTGGGTTCCTGGAATCAAGATTCCTCCGATCAGAGGCACATGTCTATTACAGAGGGGGGGAGGGGGAAATGTATTGCCTCTTTTGCAAGAATTCACAACTTGCTTTTTAAAGTGTCTCTGTCCAGACAGCTGCAAAAATAAACGATAGCGATTTCTCTTGCTTTGATGTTGCATCAGCAATGACTTCAGTTCCCTGCTACCAAACACAGATTTTGATACCATAAATGCTCCTTTGAAGAGTGACTCTTTGGCTATGTTAATATGCTCTGCATGATAATGTAGATTTCAAATATATTTGGGCCCCAATCTCTGAATCTTTAGCTTTTGTCCAGCATGGACACTCGCATGATACCAAAGTCAAGTTTTAGACAAGCTAAAGAGAATCTGCAAAATTATGGGCGTCTCAGATGAAAGGACAGAATTAAAACACAAAACCACAAATGGAAGTCTGCTGAAGGAAGAGGAATGTAGCCCTCTTAAATATTCACCTGCCTATCTGGGTGGCAGCTCCTAGTTGACTTTGGCTGATCTTGAGAAGCTAAGCAGAACTGGACCTGGTTAGTATTTGGAAGGGAGAACACCAGGGAATCCCAGGGGCTGCAAGCTACTCTGGAAAGTTTAATAAAAACAAGTCATGAAAGAAGATAGTAGCAAATATTTCTACACTTTTGCCAGGAAAATAGGATGGCTCCTCCTGAGAAGTCCTAGGAGTTGAGCTCACCTTGAAGGAGATTTCAAAGTTGAATGGTTTTTATTGTCTATTGATTTCTGAATGCTAGAGAGGGACACAGATGAGTCCCTACAGGATGCAAAGCTATTGACTCGTTTAGCTAGCATCAGCATTGTTGAAATGTTTGGGGATAGATTTGATTACAGCTAGTCCTTGACTTAAGACCACAACTCAGTCCAAAATTTCTGTTGCAAAGCGAGATATTTGTTGAGTTTTGCCCCATTTTACGACCTTGCTTGCCACAGTTGTTAAGTAAATCACTGCAGTTATTAAGTTACTAATATGGTTGTTAATTGAATCTGGCTTCCCCATTGACTGCTTGTTGGAAGGTCACAAAAAGGGATCACATGACCCCAGGAAACTTCAACCATCAAAAATATGAGTCAGCAAGCATCTTAATATTGATCACGTGATCATGGGGTAACATGATCATGAGGTCAAGGGTCATAAGTGTGAAAAACACTCATAAGTCATATTTTTCAGTGCTGTTGTAACTTCAAACGGTCACTAAATGAATTTCTGCCTTGACACAAAAGTTTCCATAGCTTTATAGGCCCTTTCTTTTCTTGGAAATATTCCAGAGGCTACTGCCTTAAACTTTAATTACAATAACACTTATTTAGAATTTTAAGAATAATTCGTTTAAATTCAATCTCAAGGATGTTCAGTAGTGCTTTGTCCATGTTTATAGTGGACAAACTCTCGAAGTTCATGGATACCATAATCGTTAACACCTGTTTCAACTTTGTGCTGTTAGTTTTGGACGGAACATTTGCAGCCCTGTATTGGCTACAAATGAGAAAAATATGAAATGCAATCCGACATGATAACCCACAAGACTGAAGCTGAAATGCAAATTGCTTGAAATATATATTTGAGTGGAAATAGATATAGTTTTGAATGCACCTGTAATTTATATAGAATGGAGTACTTTTCTTTTTTATATAAATGGTCTGATAATCTTTATAAATATTGTAATGGGAAAAGGTTCTGTCTATTAAATTTCAGAAGTTAACCGGAGTATGTATATTTTCATAACGTGAGAAAAAAGCTCTCTACCCATTAGTTAGGTCAGATTTTGCTAACTTGTGAATTCTTTGGGGAGGTTCTGTTCATTACACAGAAATCTTCTATTCTCATGCAAGCAAACCACTTTGTACCAGCCAGTCTGGTGAAGTAAGAAAGATCCATTGGGTCTGGAGCACCCCAGGTTTCCCAAAAACTGTTTTCTAATGAGAGGAACCTTCAAGAAAATTCATTCATGGCATCCTGGCTGAGGGCTACACCCAAAATCTAATTAAAAACACCAGGTTTGACGTCCTTCTTTTGGAAGATGCTCTAGACAACAAGGAGAACCAACAAAGGAGATACTTCCCAGTTTGGTCCTTGGTGAGGATCCATCAGTCAGAGTCAGATATATTTGACCGAAATACATCTATGTTGTCAACTTCCTTCCTTCTTACCCAGATTTAAAGACCACCTCTGTGGGGACCAGAACAAGTACCAGATGGCTTGGGGCCCCAAATGGGAGAGTCTCACACTGGTTGATTAATTAAGAGCCAATCCCCACCTCCACCCCCCATCTTGTAACTATGATTTTACTTCATTTGTCCTTCCATTTCATTGTGTTAGGAATATTTATCTTTGATTATTTTGATATGTTTATGCTGTAAGCCGCCCAGAGATACTTCAAAATGAGATGGGAGGCAAATAAATTTAATAAATAAAATAAATAATAATAATTAGTGAAACACTTTTCCGCCATCCTCTGCCAATCCAATTCTGACTGCTTTCATGAGCCAAGATGGCCAGAGTTGAGGGATGTTTTGGTTAAAAATGGCTGCAGGCCACCATATGGATGATCATATGATCATCCCACCATATGACCTTCTGTTTATAAAATCAACAACCTTTATTCCTCTCTCTCTTTAATTTTCTTTTTAAATTGGGAAACCTAACACCTCTACAGTATTTTGAAGTTTCTTCACACAGAATAACAGAATTGGAAGGGACCTTGGAGGTCTTCTAGTTCAACCATCTGCTCAAGCAGGAGTCCTTGTACCATTTCAGACAAATGGTTGTCCAATCTCTTCTTAAAAACTTCCAGTGATGGAGCAACCACAACTTCTGGAGGCAGGTCATTCCAATGATTAATTGTTCTGTCAGGAGATTTCTCCTTAGTTCTTGGTTGCTTCTCTCTTTGATGAGTTTCCATCCATTGCTTCTTGTCCTCCCTTCGGGTGCTTTGGAGAATAAGTTGACCCCCTCTTCTTTGTGAAGACTGCTATCATGTCACCCCTAATGATTTGAACTTTGATCCCAACTTGCTAGCTGAGACTTTAGTTGATCATTTAGCTCTCTAAATGTGGTCAACTCAACTATCCTTAGATAAATGAACAATGAGTTACAGGTTAATAGGTACTGAACATTGGGCATTTTGGTGTCAGTCCCCTATATGTTATTGTGGTTATTAACTCCATGCTGGTTTCCTTCTAAAGAAATTAGGTTTCCAATTATCTCTTTGTGGAATCCAGGAGTGTATTTTGGAAGACAAGAATACCTTTTGAGGTTAGAAAACGCCCAGTTTCTCCAGCCCTCCAAGAGTCAGTATCGCTGCCCAGAAAACCCCAGTATTTATCCAGCACTCTTCTGGTTTGCTAACTTCTCCCCTGTTGGGGTTTAAAAACTCAAATTGCTGCTTGCTTATGAGAAGTTTTTTTTTTTTAATTTTGGTTTTTCAGTTTTAAGATGTGCAGTACAGTCCCTCTCCAATTTTGTGGCTCTTTTGCAAAACGGTTGCTCTCTCTTTGTGTGGGTGTCTCAGTTGTGTGTTTGTGCGTGCGCACAGACATTCACAGAATGGTTGCTTTGAGAGACATAACAAGAGACAAAAATTTGCCCCCCCCATGTTCCCTGCTCTTTCTATCCTTTCTGCCTCTTAGTAACTCTTCTCCTGGCCAGTTTCCCCCCTTTTCTGAGCAAACAGAAAAATAACTTCACCTGCACCCAGCACACCTGCGCTGCAATCATCCATTTCTCCAAGAGACATTATGGGACTTGGAGGCATTCTTGGGAAGAAGGATGACCAGGGAGGTAGACAATGTGCTATGCAACAGATCAGTTCCCCCTCTATCACCACCACCTTGTTTTCTTTTAAAAAATCAGTTGGTTTTTGATGTCCAAAGACAGTGGGGCAAGGAGACCTCTTGGTCCTGTGGGAATGTCCAAGGCCACCATGCTACCTCAAAACAGCATTTTGTGTACTATTATTTTTTTCTTTCAGTCTGGCAAAAACTGATTTTCCCACACGGAAAGAAATTAGAGCCTCCTAACCTCTTATTAGCTTAAGTACCAGGGACTGAAAATCACAACAATGTCTTTTTACAGAAACCCAGTGCGTTGTGTTTAGTTTTAATTTCACTTTCAAGCCGAGGTGATGGAGGGCTGCCTTTGGAAATGTTCTCTTTGTGGAAGAATAAAGTTATGCAAGCGATCTGTAACTGGATACTCCTGAATATGCAGACAGAGTTGGTTTATTCTCAGAAGGAAGTTCAAAGACCTCAGGGGTGAAAGTCAAAGAAAAACATTAAGATCGTATCAGGTCTCTAAGTGAGGTTCCAGAGAACGAATCAGAACTTTCTCTGGGTCCAAGATGGTTCTCAGCTCAAGGATACTGAACAAAAAGTACATGGCTGAGAAAAGAGACTTCGATGTCTTAGATGGTATTTTTATGCTGTTGGAAAAAAAGAGAGAAAAAATTGGATGTCACAGCATGCAACTAAGCACTTAAAGTAGTTCTTTGGATTCATTGTGAAGCTGGAAAGGTTAAAAACAGTGGAAGATATGCAAGCCTCCTTCAGAACCAAACAGCCTTTTAAAATGGCTGGTTTTAGTGTAATAGAGAAGGCAAGGATCATCTGTTAGGAATGGATGGATGGTTTGGTTGTGCTCAAAACCACTGGGTGCCATCTTGTGGCCTCTGCGGCCCAGCCCTTCTCTGTGGGAACAGTCAACTTCTGGATGGCTCTTCCTTGACCCTGAGATACCCATGGTAGTAGCTTCTAACTGAATATCTTTTCTGCATCTGGAGGGGAAAAAAATTGCTTCTGTTTACACGTTTCTCTTATTACCATCTAGGATTTATGTATTGTTTTTACGATATGGCTTATAATGTATTTTATACTTGTAAACCGCTTTGGGATCCTTTCCACTGGAAGCAGTAAAAACATGTATGAATCGCCTCCAAAACCTGAAAAATGGACAGTGAGAGATCACTGGTGCTGATCCAGTGAAATCCAGTGAAATTGAGATCCAGTGAAACGGAAAGCTGGCCGTTCTTTATTCCATTTCATCTCCTCAGAAAATGACAAGTGTTCTCATTTTGGGGAAAGGGGTTCTCTAAATTGGAATTATTGTCAAATTGGCCAAGGTCTTCTAGTCGTTTACATGAAAAAGTTTTCATACTAGGCTATTTCACAAACTTTTAATACTCAGTTCAATCGTGCATTTCAGCATCAACATTATTTTCATTGGCAGGACAGTCTGCTTTGGGAAGTTCCCCACAGAGATGTCCACGATTGCCCTAGATTGGTTAGTAAACAAGGACAAAGATGTTGCGGTAGATCTGATTAATTGTGTGCCATTTTTATTTTCAGCTGCTGCTGAAGGAAAGGGGAAAAGTGGAGAAGACTTTTTCCAGAAGGTAAGAGCCGTTGCATTCATGGATATGCCTGCAACAACGAACAGAAATGCTTTTTGGATTGAGTCCTGAACACAATGGACAAGTTCTTGTTTTTGTTAAATCCTTGGAGAACCTAGAGTAGATGGGACATATGCATGACTAGCCCTTCCCATTGAGCAGTAATACAAAGCCATTGGATGGGTTATGCCTGATCTAAGATCCATGAGCCCAGCCTTCTCCTACCTTTGCATAGTGGACAGTAACTTCTCTTCATCTTCTCTGGGCTAATGAACTAAGCTTAGGACTGGGAAATGTATGTTTAGCTCCATAATATGGATCCAGATTCTAGACCCAGGCCCCCAATATTCTAGGTCACTCCATGATGGCCAGTAACGACTTCGGAATGTTCTTCTGTTTAGAAAAATAATATTATGTTTCCATTATGGTTAGCTTGGTTCCTAATATATAGGAATGTGGTCCTTGTGGTTTAGGTTGGTCTTACTTTCTTTTGCGGATGCTTCTGAATTAAGGGTTGGGGGGTCGGGTGGAAGGGTTTGGGGAAGAAATCCCTAAAATAATTGGCTTCTGCTTGAATTGAAGACATTCAGTTCTGGAGACAAAGGTTCTTGCTTTTCCTTTTTTTTCCTCTGCTCTGCTATTTAAGGATGGAAGGAAAAGTAATTGCAGAGATGCAGGACTTGTGGTTGGTTGACACAGTTAGGCTGAGGCATTTGTCATCTTTTGTGTGAATTGTTAAATTTGCAGAAGTTTGCATTTTTGGTAGCCTGTAAAGTATTGTGGCTGAAAGAGAAACTTTCAGAAAAGCTCTTTGGAGTAAAAGCTCATGGCTTACTCATTTCTTTCTTTCTGTTGTTTTCTTCAATCTCTTAAAACTTTTCCTTGTGTAAAATAAAAAGACATGATTTCTGGGATAAAGGAAAAAAAAAACCTCCAAAACCCACTCTGTTCTGAACTGGAATGCAATAGTAGGAATGATGATACTGTGGCTTTGAGTAACTGTCACCTCAACTTAACTCAACCGTTTTTCTAAATGGTAAATTTTCTCACAAGGATCACATGCTTGGCTGGAAGATGGGTGTCGAAATGGTGAGGGGGAGGAAGTTTGGGAATATTGTGCAATAAGTAACTAAAATGGCTACATCTTGTTTGGAAGACAGGATGACAAGAAGCTTAGAAATTTCATATATTTCCAGATGTTGCTAAGGAGGGCTGGCTGAATCAGCCAAGATCTTATTCGAAAGTGTGATTAAATTTGAATTGTCAGTTATAGTAATTAGGAATTGGGAAAACAAACCCCTTGAGTCAGCCATTTAATTCTTCAACTCAATCTGGATGTAGAGTTAGATAAACTCCTGCTTGAAGAGCAGGTGGCAGATGTGACCAGGAAGGCCTTTACACAAATCCATTTTGTGCAACAATCACACCCATTCCTAGATTGTGCCTTGATCACCTTCTCTTTGGACTGTCGCAATGTGCTCTACCTGGGGCTGTGCTTGAAGATCATCTTTCAGAAGATGCAAATGTTTCAGAATGAAGTGGTGCAAATAGTTACAGAATAACAGAGTTGGAAGGGACCTTGGAGGTCTTCTAGTCCAACCCCCTGCTCAAGCAGGAAACCCTATACCATTTCAGACAAATGGTTGTCCAATCTCTTCTTAAAAACTTCCAGTGTTGGAGCATTCACAGCTTCTGGAGGCAAGTTGTTCCACTGATTAATTGTTCTAACTGTCAGGAAATTCCTCCTTAGTTCTAAGTTGCTTCTCTCCTTGATTAGTTTCCACCCATTGCTTCTTGTCCTGCCCTCAGGTGCTTTGCAGAATAGCTTGACTCCCCCTTCTTTGTGGCAGCCCCTCAAATATTGGAGCACTGCTATGATATCACCTCTAGTCCTTCTTTTCATTAAAAGTTATGGATGCCCCATGGTACACCCAAGTAGCACAACTATTGTGAGTCTTACTAGCTCCTAATAGGTTTCCAGTACCAATTCAAGGTACTGATTACCACTTAAAAAACCCTTCCTGGCCTTGGTTAGGGTTGGACGATTTTCAAAACTGTCTGTCTCTGATCATTTCAACCTATCCCAAAGATTGAACAAGAAGGAGATTCCCTCTAGTGCCATCTGGTGGGGCCCAGGCGTTGTGCTTTCTTTGTTGTGGCATTTGTCTTATGGAACACCATACCTCCTGAAACGGGATCATCTCAAAAACTGTGTCCTTCCCTGGACATTGGACCAGGGTGCTGGATGATCCCATCAGTAATGGGTTTGAGCCTTAATGGCTTGCATTCTCTTATTGTATTGAATTGTCATTGTCTATTTTCTGTTTTTCAATCCTATATAAGTCACCCGTAATCTAAATTTTCATAGTCTGCCTTGCTTGATTAAATAAATTCACAAGCATCTGATATGATTTAATCACTGGATCATTTTCAGTTGAAGTAATGATTTCCTAATTACTGGCTGTCTTATTTTTTTTGTTTTTAAATGCCATGGACAGATGATTCGCTAACAGTTTAATCATAGCTTACCCTAAAACATGATGCTACTGTAGATTTTTTTTTTTTTGAAAAATGCAGTAACATTAACTTGCAGATTTCTAACAAAAAGGCTGTGTGTGTGTGTGAGAGAGAGAAAGAGATTGTCAGCTTGTGGGAAGACGGGATGGGTAAAGACCCCGTTAATTTGCTCTTGACTCCTAGTGAATACTTGAACCCTTGTACTTTTCTTGGCAGTGGCAGATAACTAGCATGCCATTGCCTTCTTCCAGTAATATTTTTGAGATTTGTAGTCTAGTCTATTTCCCTGGCTTCCCATCTAAGAACTGACCATTCCAGACCCCACTTAGCTTCTAAATCCAGACACGGAGAGTTTACCACCTGCTGAGACAGCTCTTGATAGCACCAGCAGATCTAAGTGCTGAGTGTTGGTCAGCCTGAGACAACCTGGCTGCTTGCCTGTGTTCTATCAATTGACCAACCTGCTGTTATCATTTCTATCTGTCATCTATCAACCATAAAAGCAGCAAAAAGTCTCGGCTTTGTGTTCTTTTCTCCACTTCTCTCCCTCCTTAAAATGAGATTGTGCCATCTGTGGAACCCATCATAATTCCCGGTTGTGTCCCAAAAAGCTCTCAGCTTCCGGAGGTAATCTGTAGCTCCAGCAAGAATGTCAGAAAATCAAGGATAGACCTGGGGAATTGCTATATGTGCATTTGTTAAAATTTGGGGAGGAGTTCCCAAACAATACATACTGTAGGACAAAAGTTTTGATCGTTTCCTTTTCTCATTTGGAAGCTGAGTGAGTTAGAAGGGCAGAAGCATGCGACTTGGAACCCGTTCACACTAGCCTGAATCACTAGATTTTCAACACTGCAGGGGTGCCAGAGTAAGGCCTACAGAACATGCTGGGTAATGCGATACATACCCACTAAGCTGCTTAAGATAATGATTTTTCTAGATCGCCCTCTGGGAAGCAAGCAAGTGGTTCCTAAGATCTGTCCATTAGCCTTTTCAGAGTTAAGTTAAAGGTTAATCTTGTGTTCACGTACTAAACCTGTTCTTGTGCCAGATTTAGTCCGCATAAAATTGTGAATGTGATACTCTTTTGGGGATCAGTATTCTACCACGTCGTCCATTTCAACCCTATCCAGAAGGAATGAATCAAGACTGAAGTCCACTTTTGATTTCTAACCATAAGTAGCCTCAAACTTCTACCTGGACCTACCTACACCTGGACCACTTTTCTAATATTCAGGATTTTTTGATTTTGCAAGAGGGTTCAAATTTCCAAACTGCTCGTTCACAGCTCTGCCAAGCAGAGAGGTTGTTCCTTTTGAGACAGTTCCAAATTTGGAATTTGGGGGAGACATATAGTTCCATCTCCTGAAGATACATAGTTGTTGTTTGGTTGCTAAGTTGTGTCTGACTCTTCACGACCCCATGGACCACAGCATGCCAAACTCCCCTGTTCTCTGCTGTCTCCCAGAATTTGCCCAAATTCATGTTCATCACATCGATAAAACTATCTAACCATCTCATCTCTGCCATCCCTTCTCTTTTTATCTTCCGTCTTTCCCAACATCAGGGTCTTCTCCAAGGAGTCCTCTCTTCTCATTTGGTGGCCAAAGGATTTGAGCGTCAGCTTCAGTGTCTCTCCTTCCAAAGAATAGCCAGGTTTCATTTCCTTTAGGATTGACTGAGTGGGTCTCCTTGAAGTCCAAGGGACTTTCAACACCACAATGTGAAAGCATCAATTCTTTGGCGCTCAGCCTTCCTTATGGCCCAACTCTCACAGCCATACATTACTATTCGGAAAACCATAGCTTTGACTGTATGGGCCTTTGTCTCTGCTTTTTAATACGTTGCCTAGGTTTGCCATAGCTTTCCTCCCAACAGATAGGTCGACCTGAGTGATTTAGCATTCAGATTTGACGCTGCTACAGTTTTTAACAGAGCCGAGGTGGCGCAGTGGTTAGAGTGCAGCACTGCAGGCTACTTCAGCTGACTGCTAGCTGCAGTTCGGCAGTTCAAATCTCACCGGCTCAAGGTTGACTCAGCCTTCCATCCTTCCGAGGTGGGTAAAATGAGGACCCGGATTGTTGGGGGCAAGAAGCTGACTCTGTAAACTGCTTAGAGAGGGCTGTAAAGCACTATGAAGCGGTATATAAGTCTAAGTGCTATTGCTATTGCTATTGCTATTGCTATTTATTTCACATCTGTGTTTGGGGCTCTTTAGGAATAGATGTATGTCATTATAGAACTGCCTTGTTTGGAAGTCACCTCCCAGCTGCAATTTATTACCCTGTGGCTGCTGAAACCCATTCAAAGCAAAGAGCATTGAGTCCTGGCTGACATTTCTCACTTTTTCCACATGGCACCATCCTCTGGAAATAGTGGCTTTAAGGAATTCTATTGATACAGGCAATAGAAAGAAGTATAAACTTTTCAGTGTGTGTATTTGTCTTTCAAATTTTTCCTGTAAGACATGGGCAAAGGATGCCATTTCTTTCATCATAATTATAGCCACGATTTCTTGAAACAGCAGTATTTGAAACTAGATTGTGTATGCTGACTTCTCCAGTTCAGAGAATGGAGGATTATTTTCTCACCTAAACTAGGAGTGGATGCACTCACGTTGTTTACTGTTTCACTGATGTTTTACAAGAAAGTAAAACACGGGGTGTTATCAATGCAGAACGTTAAAGCGTAGTGCAGCAATTAACTAGAAAGGAGGTAGACCCAGAACAGGGACTCATGCAGAGATTCAAAGAGACATGCTTAAATAATCATTCTAGGCTGCATTTCTTACATTAAGTGTTTGGATTAATAATTTGAATATTCTTGAGGTTTGGGGCTCCCTATGCTTTTCTTTCTATGTTTTAGTCTTACGGTGACAGTGGGAGCAGGGAAGATACAGGTAGTCCTTGACTTAACAATTGTTCATTTAGTGACCAACTGCATGAAGACAAAAACCTTGTTGGATTGTATTTGTCAGTTGTTCATAACCAGTGGTGGGATTCAATTTTTTTTACTACCGGTTCTGTGGCTTGGGGGGGGCGTGGCATGGCTTGGTGGGCATGGCTTGGTGGGTGTGGCAGGGGAAGGTTACTGCAAAATCCCCATTTCCTCCCGATCAGCTGGGACTCAGGAGGCAGAGAATAGATTGGGGTGGGGCCAGTCAGAGGTGGTATTTACCGGTTCTCCGAACTACTCAAAATTTCCGCTACCGGTTCTCCAGAACTGGTCAGAACCTGCTGAAACCCACCTCTGATCTGCCCACATATTTAGGATCAGGGCCTTTTCTCAATATTTGAGGGGCTGCCACAAGGAGGAAGGCATATCTATTCTCCAAAGTGCCCGAAGGCAGAACAAGAAACACTGGATAGAAACTAATCAAGGAGAGAAGCAGCTAGAACTAAGGAGAAATTTCCTGACAGCGAGAAGAATTAAGCAGTGAAACGGCTTGCCTCCAGAAGTTGTTGGTGCTTCATCACTGGAGGCTTTTAAGAAGAGATTGGACAGCCATTTGTCTGAAATGGCATAGGGTCTCCTGCTTGAGCAGGGGGTTGGACTAGAAGACCTCCAAGGTCCCTTTCAGTTCTGTTATTCTGTTATTTCACTGGGGAGTGAAGTGCTGACAATTGTTCCCACCAGCTGATGATCAGATCACTCTTTCAAAGCCAAGTTGTGAACTGGGCATCAGAGCACAATTCTGCAGGGGCAAAATAAGCCTGCCCAGTTACTGATTAATTTTGAGTAACTTTAAGAAAATGTTGGCAAAAAAATAGGGCATAGCGTAGCAAATTCAGGGAAGTATGGGAGGCTAATAGGAAACAGTCAGCTAAAAGCTAAGTTTTTAAATGTATTGATATTGTGTTTCAGTTAAAATGCTAGGATCCATCAGGTTGATTCCCACTGGAGTTAAATCAGGCTTGTCTTCTGAAAGCCATTTCTTGGTATTTTAAGGCAACTTTGCAGCAGTTCAGAATTATTACAAATTCTCCTTGTTTCTTGTCTGATAGAAAATGGCAAATGTGTTTAAATTTAAACCAATATTTCTTGTCCTTTGACAGATTATGGAGGAAACTAACACTCAGATTGCTTGGCCCTCTAAACTGAAGATTGGTGCAAAATCCAAGAAAGGTATGCCTATTCGCTTTTTTGTTGTGATTTGAACAAACCCTCATGAATGCAGCCGAATCTCGGGCTCCAAATTGATCTGATAGTAACTCTTGAAAACTTACGCTATGTTCATGTACCTTCACCTGTTTCAAGATGTAAATTACAATCTCAGACACTTTGTGCAAACTCATGGATTCTGTTTCTGTGTATACGGGAAAATGTGTACTGCATTTGTGCATCAGTTCATAAAAATGACTTAGTGAAATTTCCATCCCCGTGGGAGTGAATTGATCTCTAAATACAGGTAATCCTCAATTTACAAAACATTTGTTTAGTGACCATTCAAAGTTACAACGGCGCTGAAAAAAATGACTTATGACCATTTTTCACACTTACGACCGTTGCAGTATTCCCCATGGTCATGTGACTTACATTCGGATGCTTGACAACTGGTTCGTATTTATGACGGTTGCAGCGTCCCGGGGTCACGTGATCCCCTTTTGCGACCTTCCAACAAGCAAAGTCAGTGGGGAAGCCAGATTCACTTAACAACTGGGACAAGAAAAATAACGCAAAATTCACTTAACCGCTGTCTCACTTAGCAACAGACGTTTGGGGCTCCATTGTAGTCGTAAGACAAGGACTACATGTATACTGAAAAGCTTTTCTTGTCCCAGTTGTTAATATTATCAATATGTTAGTTAGATGTCAAAAAACTCATATCCTCATATCACCTTTGGCGTTCGGTCGATGGAGGACACCAAGCATCCTGGAGAAAGAACAAGTTGGCTTTGAAACAGCTGCTTCCTGAACCAGAGTTACATTAGGAATACACTTCCAGATGTGTTAAGACAATGTTTCCAAGGGCAGAATTAGGGGAGGAACTCCTCATCTGGGATTCCTATTTATTTATTTAGTTATTGGATTTATATTGCCGCCTATTCGCCCATGGCGACTCAAAGCGGCTTACAGAATATAAAACCACATTTAAAACAATAAAAACGACGAATCAAATAAATTAATATAGTACAATATAACAAAATCACCCCCACCCCCCGGACTCCATCCTGTTCTGGGTTCCACAGGCCCGCTGGCAGAACCAGGTCTTCAGCGCCTTCCGGAAGAGTATTAGAGTGGGGGCCATTGTAATCTCTGGGGAAATTATGTTCCAGAGAGAGGGAGCCACCACAGAGAAGGCCCTTCTTCTGGGTCCCACCAGGTGTATCTCCCTTGGGGATGGGACCCGCAGCATTCCCTGCCTCCCCGCTCTGATGGGTCGGGTAGATGTGACCGGCAAGAGACGGTCCCTCAGATGTTTAGCAGCAAGTTGGTACAGGTGTTTTAGTTTGTTCTGAATATTGAAAAATGAAGATACCTCTTTGGTTTGTAATCTCTTCAGCTGCATTACACTTGCAGAAGAGACAGTGTTCTCCCTTCGAGACTTTTTCTCTCTCCCTAAAGCTAAATTGAAAGGTTAAATGTTTGTCTGTCTAAAAGGGAAAGGTTTCCCCCTGTCGCGTTGTGTCAAGCAGTTGATTTTCTTTGGTGTTCTTTGGTGGATAAAAACAGCTGCTTTCTCTTGCCTTAAATCTGACTAAAGTATTAATATTGGAAATAAACAAGTGTGGAGTTCTTTTAAAAAATTGTGGGCAAGTGAACTTGGGCAGGAATCTAAACAATAAGAATGCTCCCTGCAAGAGTTCCTTGCTTTTGAAATACGCAAAAGCGACGTCAGATTAAAAATCAAATAGTTGGATCTATAGCGCTACTTAGATGAAGGGAGCAGTCAAGTACTTGTGAAAAACCTTGCCAAGAAAACTCCAGGGCTTTCTGTCCAGGCAGCCTCTGAGAATTGAACAGAAGGGGGGGGGGTGGGAATCCATAAATGAATATATTTCAAGTCTTCAATGTACCAGAAATTCAGATTAGCTGAACATAGATTTGGAGCACTGAAACAATTGTGAAAGACATTATGATAAAATCAATGCAGAACAGATGGAAATAATTTTTTTAAAAAAAATCTACCTGGTCAGCAGAGCGCTCTCTCTCTCTCTCTCTCTCTCTCTCTCTCTCCCTCTCCCTCTCCCTCTCCCTCTCCC
>QLTV01000970.1:182419-209913 GCA_003457575.1 Thermophis baileyi
GGGTCGCAGCATTAGAAAGGTTGAGAATCACTGTTGTAGATGATTAGGGGACTGGAAGCTAAAACATATGAGGAACGGTTGCAGGAATTGGGTACGTCTAGTCTAGTGAAAAGAAGGACTAGGGGTGATATCATAGCAGTGTTGCAACATTTGAGGGGCTCCTACAAAGGCGAGGGGGTCAGACTATTTCCCAAAGCACCAGAAGACAGGACAAGAAGCAATGGATGGAAACTAGCTAAGGAGATAACCAAGGAGAAATTGAACTAAGGAGAAATTTCTTGACAGTTAGAACAATTAACCAGTGGACCAATTTGCCTCCAGAAGTTGTAGGTGCTCCAACACTGTAGGTTTTCGAGAAGAGATTGGGCGGTCATTTGTCTGAAATAGTATTTGGTTTCCTGCTGATCAGGAGGTTGGACTAGAAGACCTCCAAGGTCCCTTCTAACTCTGTTATGTTATTCTACAGTTCAGGTATGTGAAATGATACCTTCTAAAGAAAGTGAAAGTTGAACACAATTTGAGATATTTTTAAAGGAAATAGCTAGATAGATTTAAGACTTTGCTTTCAAAGTTACTGGCTTCTCCCATTGAAGTGGAACAGGGGTGGGTTCTAACTTACCTCGCTGCCTGTTTGCTTCCTCCCGTGCTGCGTGGGCGCACCTCGTGGGCGCGCGCGCATGAACAGTGCCAAAAAAAAAAATTCCCAAAAAAAGCTGAAAACAAGATGGCGATGCATGCGCAGTGCTGGAAACTCGGCCTCTGCGCATGCGCAGAAGGGAAAAAAAATTTGGTGGCTCTTGATGCACTGACTCCAGCCTCAGTCCACTCCTTGTGAAAGTCCCCAACATTTTTGAATGGCCTTTTCCTGACAATCCGCTCCAGGCTGCGGTCATCCCTGCTGCTTGTGCACCTTTTTCTTCCACACTTTTCCCTTCCACATAACTTTCTATTAATGTGCTTTGATACAGCACTTTGGGAACATCCAACTTCTTTTGCAATTACCTTTTGAGGCTTTCCCTCCTTATGGAGGGTGTCAATGATGGTTTTCTGCACAACTGTCAAGTCAGCAGTCTTTCCCATGATTGTGATTCCTACTGCACCAGACTGAGAGACCATTTAAAGGCTCAGGAACCCTTTGCAGGTGTTATGGCTTAATTAGCTGATTAGAGTGGGACACTTTGAGCCTAGAATATTGCACCTTTTCTCAATATTCTAATTTTCTGAGATTGTGGATTTGGGGTTTTCATGAGCTGTAAGCCATAATCATCACAATTATGACAAATCACGGCTTGAACTATCTTGCTTTGCATGTAATGAGTCTATCTCATATATTTGTTTCACCTTTTCAGTTGCATTACTGAAATAAATGAACTTTTGCACGATATTCTAATTTTTCGAGTTTCACCTGTAGAATGCGTCACATTATTATAAAAACCACTTAGTTGTAGATTGATTCTCTCTTTGATTAGTCTCCATCCATTGCTTCTTATCCTGCCTTCAGGTGCTTTGGAGAATAGCAACAACACCTAGACTTATATACCGCTTCATAGTGCTTTACAGCCATCTCTAAGCATTTTACAGAGTCAGTCTATTGCCCCCAACAATCTGGGTTCTCATTTTACTGACCTTGGAAAGATGGAAGGCTGAGTTAACCTTGAGCGACTCAGAATCGAATTCCTGGAGTAAGCAGTGAGTTAGCCTGCAGTACTGCATTTTAACCACTGCCACCATGGCTGGACCCCCTCTTTTTTATGGCAACCCTCAAATATTGGAGCACTGCTATCATGTCACTCCTAGTTCCATTTCTTATGGACTGCTCCATCTCTTTGTTC
This sequence comes from Thermophis baileyi, assembly GCA_003457575.1. Taxonomy (NCBI): domain Eukaryota; kingdom Metazoa; phylum Chordata; class Lepidosauria; order Squamata; family Dipsadidae; genus Thermophis; species Thermophis baileyi. Next base: position 184,252 of record QLTV01000970.1, read on the forward strand.
TCCTCCTTTCCCTTTAATAACCCCCCCCCCCAAAGATGATAAATTTCCAGAGAATTTTTAAAAAAATTATTCTGTTCTAATTTCCTTAACAGTTTTAATTTTGGAGAGAAAAGATTTTGACTCAGTAAAGTCTAAATGTTATGTTCTCCCCCATCCAAAACAATCCTGGGTTAACTAAGGTTTTTGGTTTTCTTCATGGCAAGCAGCCTTTAGCTGCAGTTATTCATTTGTGTCTCCTTAGACTCTGGATTTCCACCATTCATGTCTATTGGCACTGATTCTCAGCATTGTTTCCTGTGTTGTGTTAAATGCACATGAATGTCCAAAATGTTATTAAATGGATAATTTCGGACTTGAGAATGTAGAAATAGAGAATCTTCATATCTTGATTTATTAGCTGATTTGTAAACATACAACCGCAGCACTGTTCAGGTTAATAAGCTAATTTGGAACTGCATAATGGTAAATATTTATTTATATACCATCTGACTTCCAGACGCTCTGAGTGGCTCACAGGTTAAAAAAAAACATTATAAAGAAGAATAAAGGTACCATAATAGACAACAATAAAGAAGTAAAAGGTGTAGCGGAGATGATAAAACTTACCGTGTTTCCCCAAAAATAAGACAGGGTCTTATTTTCTTTTGACCCCCCGTAATAAGCACTTGGCCTTATTTTCGGGGAGGTCTTATTATTTTTGAGGTGCAGGAGGCGGCGAGCGTGGTCACCTCATGGCTGCTGCTGTGTTGCGCTGCAACAAAGCCGCTCGTCAGCTGTTCGCAACCTGAGGCCGTGCACACACTTCCAGCCATGCTTCCCAGGACTCTGCACCATGCCGTCGGCCCAGCCATGCCGCTGCGACTGGATGTCCCGTCGCCACCGCCACCTCCCTGTTCTTCGCTAATGGCTTTTGCGGCGGCCATTAGCGTGACAGAAGGGGCGCGGTGGCTAGGGTTGCGGGAACAGCCGTTAGGTAAGGGTATGTGGGGGGCATGGGGCATGTTCCCCTCTCCTTTTCCCCCCTCCGGCCTCGCCTCCTCACCTCATGTTGTTTGCGCAGCAAGCAACCAGAGGAAATGGCAGGGACCCGCTGCGCATGCGTTTAAATATTTTCGGGGAGGGCTTATTTTTGGGGGAGGGCTTATTTTAGTGCATGCGCTCAAAAGCCTGATTGGGCTTATTATCCGGGAAGGTCTTATTTTGAGGAAAACATGGTAGAGTAATGAAAAAGAACACACTCACACAATTCAAAGGGAACTTCAGTCATCCTCATCAAAGTTTGGGGGAATTAATTGGCTGATCCTTAAGGCTCTTTGAAACATTTTGAACTCAACAGAGAATTGATCTTAAGCTCTGTCAGTATGATTACCTTGTGTCATTCATGTGATGCAGACAATTCACTTTGACATCCAAGGAATTTGATGCATCCTTCAAAAAAGTAGGATCACATTGTTGAGGAAGAAGGAAAAGAGAATGGCCACAGTGTTCTAGGAGTTTTAGTCAATAAATCTGGAGAGAAGCCAATATGAGCAAAGTTATTCAGTACCAATAGACGAGAATATATGTTGCTCAGGGTTGAATTTAGGAGTCCTTTTCCTGTTCATTTGTCTGGTATTAATCCCTGCTTATCTGGGTGTTGGCTTCTGGAGAGGATATGTTCTGGTCTTTTTGTTTCCTTCTTAGCTATTTTATTGTCTCTTTTGAATAGTGTATAAATATATTTAGGAACTACCAAGGAGAAAACCACATCCCCAACAATACTGGCAGCGCATCTTCTTGTTTGTAAAGAGTGAGCAAACCCCACACTCACCAGCAATGATGAAGTTAGTTGGGCAATGAAACATCTGCAAGCAAAGAGCCAAGCTGAGAGAACACCAAGGACTCCATCCTTCCATACTTTTTAAAATTATTGAAGTATCAAATAACTTTTGGTACTTTTTCACATTCATGCTTAGGTATCAAACCAAGTAGTGCAAGCAGCAATGAGAAATAATGTTCTGCTTTGTAAACATCAGCCATCCCATATATTTTCAGGAACGACTTATGAACTGCACTGGTATGAAATAATAATGCTATCATTCACTCAGGATTTTTGATGACAATATTGGAGCACATCCCAACAAAGGCCAAGTGGAGTAATCTTTTCTGGGCTCCAGAGCTAAGCAGAATCATGTATGGTTGGTTCTTACATGGGAAATTGCCAAAGAGTTCAAGGATTGTGGGCCAGATTTGGAAGCTGAAGGAAGAAGAAGGGAGTGGCAACCTTCTTTTGTTCTTCTTCCAGGAAGACTGGCCCGGATTGTCCATGAAAGCACCAGGATTCAACCTCAGATCAAAGGAGACTATAACCTGCTTTGTTCAAGGCACTGTCCAGATCTGAAAATGGATCGCCTTCCTGGAAGGTGCTTTTTCTGTTCCTCCTACCAGGACCTGTCCCAGAGCCTCAGAAATGACGTAGGGTCATCTGAGCTCCCATAAGCAACCTCTGCCTTCCCTTGACTCTGCCATGATCTCATTATTTGTGCTTACAAATGTTTACCCTCTTCTGCGATCAAGCCAAATATTTTTTGAGCCCCTTAAAAGGGAAAGACGTTGTTGGCTACTTTGATCAAAAATGAAGGAAAACCACAGCTGTGAAAACAATCTAAACTGTGCGGTTGCAGCCTTATCTCCCCGGCTTTTGCTGCAGGCTAGCAGTGGGTCCCTTGGTTTCCATGGCTACCTGCTAAGCAGCCCGGTCCTCTCGCTTGGTATGCCTGGAGTCAATCAGGGCTCATGAACGGAGAGAGAATTCAAGATCACTTGCTTTGTATGGAGAGTCCCGTGAGCTGCTGCCAGCAGAAACTCTGTTTAAAAACAACAACATTTTCTTGAGGTTTTGGTTCCCAAGGTATAAAGTATAGGTTTGGGGGTTTTAGCCATTCACCAGGATACGCATGTATAACTCTTGGCAGGTTCCCTTGCTAGGTCTCCATGACAACCAACATATGCCTAGGTATGTCATCAGCTGGGCTGTGTGTTTCTGCATCCAGCAGAATTCCTCCATGGTTCAAACATGGGATCTTCTCTTTCTTGATCGAGAGGGGAAGGGGAGGAAACTTGGAAGAGGTAATTCAGTTCTGTTGGGGGTCATCTTGCAGAATCTGAAGGAGCATCTGAAGTAACACATACAGCTGTGTGAGAGAGGGGCACCAAACTGAACCATCAAGAGGTCACCACCAATGCTGGAACCTTTCCTCTTTCCAAAGAGACTTCTTCTCTTTGAACACCTGTTGTTTCTTGTGTCGTACGCATGTTGTAAACTTGAATAAATCAGAATATACATCTTCTATTTAAGGCAGGTTGAATCCAATCTAGTGCCTTTCAGAGGCGGGAACCTTGGAATTGGTCCAGAATATCTAAAGGACCCAAGATAAAGGAAGGTTGTTCCGATTCTTGAAATTTTACACATGTTTTGAAAATGCATTCGGAGCATGGATACCTGAAAAATGGTCTTCCGGCCAGCCCAAGCCTCCTGAATGACCATGAACAGAGTGGTTTTGTCTAGATCAGCGGTTCTCAACCTGTGGGTTGTGACCCCTTTGGGGGTCGAACGACCCTTTCACAGGGGTCGCCTAAGCGCGCTAGCCCGCCATCTTGGTGCCACGCCCCCTTTGTCACCTCATTGTGCGTGGGGGGGAGGGGGTCACGGTGGCGGGGCAGGGGTCACGGCATTAGGAAGGTTGAGAACCACTGGTCTAGATGAATACGAAGGCTATTTTGACAATGAAATTGCATCCCATTGCTGAATACGATGTGGCATTACATCCCATTCCCCAGAATTGTTATGGAATTCCCACTAACTAGACATTCTGTATTGGGCTGCCAGGATTAAATACACGGTGGCATCAGTTGTGAAATGGAAAAAAAGGAAGAAGAATTAGGGCTAATACCCTGTGTTGGAAAATTCAAAACTTTTGGCTCAGTTCTATGCCTCTTGACCAAATGCCATGTAGGATGGGCTATCTGGTGAAGGGAGCAGAGACTTGACCCTAAGTCCATCCCAAGCAGGGTGATCACAATCAGCTACCTCATTGTAAGAGGAGGAGGCATGGCCTACTCCTTTTCTACCCACGGCTTCTTGACAGCTGCTATAACCTACATTCTAGTTCTGCATATTCGCAGAAACTGTGTAGCTTGGCCTGCACTATTTACTTGGAGTTGTACCTACACGTAAGCAAAAAGTAGCCTTGCAGGGAGAACCAGTTCTTTGAAGAAGTAGACCAGGGGTGTCAAACTCGATTTCATTGAGGGCCGCATCAGGGTTGTGTTTGACCTCGGGGGAGGGGGCCAGGGGGGGCATGGCCAGCTCAATGTCACTCGTGTCGGGGGCGCCTGTGGTGGCCCGAGCACTCTGCCAGCAAAAACGGGCTCCCGAGCTCCATTTTCGTCTGCGACGGCCTCCTGCAACCCTCTGCCAGCGAAAATGGAGCTTGGGAGGGCCACATGCGGCCCTCCTGAGCTCCGTTTTCGCTGGCAGAGACACCATAGGCCGGTCCTTCTCTGTTTCCAGGGTGGCCCCATGGGCCAGATATACGGCCCCCATGGGCCGGATCAGGCCCCCGGACCTTGAGTTTGACACCCCTGAAGTAGACAAAACAGGACAAGTAAGATATCCGAAGAAGGAATAACGGAACAGGGTGAGAATCGGGTGATTTATTTTTTGGTTTTGTTTTTTCATTCATTCTTCCAGTGTTGCAAAAATAGATTTGGGACCAGTTTAGTGTGCTTCTTCAAGAAGTCTCTTTTTAAAAGCATTCTGGTTGCGACACTCTTCAAAGTCAGAGGATTCTTCACCCTGTCCAATCACAGTGTGAAGACCACAAGTGTCCAAGGGGGATGCCTCCCGTGTCAGTTTTGTGAGAAGAAGTGTTCAAAGGAGGGGGTGCGGTTGAGAGCAGCCCACGATTGCCAAATGGTTTTTGTGATACACAAGTTTTGAGAATAGAAAACCTGGTTTTTCAGCCACTGGGAAGATGTCAAGGAGGTTTGTGAATGTTTGCCCCTTAGGATCCAAGGTGTTTTGGCTGATGGCTTTCTAAAAGCATTCCTTTTCATTTCACTACTTAAAGTGCAGGCAAGGCGGAGCGGGGAGGGTGTCTTGTCTTCCCAGATGAGCGGCATGATCTGCAAAGGGGGAATTTGCTGCAGCAACATCTGCGAACAGGGGAGCCCAAAAAATGTGCTTTTCCATTCATGGAACTCGATGCCAGAACATTACATGAGTGTTTAAGGAATGCAAATATTCCTTCTCCCTGAATCCCCCGTGCTTGTGTGGAAAAAAGCATCAAGGGAAGAAGAAACTACTATACTTATGTATTTCCCTTTCCTCCCTCCCTCCTTCCCTTCCTCTTCCTCTTCCTCTTCCTCTTCCTCTTTCTTCCTTCCTTCCTTCCACCCTCCCTCCCTTCCTGCCTTCCTGCCTTCCTTCCTTCCTTCCTTCCTTCCTTCCTTCCTACCTTCCTTCCTTTCTTTCTTTCTTTCTTTCTTCTCCCTCTCTCTCTCTCTCTCTCTCTCTCTTCCTTCCTTCCTCCCTTCCTTCCATCCTTCCTCCCTCCCTCCCTCCCTTTCTTCTTTCCTTCCTGTTTGAACCTTTTGTGTATCCAGAGAACTGTCTGCCTGGGTTCCTAGCCTCGCACAATATTGCCAGAGATTTTTTGGTGGAGCTTAAGTTTACGAATAAGACTTGGAAGAAGCTGTCTAAATGTCCTTGTGCTAACCCTGGCTACAGAATAGCAGCAGGGCATCTTGTGCCTAAATCTCATGCGTGTCTGGAAAGGGAACTTTGCAGTCATTTGAAAGGAACAAATGCATCCTCCAGATTCCAGTAATGGGAAAAATTACCTTTAAATTTTTCCCGGTAATATTTCTGAATGCATAAACAAACACAGGGAAGAACTGAGCACTTTTACTGCTTGCTAACTGCCTGTAACATCTCATGCTCCAAAAGTCTATCTGAGCTTTCCCAGTAGTGTCTTACATTCAGCTTTGGCTTTTTGCTGGCGTGTTATTGTTTTTCTATAGAATTCTTGGAAGGTTTTTTTTTATACCCTTTTATTTTTAGATCTTGAACTTATCTTTTGGCCGAGAAAAAAATGAACTCATTCAAAATCTTGCATAACTTCTATCATACATGTTACTGAGTTTAATTTTTGAAAGTCTAATCCTTGAATACGGTGATAAAAAGCATTCACATTAGAAGTGCTTGAGCAAACCATGAAGATTGCATAATAAACAATTGCTATCAATAGAAGAGAATCGGCCTAGCTCAGTGAACAGTGAAGTCTTTGGTGCTCTCTGAGGTTGGTGGGGGGGTTTTTTTGTAGACATTTCATTACCTATCTAGGTAACATCATCAATCCTAATAATCAGTTCCTACTGTTATAAACTAAGAAACTGAACTCTTTACTAATTTCATTCTCGGTCATCTTGACCAGGAAGTATCAAGCCATTGTATGCAGAACAACTGTTTCCTGTGTAGTGTATGAGATCTTGTGAAGTTGCTTTAGGGAGATAATCTGGAGTAGAGATTTCAAGGTCAGAAAAAGATACCATTGTACCTGTTCATGGCAATTATTGCAATTATTCTTCAGGGCTAAAGGAATACTGAATTTGGGGGTGCAATCAGGCCACTTTGAGATGGGAGATTGCATATCTATATATATAAAAGCCAAATACCACTCATGCATCATCACGAAATCTCCAGAATCGTAAAGCCTACAAATTTGAAACTTGGCACGTATGTTCCTCTTGGCTTCTAGGTGCTCGCTAAGAAAGGATTTTTCAAAATGACCATCAGATCATTAGTATTTCTTATATTATTAACACACTCTGATGCTAAGAAGTTAGACGTTCTACTCCCCCTCCCCACCTGAAAAGAGCTCTGTTCCAACTGCCACTTGCCTTATAGGAAGGAGGGAGGGAGGGAGGGAGGGAGGGAGGGAAGGAAGGAAGGAGAGAGAAAGAGAGGGAGGGATGGAGGGAAGGAAGGAAGGTAGGAAAAGAGGATGGAAGGAGAAGGAAGGAAGGAAGGAAGGAAGGAAGGAAGGAAGGAAGGAAGGAAGGAAGGAAGGAAGGAAGGAAGGAAAAGGAAGAAAGAAGGAGGGGAGGAAGGAAGGAGGGGAGGGAGGAAGGAAGGAAGGAAGGAGAGAGAAAGAGGGAGGGAAACAAGGAAGGAAAATATAAGACAACTGGCAGTTGGAACAGAGTTGGAACATTTTCAAGCTTTAACTGTCAATTTATCAAGCCCGATCACATAGTTTCGTAGCGAAGCACGGGTATCCAGCTACTAGTCTATCATATGTGTGCATAAAGCATCCATGACGTGCAGTACCCAGCCTCGGTTCTGCTCATTCTTCCAAACGGTGACCTTGGTCCTTGCTTCCTCTACCTTACATGGAAGGACTGAAGCATAGCAGCACATGTGTTTGGCTAAGCTCCACAAAGCTGGGACCCTGTGCTTTGTTCCTGGTTCCAGGGAGGAAAATAGGTAAATGCAATTAGCCCCTCTTCAGTCCTTCTCTATCAGTAGAGGAACAGTGAAAGGGGAACAGGTTGAGGTAATGTGTGAACACTCCTCCAAAGTTACATTAAAAGTAACTAAAAGTATGAGAAGGGCTGAAGTTTTTGATTGCATGTCTTGCTTCTTATCCAAGTACATCCGTGTCTCAGTCCACCCCATAAATTCTTTTCCATCTTAAATAATCAACCAGTGATGTTTGTTCCATCCAAGGAAACGCATTCATATTGAGTCAAAGTTGTTTAGATTTCTCTTTTTCATTCAAGTAGATAATGCTGACTTGTGTTTTCTGTCCTCCCTCCAAACCCTCAAATCTGCCATATTTCATTGTTTTATTCTTAACTTGCCAAAAGTGGATGACTCTGTTCCATGTTTATTCTGATCTGCTGGAAACAAGGAGACCTCTCTTGAATGGGTGGTCCTTCATGTCAAGAACTTAGCAGAACATTGGAATTCTTTTCAAATTGGCTTCATTTGATTATTGGCTTTGTGGGTAAACTGAAGGAATCTGTATTGGAGTCACTGTGGCTCCAAAGGACAGCTTACCACATATTTTGCTTGTTTACTTGTTTGGGATTTTTTTAAAAAACAATCTGCAAAATTTACAGCAATAATCTTTTTGAAATGACAGAATCACTAAAACACTTTCAGGGCTCATTGTAAATTCAAAATATTTACTTGGTGTCATTAAGTTCATTAGAACTTATCTGGGTCCTGATCAAGATTTGTAGTGGATGTTTTTCGACAACTTGTTTGTTAGAATGCCATCAGAATTACAATGTTTTTTAGCAGCAACTACATCTGTTTTAGGTTAAGACATTCACTCTGACCAAGAAACATAGGGTGGTGTGCATGTCCACGTGAGAAATAAACGGATTTTGTTTTGTATTTTCAGAAAATGCTTTCGTATTTGTTCTGCGTTTGAAAATGATACATGGGATATCCCCAAGGTATCCCCGATTCACCTCTTTCAAAACAGAAATGCTTCCATCCAGATTTTCTTTGTAGTCAAGGCATAATCCTCCTGAGGGTTCGTGCTGATTTCATGTGCATTCACATTGATTTCCTCACTAGGTAGGCAAAACCAGTTTAACTTAAGATCTCTAAGATTGGGTTTAGGAGTTAACATGTTCATTCCACTCGGAAGTTGAGACTTAGAACATAGAACAATAGACCTGGAAGGGACCTCGGAGGTCTTCTAGTCCAACCCTCTGCTCAAGCAGGAGTCCCTATACCATTTCAGATAAATAGTTGTCAAGACTCTTTTTGAAAGCCTCCAGTGATGGAGCACCCACAACTTCTGGAGGCAAGACGTTCTATTAGTTGATTGCTCTCACTGTCTGGAAATGTCTCCTTATTTTTAGATTGCTTCTCTCCTTGATTAGTTTCCATCCATCGTTTCTCATCTTGCCTTTTGGTGCAAAAAGGGTCTTTGTGGGACCCTCTCAAATATTGGAACACTGCTACCTTGTCTCCCCCTAGTCCGTCTAGACTAGACATACCCAATTCCTATAACCGTTTCTTGTATGTTTTAGCCTCCAGTCTCTTAATCATTCTTGTTGCTCTTCTCTGCACTCTTTCCAGAGTCTCAACATCTAACACACTTTCTTGAGATTTGGTAATGTTTGTGTTTTTCTATGTAGCTTCCAATGGCTTTACTTTCTGTAAGCTACTCTGTGCACCAAATCGCTTTTCCGTGTTCAAATGTCCTTATTTATTTATTGCGCTTGTATTCTTCTTTTCTTTGGGAAATCTCCTCTAATTGTATCCCGCTAGAGGTGCCCTTTTGAGGAAGCTGAGCTGAAAGAGGGAGTGCCCAAATCCTACACTGCACTTATCCCCGCTTTTCTGAAACAAGTCAGGGTAATGGATATGGAATATCTACAGCAATAAATAAAATTAGGCAGCTCTGTTAACATCTTGGAGAAATTGAAGACAGTAGCTCCTGAGGCATGGCGTTTGCCAAGCTGAGTCTAGATCGAAGGAGCCGCCAAACAAGGATGAACGGATGCGGTGGGAATGATCTCAGCACTGAAACAATGGAAGAAAAGTGTCTGGAAGCAATCAATGGATTGTATTGTGGTTAATTAGGGGAGAAATAGGCTCAAAAGTTGCTAGCTGATTTGAAACTGTCACAGCCTCTAGAACCCTAGTTCTCTCCAAACATCATAATCAAACTTTAGCTCCAGAAATCTATATTGTAGGCAACGCAACTGCCAAGCCAGTTTCCAGGATTTTGCTGGCTGTGATTCTAGAAGTTAAATCATTTTTGGTTTATATTGATGCACATCTGTTTCTTGTTCTCTGCTTACGTGAACGTCTCCGTGTTTCAAATAGGCCCATATCTGATGATTCTGAGGAGAGGGCTGTCCTCTCACGATCGCTGGCCTGGGCTTCATTTTCAACCATGAGAAGGACCCAGCCTCCTTGTATCTATGCCTTCAATGCAACGTGCCCATCTACAGCAAGAGAACATTCCCCCCTCCCCCCGTGTCTGTTGGCCAAGCCAATGGTTTTTGGCCTTCCCACTCTTTCTGAGGTGGAAGTGAAACATCAATCATGAGCAAGACATGGTCAGTCCACAATAACCCTCTTCCCTCAGTAGAGTAGTACAGTTTGAAGCAGATAAATTTTTGGTGTCTGTCACTTTAGGCTGTCCTAAAACAAGCTTCTGGGTTTTCTTACACAAATCGGAATTAGAATAGAGCTGGAACCCAAAGGTGCTTTTTCAAGAGGCAACTGGACTTTCTGGTTTTTTTTTTGAAGACATGTCACTTCTCATCCAAGAAGCTTCTTCAGCTCTGGCTGGGGAAGGGAAGGATTTATACTCCTTGCAGACAGCTGGTCATTTGTATTCTTGTAGAGAGTCGTTGAAGCCACCTAGAGGTTTATTGGTGTCGCCGGGGTAGTAGGCAGGGGTGGGTTCCAACTTACCTCGCTGCCGGTTTGCTCCCTCCCGCGCCGCGTGGGCGCGCCTCGTAGGCACGCCTCGTGGGCGCACACACGCTTTGCGCACATGCGCATGCGCAGTAACAAAAAATAAAAAATAAAAAGCCAAAAAAAGATGGCGACTGCATGCACAGTGCCGGAAGTCGGCTTCTGCACATGCTCAGAAGGAAAAAATAAATAAAAAAAATTCAAAAAAATTCAAAAAAAATTCAAAAAAAGATGGCGGCCCCCACGGACTGGCACCGACTGATCTGGTTCGGTGACGTCATTGTGACGTCACCAGCGGGCCGCTACTGGTTCGGGAGAACCGGTCTGAACCGGGAGGAACCCACCCCTGGTAGTAGGTAGTACAAATGTGTGTCGAGCCTTCTTGGAACTGTTGAAAGGACTGTGTTGTACACTGGAGATAGATGGTGTTGTATCCCTCCCCCTCTGTTGAGAGAGGGCTATTCAATTTTGACATAGATGGCCTCTTTGACCCCTCTTTCAAACCAGCCATCCTCTCTGTCCAAAATGTGGACTTTGCTGTCTTCAAAAGAGTGGCCTTTGTTTTTTAAATGCAGATGGAGCTGGAAGGGACTTTGGGGGTCTTCTAGTCCAACCCACTGCTCGAACAGGATACCCTATATAATTTCAGACAAATGATTATCCAATCCCTTCTTAAAAACCTCCAGTGATGGAGCACCCACAGCTTCTGAAGGCAAGCTGTTCCACTGGTTAATTGTCCTCACTGTTAGGAAGTATCTTCCTTAATTCCAGGTTGCTTCTCTCCTTGATTAGTTTCCACCCATTGCTTCTTGTTCTACCCTCAGGTGCTTTGGAGAATAGTTTGACCCCCTCTTCTTTATGGCAGCCCCTCAAATACTGGAATACTACTATCACATCACACCCTAGTCCTTCTTTTCTCTAGACTAAGGTAAAGGTAATGGTTCCCCCGCACATGCATGCTAGTCGTTCCCAACTCTAGGGGGCGGTGCTCATCTCCGTTTCTAAACGGAGCCAGCACTCTCCAAAGACGTCTCCATGGTCATGTGGCCGGCATGACTCAACGCCGAAGGCGCACGGAGCGTTGTTCCCTTCCCACCAAAGGTGGTCCCTATTTTTCTACTTGCATTTTTTACATGCTTTTGAACTGCTAGGTTGGCAGAAGCTGGGACAAGTAACAGGAGCTCACCCCGTTACGCGGCACTAGGGATTCGAACCGCTGAACTGCCGACCTTTCTGATTGACAAGGTCAGCGTCTTAGTCACTAAGCCACCGCATCCCCTTCTCTAGACTAGCCAAACCCAAATCCTGCAATCGTTCTTCCTATGTTTTAGTCTCCAGGCCTTTAATCATCTTAGTTGCTCTTCTCTGCACTTTTTCCAAAGTCTCAACATTTGTTTTGTAATGTGGTAGGTTTGCACTAAGAGTCACATGATGTTTGCAGAATACAAATGGTAACTTCTGTTTGACGAAAGATATAGTGTGATTAAAAAATGTGACAAATTTGCACTCATTTATTAATGCTTCAAGATGTGCCGCTTATGCTGGGCTACTTCAGGGTTGCTAACAGTAAGGCCAATCCAGAAAACAGCTCAACTTTGTGTTGGCCAATAGGGCATGTTGAAAAGTGAGGTGGGGGCAGACATGCTTAGTTAAAATGTCACTTCCGTTGTGCAATCAGTGTGGAATGAACTTGATAAAGACTCTGTCTGAAAACAAAGGTACCCCTATAGCAGTGACGGCTAACCTTTTCGGCACCGAGTGCCGAAACTGGAGCGTGCGCGCGCCGGAGCGCCGGAACCCAGAAGAGCAGCTGGCTGGTGTGCATGCGCATGACGGAACCCGGAAGAGCAGCTGGCAACGGCACGCGTGCCCACAGAGAGGGCTCTGCATCTGTGTGCCACCTTTGGCACGCGTGCCACAGGTTCGCCATCACAGCCCTATAGTTAATTATTTATTCTATTAGTGGTTTTAAATAGCTTACAGGTGCATTTGATATTGCTGTTTGCAATACAGCACCACCTCTGTCCTTCGTTGTATTAATTATTGGGGTAAAACCTTTGACCAAATTAAAAGATGTTCTAAGAAAGGCATGGGTTTATTCTATTTGTTTAGCCATAGGAAGTGATTCTGGGCGGCATACAACATTGAATTTGAGAACCAATAAACACACATAAAACTGTCACAATTTAAAAAAAATAACTATAAAACAGGCACGCAAAACAAGAGAGGATGTTATTAACTACAATATTCCTGAGGTTTGAGGCTGAAAGGTGGAAGACACAGATTCGGAAGCTGGGCTCAACGGAGGCTTTGAAGCCTTACAGTGTTCAGGGGAAGCTGTCTGCAGCATCTTTTTAGAAAGTTTTGATGAAAAGTTCAAAGAATGTATTTCGTTGCACATCATACGTACTCAGAGCTCTGATAGATAAATAATTCAATATAATCTGGTTTTATGTCTCTGTGCGTGTCTAAGGGATGAATTTCTGTCTCGGCCAGTAAGGACCAGGAATGGCATCTGTTTACTGTGGTTGCCTTTATAGATTTAATGCACTGTTGCTTAAATCACAATCTTAGATATTTGATTTATAATGCAAAGTAGTCCCTCATTGCAAAGAATGGAACTTTCTGCCAACAATTAGCAATAATATTGTATGATGTTTTGTTAAATGTTCTTGATTGATACAAATTATGGTGTCAAAGTCTAGGAACGCTATGAAACAGAAGACAAATGCAATTTATCATGTGCATTTTGACAGACTGGAATCCGTGGTGCAATGCTATCAAAAATCCCTCTTTCCTTCCCCATTTTATCACTGTTGCAATATGAAGAGAACTATTTCAGGTATGTCGAGCTCCTGAACGGCACAGATGATGTTTGGCAGGTATTGGATGAAGTAAAAACTCATTAAGCAAAGTAACACCCCACAGGGAAACATTCTAGGTGTCAAAGCTAGAAAGGAGGAACACTGCACGTTGTGTTGACAGGAGCTGTAGCTTTAAGTTGTCCGGAGGGGCAGCTTCTTCTCTTCCCTCAGAGAAGTGGAAGAAATTCTTCTAGAGCTCTTACCTCATGCTTCGGGTCTGCCAAGAACGTGGGAGAGGAGGACACAGGCATAGGGACTCCATGATCGAATTAAGCTGCAGACCCAGTCTGGCCGCAGACTGTGCATCTGTCATCTTGATCTGAAGCATCTGGGCCTCAGTTGCAAGGTCCTGCATAGGTCTCTCTGCCAGTTGCAGGCTAGACAAGGAATGCACATCCCATTTCAGTCCTACATGTTTCAGTGCTAATAAGAAATTGAATATAGATGCATATGTGTATTATTTGACAGGTTTCTTGTTTGTATGTCTAGTTTAATGAAGAGAAGGACTAGGAGGGACATGATAGCAGTGTTCCAATATTTAAGAGGCTGCCACAAAGACGGGGTCGACCTATTCTCCAAAGCACCTGAAGGCAGGACAAGAAGCAATGGATGGAAACTAATCAAGGCGAGAAGCAACCTGGAAAGAAGGAGAAATTTCCTGACAGTGAGAACTATCAACCGGTGGAACAGCTTTCGTGGGTGCTCCATCACTGAAGGTTTTCAAGAAGAGTTTGGCAGCCATTTGTCCAGAATAGTATAAGGTCTCTTGCTTGAGTAGGGGGTTGGACTAGAAGACCTCCAAGGTCCCTTTCAATTCTTTTATTCTGTTTGATGGATCTCAGGGAAAGATAGAGTTGAGGGGACCCTAAGCTAAAACCCCTGTTAGTGCAAGATCTGCTATAACATTCCATAGATGTAGCTATCCAACTTCAGTTGAAAACCATTAGGGGAGGAAGACTCACCTGGTGGCGGCCTGTTCCGATTTTTTTTCCTTCTGAATCTCCTTCCTTACAGGCTTAACCCACTGATTTTAGTTCTTTCCTCTAGTGCAGTAGAGAATAAATCCATAGCTTCTCTGTGGCATTTTTAAAGATATTTGAAGACTACTATGAAATCTCCCCAAAGCCCTCATTTCTGAAGGCTAACATACCCAAATTCTTCAACTGTTCCTCAAAGGATTTGGATTTCAGATCCTTTCCCATCTGGGTGGGGCATATCCTCTGAACTTGCTGCAAAGTATGGTGATCCACTACTCCAGGCCATAATAGAAAAATTATCTCTCATAACTTGGATATCAGGGGTTGTTTTTTTTTAGTATACCTGGCTCATGTGCAGTTGTCATTGACAAGGAACTCCCAGATCCCTTTCAGATGTCCTCCTGCCAAGCCAGGTCTGCCTCATACAGATTACAGATTATCAGAGTTGGAAGGGACCTTGTAGGTCATCTAGTCCAACCCCCCGCCCAAGCAGGAGACCCTACACCATTTCTGACAAATGGCAGTCCAGTCTCTTCTTGAAAGCTTCCAGTGATGAAGTTCCCACAACTTCTGAAGGCAAGCCGTTCCATTGGTTGATTGCTCTCACTTTCAGAAAATTTCTCCTTATTTCCAGGTTGAATCTCTCCTTGATCAGTTTCCGTCCATTGTTCCTTGTCTGGCCTTCTGGGGCTTTGGAAAATAGCTTGACCCCCTCCTCTCTGTGGCAGCCCCTCAAATATTGGAACACTGCTATCATGTCTCCCCTGGTCCTTCTCTTCACTAGACTAGCCATGCCCAGTTCCTGCAACCATTCATCATATGTTTTAGCCTCCAGTCCCCTAACCATCTTGGTTGCTCTTCTCTGCACTGTTTCTAGAGTCTCAACATCTTTTTTATATATCATCTTAGACTTGTGTGTTACCATTTTCTTATCCTGATGCTGGCATTTCTCCCTATTAAATTCCATCCTATTCACTTAGCTCACTGCTCATCTAGATCTTTGCTTTCCAGTGTACATTTGTGTAGACAGGTAACCATGGAATAATTTAACTTTGCCCTTTGCAATTAAGTGTTGGTCAACTTTCAGAATGCCTTGACTGTCCTTGGCTGCTTATCTTAAACTAATCATTCGGCTGATACACAAAAGAGCTCTGAAAATTCCAGTTACCTAGCATCATGGTTGGGAAGTTTCAAAATGAAAAAAAAGGGGGAAGTGTGTGTTAAGGCTTCTAAAACAACAAAGCACATAAGTCTTCAAGTTTTTAAAATGAGTACTTGTGAGTCTGTTTTGACTCTCTTTTTCCTATCCCTGTGATAAGCTGGCTCATATTAAGAAAGCTGTTGACAATATACAGCAAAGTAATTTTGCATCTGTTGTGATTCAAACCAATAATTTTTTTTAAATAATTTAAACAGTGGCAATTGCAAATCTAACTTTTGTTATTAATGTGAATTTAACTTTCAAGATGATCAGTAACTGAGTAAGAGGGCATTATTTGGTGAATCCTCTTCTAGTTGAGAAACGCAAGTTACAAAAATTGTGTGCACGTGTGTAAATAAACTGTCCTTACAATCTATAAGTTGAAGTAAACATGTTCCAAGCTTGAGTTAGGCAAAGTGCCTGTTTTTATTAAATGCTTTAAAACATTTGTTTTCTTAAAAAAACTAAGCCAATTTCTGTGGTTAGAGTTTCCTGCACAAATCATTTTTTTTTAAAATCTATGCAGTTTTCAACAACAGGAGTTCATTAATGTATTAGGCCTGTAATTTGAGGGAGTCACTAATTCAGCAATAAAAATTGATGGTTTTGAACTTGATTTCTCCTGTAATAAGATATTACAGCTGTAGCAAACAAACAACAAAACAAAAAAAACCCCACCAACCCTCAAAAATGTTTAGCTAGTAACTTCAGTATCCAAAAGAGAAGCTTAAGCCCAACTAACTTTGTTCAATTGGGCACCCAAGCCCAGCATTGGCTGGTTTTTAAAAAAGTCAGTGCAGGGATATGCTTGTCCATCAGGGTTGTAGGCAAGACTGCGATGTCAAATTTTTTTTGGAAAGAGGCAGTAAAAATCACTTCTGTGACTCTGCTGATAAAATTCCATATTTCTTCCAGGTTGTACCTGGGAGTCAAGTTGAAACCAAAGGGATCTTATTAAGAGCAATTCTTATTTTTGAGCATAAACTGATTGGAGATCATCAAGCTATGATGCTAAAAAAGGAATTATGATTCTATTTTTCAATAAATTGGCCCATTTTTTTCTATACAACTAAATAAAGAAACCATTTTGAAACATGTTTTAACCCCCCCCCCCCATTAATGTTGCTTTTACAAGAGCATTGTTTTTTAATACATGCAAACCTCAAATGCTATGATTTTTCTTCTGGATACAGAAAGGAAAGTTTAAGAACTTGCTATCTTTCTCCAAGCACTAAATAGTTTAATTCTAATAAATTGGTTTATGGAAAAAGTCCTGCACTATTGCCTTGAGGCAGTTAACATAATGGCTGCAGCCGTTGTTGTCATCCACATTTACTGGAGGATCTTAAATTTGTTGAGCCAAAAAGTAATAAATCTCTTGGAACAAATACAGTATATTAAGGTATTTGGCTGCTAGCTGGTTGCAACATTTGCCAAAACCTTTAGAAACAGAACTGAATGTTTCCAATGGAATGCTTCATAAAAAAAATGTACAAAAAACGTTGATAAGAAGTTGAGGGGTACTGTGTGTTGAGTTGTGCTCACATACTGTAGCAAACTCTGTTTTGATTTCCTTTTCAAAGGGGTACTGTGTGTTGAGTTGTGCTCACATACTGTAGCAAACTCTGTTTTGATTTCCTTTTCAAAGGGTAATGCAGCAACTGGCTCTATTTTGTGAAGGAAATTTGCTCCTTGTAATGCCACATTTACGGCATTAGCTTTTTTTTTAGGAATGATTAGGCTGTAGTGGTCACCAACTACAAAAGCTTTTCCAAAACTTGGTGCTGTTCAGGCGTATGGACTTCAACTCCCAGAATTCTTAGCAATGATCATGCAGAGTGAAGATTCTGAGAATTGTTCACACATCTGGAGGATTCCCAGTTTGGCATAAGCTAGACTGAAACGATTCTAGAGCAGATAGACGTGTTCTCTACAAAGAATGGAATGGGATGGGATGGACTGAAACTTTGGAGGTCTTCTAGTCCAACCCCCTGCTCAAGCAGGAGACCCTATATGTGACAATTTCAGGGGCTGTCCAGTCTTTTCTTAAAAACCTCCAGTGATGGAGTGCCCACAACTTCTGAAGGCAAGCTGTTCCACTGGTTAATTGTTCTCACTGTTAGGAAGTTTATCCTTAATTCCAAGTTGCTTCTCTCCTTGATTAGTTTCCACCCATTGTTTCTCATCTTTGGAAAATAAGTTGACTCCCTCTTCTTTGTGGCAGCCCCCCAAATACTGGAATACTGCTATCATGTCACCCCTAGTCCTGCTTTTCATTAAACTAGACCAGTGATGGTGAACCTTTTTTTGCTCGGGTGCCAAAAGGGTACACGCGATAGCGCGCGTGTGCCCACACCCATAATGCAATGCCCTCCCCCCTGTGCATGCGCGCACAACCCCCCTGCGCTGCCCCCCCCCGTGCATGCGCGCAGGCCTCACTGAAGCCTCCGGACTTCCAGTAGGCCCATTGGGCTGTTTTTCGCCCTCCCCAGGCTTCAGGAAAGCCTCCGGAGCCTGTGGATGGCGAAAAACAGGCCCAACGGGCCTACAGAAGTTTGGAAATGAACTTCCGGTAGGCCTGTTGGGCCGTTTTTCGCCCTACCCAGGATTCAGGAAAGCCTCCTGAAGCCTGGGGAGGGCAAAACGGGCCCACCGGAACTTCCGGTAGGCCCGTTGGGCTGTTTTTCACCATCCACAGGCTCCGGAGGCTTTCCTGAAGCCTGGGGAGGGTGAAAACGGCCTCTCCCCGCCCTCTGGAAGGCTGAAAATCAGCTGGCCAGCGCACACATGCGTGCTGGAGCTGACATAGGGCAACGCCTCGCGTGCCCTCCAATATGGCTCCGCGTGCCACAGGTTCGCCATCACGGAACTAGACATACCCAAATCCTGCAACCGTTCTTCGTATGTTTTAGTCTCCAGGCCTTTAATCATCTTAGTTGCTTTTCTCTGCTTTTTCAAAATCTCAACATCTTTTCTTTTTTCTTTTGTAATGTGGTACCATGCAATATTCCAGCTGTGGTCTTACTAAGGTTTTATAAAGTGTTACGAATACTTTACATGATTTTGATTCTATGCCTCTGTTTATACAACCAAGGATTGTATTAGCATTTTTGGCTGCTGCCGCACACTGCTGGCTCATATTTAAGTGATTTTCAAAGTCCCTTTATAGTACTAGGGCAGTTTTTGTTCTTGTCAAAGTAACAGTATTAAGCCAACATTTTCTATTTTCCCAATAACTTGTACCTGTTCGTTGATGTTTTCAAACTCAGGTTTTATTACAGCCACTCACACTACTTGTAAACTCTTCATTGCCACAGAACGTCTCCAGCTGCAGAGAGAGTGCTATTTATGGCCTTGCATGATTGTTGAAGGTTGTGCTGTTCTCGCATATTCTGTTGCATTTAGCTGAACAAACTCTAAAGACAGTATGCTTTGCGAGTGATTGAGTAGCAGTCTTTAAAACTGAAGGAGCCACAACAGTACAATAGTAAGAGGCCCACAAAATGATACATGGCTTAGTATAAAGCAGTGGTTCTCAACCTTTCTAACGCCGCGACCCCCCCTCCGCCGCCACGACCCCCTCCTCGCCCCCTCCCCACGTGGGATGAGGTGAGAAAAGGGACGTGGCACCAGGGGCGAAATGCTCCGGGTTCGGGCTTGCCTGCGAGTCGCCGGGCAGCTGATAGCGTGGAAGCAGGAGACTTCACCCGGGCGCCGCCATTTGGGTTCTTTTACCCTCTGCGCATGCGCAAAGCATTCTGCGCATGCGCAGAGGGTAGAAGAACCCAAATGGCGGCGTCCGGGCTACCAGCTGTCCGGCGACCCACAGCACGGCCGAACCGGGACCTTTTCACCCCTTCAGTGACGGTGGCACCAAAATGGCGGGCTAACGCGCGCGGCGACCCCTGTGAAATGGTCGTTCGACCCCCAAAGGGGTTGTGACCCACAGGTTGAGAACCGCTGGTATAAAGGAACAAAGCCGTGTTCCTCGATGTATTTTGACCTGTGAAAACAAGACCTCAGCAGTGTTGGTTTGTGTGCCTCTTTGCAACCTGTCATTCAGGAGACATGCTGGGGTGCCCCATTCATCCTCCATCTCAGCCATGGAACATTTCACAAGACAAAACTCTGTAGTGGCGATGGTTTAGGAAAAGCAAAACCATCTCTAGCCTAAAGACTGTGCATGATATGTACAGTGTGTGGCAGCTCTGGAGGATTTCATGAGTCATTTCATTTTATTTCATTTTATTTATTTTTTTATTTTTTTATTTATTTATTTATTTGTCAAACAAGTGCAAGATAGCAGGTATAGGTATAAACATAAACATAAACAAAGTAAGTACAGATAATAGGACAGTAAGACAGGGACGGTAGGCACGCTGGTGCGCTTATGCACACCCCTTACAGACCTCTTAGGAATGGGGTGAGGTCGACAGTAGACAGTCTAAGGTTAAAGTTTTGGGGATTTGGGGAAGAAACCACAGAGTCAGGGAGAGCATTCCAGGCATTGACCACTCTGTTGCTGAAGTCGAATTTTCTGCAGTCGAGTTTAGAGCGGTTTACATTAAGTTTGTATCTATTGTGTGCTCGTGTATTGTTGCGGTTGAAGCTGAAGAAGTCGTTGACAGGTAGGACATTGTGGCAGATAATTTTATGGACTACATTTAGATCAGATTGAAGGCGACGTAGTTCTAAGTTGTCTAAGCCCAAAATTTCAAGTCTGGTGGAATAAGGTATTCTATTGCGAGCAGAGGAGTGGAGGACTCTTCTCGTGAAATATTTCTGGACTCTCTCGATTGTATTAATGTCCGATATGCAGAATACGGATTGATTTTTGCCATCTATCCCCACAGGCCTTTTTCATTTAGACTCATTTTTTGCATTGTTGTCTTTGGCATGAAAGATAACTTGGACAGCCTATACAAAGTAAACTCCATTATTCAGAGAGACGTATATAAGGGCAGGATAAGTCCCTCCAGAGAAACCTTGCTGAATTCCATTCCATTCCATTCAATCCCTCCCTCCCTCTCCCCCCACTCCCCCCTCCCTCTCCCCCCTCCCTCTCCCTCCCCTCTCTCCCAAGTTCTACCATTTCTTCTTGCACAGCTGGACTGCACAAACTTTGAGGTTTGTCTTTGGGCGAGGAATAGAAACATGGATGAATGTCCAGAGAAATTTGGATTAAAACAGTCCAAACTGTTCCCCCCCCGGCCGCCTTTTTTTTCAATGATGTTCATTGAATGTGAAGATAAAAACTATTCAACAGGTTTTACCAATCATTGAATCCATATGTCATGTTTTTTTTATTATTATTATGATGTCAGGTTAACTTTTGAATTTTCTTGGAATCTTTTAAGAAAGTCATTTCATGTTTCCTCATTTTTATGTATTTCAATGGATCAGATGGAAATGCTTTTTGGTAGGATGCCACCTAAGAACATGGTTTTACTACTCAGTACATCTGATTAAGATTTATTTGCAGGGGTTTTGTAATTACTGAACTGCCGGTTGAGAAGAGTTGCAAGAAAGAAACTGGATTTCGTCACCGATATAAAAAAGAGAGAGAGAGAGAGAGCAAAATGCTTGTTTATTCCGAGATATCTGTCCAGTTTTATGTTTTCTTCTGTTTCTCTAGTATAATAGAAGCATTTTTGCCCTTCTTAGGTTTTCCAGTTTAAAGAAAACTTACATAAAAGTATACTTATGATAAGTATAATGATGGTTCCATTATTATTATTTTTTGTCATTTTGTTCATGCATGGGTTGTGAATTACTTACAGAATGCAGAGTTTAAAGTTCTGTCTGGTCACTGCAAATTATTCAGGATAGGCCAAGCACCCATTGGATTCAGGAGGACAAATTCAGTAATTTCTGCCCTATGTATTGACAGGTTTTGATGAGGTTAACACCAGAGCAATGACACAAGATAAAGATAGAGTGGAGGGTGCAGAACAGAACTGTTTTCAATCAAAGCCTAATTTGAAATGATAATTTAGCCTGTTAAAATAAGTTATTTCCAAACACGACTCTTATCTAGTTTTCTTCAGCAAGATTGGTGGAAAGAAAAAAAAATGAGAGTCTGGTATATACCCTGTTTCCCTGAAAACAAGACCTACCCCAAAAACAAGCCCTAGCATGTTTTTAATGTGTGCGCCTAATATAAGGCCTACCCCCCCAAAATAAGCCCTACTTAAGAGCCTGCGCAGCTGGCCAGCCGCCTATTCCGTCTGGTTGCCCGCGGTGCCACAGCCACAAGGCAAGGTGGGGTGGTAATGGAGCTGCCCCATGTGCCCCACACTGGCTTACCTCAGGGCCATGTCATCCACACCTCAACAGCTACCTCGTGGCGGCAGCACCAGCACCCATGTGCAGCAGGAGCCCACTCGACCGCCGGCCCACTTCTGCTTGCTTGCGGCCGCAATGGAGGTGGCGGCTGAGTGGTGTGCTGGTGCTGTGGCCACGAGGCGAGGCAGGTGTCGGGGAGTGGATGGCCTGGCTGCAGGGTCCTGAGGTAAGCCAGTGCGGGGTGTTTGGGGCAGCTCCACCCACACCACCTCACCTCACGGCCGCAGCACTGGAACATCGCTCGGCCTCCTGCTCCATTGCAGCTGTGAGCAAGCAGAAGAAGTGGGCCTCCTGTACATTGGGGGGGGGGAATAACACCCCCCCTTGAAAATAAGCCCTAGTACTTATTTTGGGCCCAAAAGAAAATAAGACCCTGTCTTATTTTCGGGGAAACACGGGTATATTTTTTAAAAAAAACAAAGTTTTGATGTACATACTGAAGTCCTTCTAAAGATTACTTATCTTTAGAGATTTAACAGAAGAATCAGAAGACAAATAATATTCAGAGCTGACGTGAAATTAGCTCTCATATTGTGGAGTGAGGTGATTGTCCAAGTGAACCTCATTTGGGCTTCTTAGAGTCCTCAGCTCAAACAGCTTAAAGTGAGATGTGCTCGGAGCTGCAGATCAACATTTGGGGAGTCCTAGATCCTTCAGTCTAGCTCTAGGGAAAATAGGATTTAGCAAGTTAAATCAGGGTTGCAGTTAAAATCTTGCACCCCATGTCTCCTCCTTGATCTTCTGTACCTGCCTTGACGAAGGGAAGTTTCTGATGCATCACGATTTTAGAATGCATCCAGTGTTATTAGCTGCTCTGGGATGTTTGGCTTGCTTTATGGGATCCAAATTCACTTTACCGAGACAGTGATTGGCATTTAATAGCTCCCCAGTGAATTTGTGTCTGATCTTCCATGAGAAGTAGTTGCGATTGATGGAATTTGGAGCCCAGAGCTGTGTCATGCCTCTCCCCCCCCTCCCCCCCCCGTGCATTTAATTTTTAAACCTCTTAACTTCTGTCAGCTGCACCACTCTACTACATTTTTAGCATTCTAGTTTTCTCCAACTTTCTTAACCACAGTGATCCAGTGTTTGTAGCATTAAGAGTTTACACCATCTGCTTTCCACCCTTGCTCTGTACGGGCAAAATAAGCAAGTTGTGAGTGCACTTGGCTGGATTTGTTTAGCTCGATTTACTACAGCAAAATTTGCTCTTAGTGTAATGGAGTAAACAATTTAAAATACAACATACAAACAGTTTAAAATAAAATACAGCTCAGTATATTCTTCATTCATCGTGCTACAAAAAGAGTCATTTTACATTTGGCAGCACAGAATACTCACATAGTAATCATTTTTATTTCCATCTATCGGTAAAAAATGTTTACCAAATCATGGTAAAAATGACCTTTCTCAGAGGATGGTATAAGTACCGTAAGAAGATCATTGCATTCAGAGCACAAGTTTTCCTTGAAATCTGAAAGGCGGTTTCAGTTTAATTCTGACTGGTCTGTCCCAAAATGGTTTCATTTAACATTATTTCAGCTTTGTAGAGGAAAAATGGAATACCAGGCAGATAACTCAATTATCTGGTTGAGGAAGGAGCAGTGTATACAATTTCTTGTCTGGGATGCAATAAGGATTCCTGCCTTGGGCAGGGGGGTGGACTAGAAGACCTCCAAGGTCCCTTCCAGCCTTCGGATTGTATGATTCTTTGTGAACTATCTGGACTTTTTTTTGCTGATCTTCCAGAAGGAGAAGATCTCCATTCTCCTTTTGTTTTCAAATCTTGCTAAAGGTCTGATAGTCTTCTTTGTGTCATTAGCCTATTTTCCTCTTCGTCCGGCTACTAATTATGGTGGGTTGAACTCTATTTGTAACACTAATTCTGTAGAATTACAGGGTTTAAAGCAGTCTAATGCAGCCTCTGTTCAGTGCGGAAAATCTACTGTGAAAGGACCTCTGATAGGTGGTCATTTTGGTCGCCATGTGAAGCTTTGCCTGGTTTATTTAATAAGCCACCATTGCCTGGAATCCCATCACATGCTGAGTCACAGCCAAAGAAAACACAAGGTGGTTTGAGCGTCTCTTTTTCCCATCAGCCAGGACATCGACTTCTGTTTTTCTAGCAATCCTTTCAACCTTCGTTGGAGGGATTCAGATGACCCTCTGCATGACATAGAGAAAGAAAATTGTGTGTGTGTTGTATGATTTCATAATTACAAGAACGCCACGTTGCACTGAGATGAGGGTCTAGCATCAGAAGCTAGTTTCCAAATGTTCCCGTTGTGAAGTTCTTGAGATCTTGCTTGGAACATGAGCAAAAGAGACCCCGGTCTGTTGCAACGATGCCGTGTGTCAAAATGCACTGCATCGGTGGCCCTGTGGTTGCAAAGCTGTTCTCCTTTCAGAAAGGAGCTGGCTGTACAGAAATGATCCAGCTACTTGCTGATGATGTGTAACAACAGCAGATGGTGCTCTGTCCTTCCTGGTTTCTAGTTACGAAAGATTTCAGTGCCACATCTACAGAGCGAGACAAAAACCAGGCCATAAGAAGATAAACTACTGGAGACCTTCAATCCCATTACTCTATTGAGCAGGACTCCAGTGTAGGCTACATTGTTTGTGTCACTAAGCAGTCAATTCAAAGAAAGTCTTAAAACGATGCCAAACAAGATGTACTCATTAAGATTACAAACCAGGGGTGTCAAACTGGATTTCTTTGAGGGCCGGATCAGCATTGTAGTTGTCCTCCGCGGGCCGGCCGGGGAGGGCCGGGGAGAGACGGGACAGACAGCAGATGGACGGATGCCTCCTGCAGCACTCTGCTGGCCAAAACAGAGTGCGGATGCAGCCCCCCACCCCACACCCCGTTTTCGCTAGCAGAGGCACCGTGGGCCGGTCCTTTGCTATTTCCAGGCCGGCTCCGTGGGCCTTGAGTTTGATACCCATTACAAACAGAGAGGGCAGGGTTGGTCGCTGGAAGGGAACATAACTCCTTGATTGAGTTGGCATCTAGAGATGAACTCTGTTGAGGAAAGTTCCTGCATCTGTATGGACCTGATCAGGAAAAAGGTTTTAACAAAATTTCCCATCGATTGATTTTTGCCTTTTGCCTTTACCTTGAATACAGAGAAAGTTGGATTTTATTTCTAAACAAAGGCAGACTTTTGACTCAATACCAAAGGGCATCCCTCATTCAGCATATGACGTATAATATTAATACAACTTTTAAAATTGTATTAATCCTTAAAATTAAAATTGTATTAGTCCTTAAAATTAAGTCTATAGAAACATATTGCCCCACCTTTTCATTTTTGGAAAATATTTCAACCGTCTATGAAGAGCACTTACCTGGCATTAGAGATGTAAAATTTCCGGAAATTTTGAAGCTTGGAAAAAAACCCGGTTTTTTTCCGTTTTTTTGTGGTTAAGATTACAAACCAGGGGTGTCAAACTGGATTTCTTTGAGGGCCGGATCAGCATTGTAGTTGTCCTCCGCGGGCCGGCCGGGGAGGGCCGGGGAGAGACGGGACAGACAGCAGATGGACGGATGCCTCCTGCAGCACTCTGCTGGCCAAAACAGAGTGCGGATGCAGCCCCCCACCCCACACCCCGTTTTCGCTAGCAGAGGCACCGTGGGCCGGTCCTTTGCTATTTCCAGGCCGGCTCCGTGGGCCTTGAGTTTGATACCCATTACAAACAGAGAGGGCAGGGTTGGTCGCTGGAAGGGAACATAACTCCTTGATTGAGTTGGCATCTAGAGATGAACTCTGTTGAGGA
>QLTV01000970.1:220368-257897 GCA_003457575.1 Thermophis baileyi
CTGGTACATATGAGCCACGGTGGCAAAATGGTTAGAGTGCAGTACTGCAGGCTACTTCTGCTGAGTGCCAGCTGACTGCAATTTGGCAGTTCAAATCTAACCAGGCTCAAGGTTGACTCAACCTTCCAGCCTTCCGCTATTGCTATAATGAGGACCCAAATTGTTGGGGGCAATAGGCTGACTCTGTAAACCGCTTAGAGAGGGCTGTAAAGCACTGTGAAGCTGTATATAAGTCTAAGTGCTATTGCTATAGGGAATATAAGTTCGTTTCGTTTTCTCTTCCTGGACAGGAAGGAACAGCTCTGCTCTTGGAGCATCTGGCCGGCAGTTTGGCCTCTGCGATCCCGGTGAGCACCCAGCTAGACATAGCAGCTCAGCACCATCTCTTTATGATGGGCCGAAATGGCAGCAACATCAAGCATATCATGCAGAGAACTGGTGCTCAGATCCATTTCCCTGATCCTAGTAATCCCCAGAAGAAATCCACAGTCTACCTCCAAGGCACAATCGAATCAGTCTGTCTTGCCAGACAGTATCTCATGGTAAGTATCCTGAAGGATGGGGCTGTGCGTGGGGCAGCCGATGGTGGTAGGAACATCTCCACGCCTGGGTCACTAGCCCCTTGTTCCCACCACTGTTCCCTCTAAGGTGCGCGGCCCCGCGGCCGCGCACGTCACAGGGAATCGCCGTGCAGCAGTTTTGAACTGCCGCGCAGCGATTTCCCATGTCAGATGGAACGTTGCTGCGCGGCCGCGCACGTGACAGGGAATCGCCGCGCAGCAGTTTCAAACTGCCGCGCAGCGATTTCCCTTGTTAGAGGGAACGTTGGTTCCCACTGAAGTTTGCAGTCACGGGTTACTTGACACTGACTCCCGGTAGTCCTTGACTTACGACCACAGTTGAGCCCGAAATTTCTGTCGCTACGTGAGACATTTGTTAAGTGAATTTTGCCTCGTTTTGCAACCTTTCTTGCCACAATTGTTAAGTGAATTACTGCAGTTGTTGACATGGTTGTTATGTGAATCTGGCGTCCTCGTTGTCTTTGTTTGTCAGAAGGTCGCAAAAGAGGATCACACGACCCCAGGACGCTGCGACCGTCATAAATACGAGTCAGTTGCCAAGCATCTGAATTTTGATCACGTGACCATGGGAATGGTGCAGCGGTCATAAGTCTGAAAAACTGTCATAAGTCAGTTTTTCAGTGCTGTTGTAACTTTGAACGGTCACTAAAACTTTTGTAAGTCAAGGACTATCTGTACCAGTAATTGGGCAACCTCTTTTATGGAAAAAAGTCTTGCTTGGCTGAAACTCTCTTACCCACATCACAAATTATATTTCCCCCCCCCCCTTGGTGAATGGAGTAGGAATCCGGCTCAAGAGTTCAAACTCAGGTTCGTCACCTCAGTGTGTACTAGCTCTCGGCTACCCATACAAATAGCCTGTTAGTGTTAAGACTTAACATAGTTTCCATGGTTTAGGAAAACATGATCATGTAGGAGTCCCATTAAAGGATTCTGTGTCCCCCTCTGAAATCAAGGGCATTGAACCTGCTTCTCTTGGTTGGTTCATAACTCTGGTGAGGCAGATATTTAAATTACCCATCTCAAGAATGGTTATTCAGTTAGCTGGTATGATTTTCCAAAGCCAGCAGAAGGCAAGATAAGCAATGGAAGAGTCTGGAGAGCCATTTTTTTTCTGAAATGGTATAGGTAGGATCTCCTGCTTGGGCAAGGGCTTGGACTAGATGACCTCCAACCTCCCTTCCGACTCTGTTATTCTGTTATTTGAAAATTCCTGGACACAAAAGTGAGGTCTGACTGAATCCAGTCCAGAATTTCCTTGAGTCTGAAGTTGTCTTGTGGGTTTTTGGAATTCGAGACTTGCAAAGATGATGTTGAATGTTGAAATCCCATAATCCAAAGACAGTAGCCACAGGAGTGCTAGATAGCATCACATAAACTTGTGGCCTGTGCATGCCTTGGATAGTCACTAACACAGCCATTGTTTCTTTCAATGCAGCAAGGGAGCACACATTTTATGGGATGGTAAGACCTGGTTCTCTTTATCTATTCTGTAGCATTTTAATATTCAAACCTAGCACATGCCGTTCCACATTTAAGCTGTACCGAACTGGAGCATATCCAGAGGAATTCCTTGTAGAATGAAAGATGCAAAGAAGAACATGAGCATCAACAGAAAGAGTTGCATGTAGACTAGAAGACCTCCAAGGTCCCTTCCAACTCTGCTATTCTGTTAAAAAGTTAAGACTAAAGGACAAGGTAGAACATCCACTTTAAAATGTTTGAACAATTCTCAGTTGAATTAGAACTGTTCTTGATTGGTCCAGAACTGAATTGAAAAGATAGCAATAGCAATAGCACTTAGACTTATATACCGCTTCACAGTGCTTTACAGCCCTCTCTAAGCGGTTCACAGAGTCAGCATATTGCCCCCAACAATCTGGGTCCTCATTTTACCCACCTCGGAAGGATGGAAGGCTGAGTCAACCTTGAGCCGGTGAGATTTGAACCGCCGAACTGCAGCTAGCAGTCAGCTGAAGTAGCCTGCAGTGCTGCACTCTAACCACTGCGCCACCTCGGCTCCAAATTGTATCCAAATTTACAATTTGGATACAAATTGTAAATTTATGGACAATATGGTTTTGATTGTTGAACGATATAACATTTTTCATCTCATCAAGTACAGTGGGCTGGATTCGCTACGTATTTTTGTTTTTATGTGTTTTGCGTGCATATTTCTGTTTCCAGTGCCAAATTGTCTTGTCTTTCTGGCTCTCTCATATTCATTATTGGATTTTTCCATGCCTTGCAAGTTGACTGGACAGTCTAAAGCATGCTCATAATAGGCTTGCATGCAAATAATTAGCTCATAAGGATTTGTGTATGTATGTATGTACCTATTGCTGAAAGAATCACAAGATTTATTCTCAATAGATCTGCATGACACTTGGTTTCAAAGGGGCTCTTTAAAGGTTTTCGTTAACCCTCCATTCCAAAACTGGTGGGGCTCGTCTAGGCAGAAGCTAAACTTGTAAGTTCTTGGTTGTATAGTACAGGGGTCTCCAACCTTGGCAACTTTAAGACTTGTGAACTTCAACTCCCAGAATACCTCAGCCAGCAAGCTGGCTGAGGAATTCTGGGAGTTGAAGTCCACAATAAAGTTGCCAAGGTTGGAGACCCCTGGTATAGTAGATCCTATCCTGATGTCACCAGTCATTGGGCGTCTCCCATATTCTTGAATTGCTGAGAATTCAAACAGTGAAACATCCTGAGAAATATATTCTTGTCAGTATGGAAATGTCAAACAACTGTCATTTCTGGAAACCTCTTGTTAGAAAGACCATGTGAGTAAAATGTAGGAGAATGGTGGGAATGGTGAACAGAAGATTGCTGTTCAACTGTGCGCTGCACAAAACATGAAGGGCTTCCTAAACTTTATACTGGATTTTGCATTTAATCTTCCAGGGCTGCCTTCCTCTTGTGCTGATGTTTGATATGAAGGAAGAAATTGACGTAGAACCACATTTTATTACCCAGCTGATGGAGCAGCTAGATGTCTTCATCAGTATTAAACCAAAGCCAAAACAGACGAGTAAGGTGAGTAGAACGGACTCTAGTTTTTCTGGACAAGGCTATATTTCGCTTTTAACTATCCTGCTTGAAAATTAAGACAGCCCCCTTCTGATCATCACAGGGGGCAGGATGGCTCAGCGGTTAAAGACTGAGCTTGTCAGCTGGAAAACTGACAGCCCGGGTTCAAGACCGGAGCAATGCGCAACGGGGCGAGCTCCCATTCCTGCCCCAGCTCCTGCCCACCTAGCAGTTCAATAGCATACAAATGCAGGTAGATAAATAGGTACCACTTCAGTGGGAAAGTAGCAGCTTTCTGCGCACCTCGGCGTATAGTCCTGCTGGCCACAGGAACACAGATGTGTCTTCAGAGAATGGCTGGCTACCTTGACTAAGAAACGGAGATGAACACTGCCCCCTTGTGTTGGACACGACTGAACAGAGGAAACCTTTACCTTTTTCTACCTTCTGGTCATTGTAATAATAGAGTTATTATAATGAGAATTCTGCTTTAGACCGAGCTGTTATGAACCCAGTATTTGTTTAGTATTTAGGTTGAATAAGAAAGGGGAAAGTGTACAGCCCTGTCTCACTTCTTTTCCACTCTGGAGCCAGCTCGTTTCACCATGTGCCATGCAGACTGTGGCTTGCTTTCCTTTGTGTCATTTTATATGAAGATAATGAGATACTCTATGGTTCCCATTTTCCTAAGGACCCTTGAGAGTTTAACATGATTGACACTTATCAAAGACCTTTCTATTGTCAGTGAAGCACGTATGGACTTATTTTGGGTATTGTTTGATTTTCTAAATAGGTCAGCACACATCAGCAATAATATGTCTTGTTCCTTGGCCTTTCCTAAAACCTTCTTGAACATCTGGGCTCTAATTTGTGTTGGATGATCCTAAACATTATTTCACTGTCATGTGAAATTAACATGCATTAGCAGTTTAACAAGTATATTGTGTAATAATTTGCACACTGTTAAGTTTCCTTTCTTTGGTCTTGGTGT
Organism: Thermophis baileyi; assembly: GCA_003457575.1. NCBI lineage: Eukaryota > Metazoa > Chordata > Lepidosauria > Squamata > Dipsadidae > Thermophis > Thermophis baileyi. Next base: position 224,971 of record QLTV01000970.1, read on the forward strand.
CTGTGTTATTTAACGGAAACAGGCATATCTAGTTACCACAGTGTAATAGCTAATGTAAATTTAAAAAAGATCTTTATTAATTAGTAAACGATGTCTTTGAAATGACTTCATCAGATTATATTTTTAATATCAAGTTAATTCCTACAAAAGTACAAGAACATTTGTCTTCAGTATTGGTCTGAAGCTTCCAAGAAAAACAAGGATGTAGCCAGTATCTCACTATTATGTAATTTTAAAGCTAAGAGAAACACAAGCAAGGAATAAAATCTGACCAGATGTTTTTTTCAAAGCTCTCCACAGCCCTGATCTTTTTAGGCTGATGCACACAACAAGGAAAGATTCCTTTGACAACTTGACAAGATGCAGATAACAACCCAAGAGGCAGATTTAAATAAAGCAGCCATTGTTTTGCCACCAAGATGAATCAAACCAGTTCTTGTTCTGTGTCAAAACATGCTTTTTCATTGTCACAATTATTGTGGTGACTTGTCTGTGAATGAAAGTTGGCATAAAGTTAAATGTGGGCAGTCTCAGAGCTCTAGAAAATGAGAAATCCAGTTTCTCTAGACCTGTATATTGAGGGGGGAAATGTTATGATCTGATATTTTTATTTGACTTGGAAAGCACTGTGATGTAATAAATTAGCAAACTCTCCATAATTTCCCACAAAGTTCTAAACAAGGTCAGGAATCTGAGCTTAGAGTATGGCTGCCTAAAGCAGAGATAACTACATTTATATCAATGATCGGATATTGTTGGGTGGTGTGATTCTAAACAAGGCTGAAATGTTGAATGGACCTTTACACAAAGTCCAATTTATTTCATCTTCTGAAATATTACAGAACAGGGATATTGTTTCAATGACTGTATATTGTAGCCAAGAATCCCAACCAAAATGCACCCTACCATTCCAGATTTTTTTGTATAAATCAAAGTATGTAGTTTAGGACAGAGGTGAAATCTAGCAGGTTCTGACAGGTTCTGGAGAACCAGTTAGCGGAAATTTTGAGTAGTTCGGAGAACCGGTAGCAGAAATTTTGAGTAGTTCGGAGAACCGGCAAATACCACCTCTGGCTGGCCCCAGAGTGGGATGGGAATGGGGATTTTGCAGTATCCATCCCCTGCCATGCCCACCAAGCCACACCATGCCCACCAAGCCACGCCCACAGAGCCAATAGTAAAAAAAATTGGATTTCACCACTGGTTTAGAAGCCACAATTACTCTCTTTCTGTTGCTACTAGGAGGAGCTTTCTTCAAGAGAGGATTTCTAAACAAGACTGGTGACTCTTGCCAGTTGTCTGGAATTGTTTGAATTGTCAGAAACTCATATCCCATGTTTTCTTTTTGCAGTCTGTGATTGTGAAAAGCGTTGAGCGAAATGCCTTAAATATGTATGAAGCACGGAAATGTCTCCTGGGTCTGGAAAGCAGCGGCATTGCCGTAGCAACAAATCCCTCCCCCATCTCTTGCCCAGTTGGCCTTCCTTGTCCTGGCTTGGACATCTTGACCTCAGCTGGCCTTGGACTAACTGGACTTGGTATGATCTACAACTTAATATTTTCAAACCTCTTCAGAATGAGTTTTCAAGATTTAAGGCAGGGGTGTCCAACCTTGGCCACTTTAAGACCTGTGGACTTCAAGACCCAAAGTTGAATTCATGGCTGGCTGGGGAATTCTGGGAGTTGAAGTCCACAGATCTTAAAGTGGCCAAGGTTGGACACCCCTTGTTTACAGATTTATTTTAAAAAGTAGGCTGAACAATCGCTTTGACATGTAAGATTATGTTGATATGTGTGTGTGTGTGTGTTTTCTTTCTTGTACACAAGAAAAGGCAATAATGGAAGGCAAACATCTGTTTAACTGATATGGGGAAATGGAAGAATTAGAAAAGAGCTTGGAAATGTGAGGTAGGGATTTGTGGAGGTAGGGAGGTTGTCAGCAGTGAAGGAAGAATTGTAGTCATAGATGTTAAGTTGTAGTTGATTTAAGTGTCCGTGGGCTACCTGAATAAAGCCTTGATAAGCTGTTTCCAAGATAGACTATTGACTGCACTTCTTTGAAGAACAAAACAGAAGGCCTGGAGAACCCCAATTCTTGTTGCAAAATTTCTTTGTTTTCCCTTGAAGACATTTTGCTTCTCATCCAAGAAGCTTCTTTAGTTCAGAATTGAAGAAGCTTCTTGGATGAGAAGTGAAACGTCTTCAAGGAAAAAACAAAGAAAGTCCAGTTGCCTCTTGAAAAAACACCTTTGGGACAAGCATGATCTGGATGACTGAGAATCTCCATAGACAAATCCCATTTCTTGTTAGGAGCAACATCCAAGGAGAGAAGTAGGCATCTTGCCCACCTAGAGTGGATCTTCCTTGAGTGTTTTCATCATCCAACAGAAGAGTAAAACCACTCATTCAGTTTTGCATTGGTCTTTAAAATCAATGGTTGTGCATCTACAGGGGTGTAAAATCTCTTTTACTTGTTTTTTTGATAGGTCTTTTGGGTCCAACCACTTTATCTGTCAACACCTCCACACCTCCAAACTCTCTCCTAAATGCTCTCAATAGTTCGGTTAGTCCTTTGCAGAGTCCGAGTTCAAACACACCAAGTTCAACTTTCTGGGCTTCCTCAATCGCTAATACAAGCACTACAGGTTGGTATTTTGGGTTTAAATTGGAGACACTTGAAATAGAGCAAGGTAAATTAAATAGAGCAAGAGTAAGGCCACACTTGGAATACTGCATCCAGTTTTGGTCGCCACGATGTAAAAAGGATGGTGAGACTCTAGAAAAGAGTGCAGAGAAGAGCAACAAAGATGATTAGGGGACTGGAGGCTAAAACATATGAAGAACGGTTGCAGGAACTGGGTATGTCTAGTTTAATGAAAAGAAGGACTAGGGGTGACATGATAGCAGTGTTCCGATATCTCAGGGGTTGCCACAAAGAAGAGGGAGTGAAGCTATTCTGCAAAGCACCTGAGGGCAGGACAAGAAGCAATGGGTGGAAACTAAGGAGAGAAGCAACCTAGAACTAAGGAGAAATTTCCTCACAGAACAATTAATCAGTGGAACAACTTGCCTCCAGAAGTTGTAAATGCTCCAACACTGGAAGTTTTTAAGAAGAGATTAGATAACCATTTGTCTGAAGTGGTGTAGGGTTTCCTGCCTAAGCAGGGGGTTGGACTAGAAGACCTCCAAGGTCTCTTCCAACTCTGCTATTCTGTTTTCCCAAGAGCAATCTAGCATTCCCCCTAAGCATGCAGAACAAGACATTAATATGATGCCACTATTTCAAGAAGCCATCGTTGTAAGATGGGATCATCTGAGTCCTTGGGACTTCCAGATGGGCATAGAGTGTGCCTGCTCATTTCATTGTGGTTTGTGCTTTGCATCCAGAAGACCCTATTTTAGTCCTTGGCATTTCAAGGACCTTGTGAAACAAAATCTGTCCTAGGGAGATAAGGCAACTCTTGGCTACTCAGATCCTGTTCTATGCAATCTTGCTCTGCTGAATTGCAAATCAACTACAGGTAATCCTCGTCTTAAAACTACTCATTGATGCTGAAAAAAGTGACTTACAACTGGTCCTCACACTTACTCTCAATTTTATTGTATTCAAAAATTAAAATATGAAATCCAAAAGAAAACATTAAACAGAGACCAAGCAAAACTAAACAAAAACATTTTAAAAAATGTGAATTAAAAAAAAAAAGACAAAAACACACATCTCTCCCCCCCCACCCCACATACAGCTGAATACTGACAAAACTATTGCAACAATACTGGCTTCCTCCCTTGCAAAGCAGGTCCAAAATGTATAAGCTTCTGCATCTCTTTGCAAGCCAATTGACTTTCCTCACCACTTGCCACCATTGCAACATCTCCCATAATCAGGTGATCAAAATTCAGGTGCTTGGCAACTGGCTTGTATTTATGACGGTTGCAGCATCCCAGGGTCACAAGATCACCATTTGTGACCTTCCCAGCCAGTTTAACAAAGTCAGTGAGAAAAGCTAGATTTGCTTAATGACTAAGGGATTCACTTCACTGCAGCAAAAATGGTTGTAAAATCAGGTGTGACTCACGTAACGACTACCTCGCTTAGTGATAGAAGTTCCCAATTGTGGTTGTAAGCTGAGGACTTTAGACATCTTACCACCTCAGCAGAAATTTATTTTATTTATTTATTTATTTTATTTGTCAAGCATGTATAAGATAACAGATATAAGTATAAACATGATTATGAGTACATGAAATGGATACTAATAAAAGGGGACATTCTAAGTTCTAAGTTGTCTAAGCCCAAAATTTCAAGTCTGGTGGCATAAGGTATTCTGTTGCGAGCAGAGGAGTGGAGGACTCTTCTCGTGAAATATCTCTTGACTCTCTCAATTGTATTAATGTCTGATATGCAGTGCGGGTTCCAGACAGATGAACTGTATTCGAGAATTGGTCTAGCAAAGGTTTTGTATGCCCTAGTTTGCAATACAATATTACCGGAGAAGAAGCTTTGCAAGATTAGGTTAACAATTCTTAATGCTTTTTTGGCAATGCTGTTACAGTGAGCTCTGGCACTTAGATCATTAGAGATGAGTAGAAATGAGGCAGAACCTCTGACATTTTCTTCCAGGTTTCTCTGCTATTCCTCACCTGATGATGCCACCTACTGCACAAGCCACATTAACCAGTATCTTGTTGTCGGGAGTGCCCAACTATAGTCAAAGCACACCATCTCCCCCTCCCGGCTTAACTCCTGTTGATATTCATGTGAATGGCATGCAAGTGGAGAACAAGAAAAACCCAACCTCATCATTAAACGGTCATGTAAAGGTAAACAAATGACCTCTCTGGATATAACTCTAGCATATTTATGAGTAAATATGTAAATTCCAACTAACTAAGCAGAATTTTCTTTCGTGTACATTTTGTGTAATAGCAATAGCACTTATATACTGCTTCATAGTCCTTTTACAGCCATCTCTAAGCAGTTTACCGAGTCAGCATCTTGCCCCCAACAATCTGGGTTCTCATTTTACCCACCTTGGAGGGATGGAAGGCTGAGTCAACCTTGAGCCAGTCAGGATCGCACTCCTGGCAGTGAGCAGAGTTAGCCTGCAATACTGCATTCTAACCACTGTGCCACCACAGCTCAGATTATATCAACCTGGGAAAATAGAGCTTATTTTTAATTGAGCTTAAATACTAGTGCACTTTACTCGGCAACCACACAACAATAGCTACTGCTACTTTTTTCTAGGATGTTACTTTTTCAGTGGAACTTAACCAGGATAAGTTTTTGTTAGAGGTTTTGCATATCATAAAGTATAACTTAAAATTCTGGCTTCTGATGGTGTGAAAACGATTATGTCATTTCATTATTGTAGCTTTCTTACAACATCATAGAAAGTTGTAGAAAACGGTTTCCAGCCATAATTAAAATTGGCATCCTGAAATTTCATCTTTCAACAGTGCCAAAGCTAATGCCAACACGATGACCCATATCTAAAACCCTAAACATGGTTTCGAGTAGATGGTTTGACATTATGTAAACCTAGGAGAGCAATCCTACCCAGAGGCAGCCAAGTGATGTTGTCCTCAAAGCTTATCTAAACACTCTCCTCCTATTAAAGATTATTGTTCACATAATAATGGGAAAATAAGGGAGGGAAAGGGGAACAGAGAAAAGTGTAGGGTAGAAGGGAAAAAGAAAAGCATTGACTTCTGATTCCTTTTGGTGCAGTAGAACAAAGTAGTAACATGAAACCTCAACTTTTTACTTTTAAAAAAATCATTTTTCAAGATTCATTTCAGTTCATCTGTCCCTGTCTAGATAACAAAGTAGGCATGATTCGGTTGCCAAGTCAGTGGATGAGATTCTCAGTGGTTCCTATAAAACCCCCACAGGCACAATTGATGGGGGGGGGTCATAGAAATCAAGCGAAAGTGCCCCCCTTGAGTTTCCGATGTATATGTTTAATACTGATGGTTTGGTTCTATGAGAAAATGTGAAATGCATTCTAGCACCTTATTTTTTTTAAAAAAAAATATTGATCCTGGGTATTCACAGACAGGTAAGGTGGGAGTAAAATTATTAGATCACCTCATAATTTTTTTTGCATGGAAAAAGAGATATTAAGTAATTAAGGAAGGTCATTAATGGACTTTCTTTTTTCGAAGTCTAAGATGATTAAACATACTGTTAAACATACTGTTCCAGACCTCAACTATGAAGTATCCTGCATTCTCTGCCACAGCTCTTGGTGAAAATGTATTAAGCGCAAACCACAGCGAACCTTCTCGGACGATTGGTAGCCACAATGCCTCTGAACAAGTGACGGCCAAGACAAACTCTGGCGAAGGTATAACCAAAACTACCGTGGTGTGCTCTGATGCTGCATCACCTCCCCACACTGTAGGAGGTAAAGGGGTCGTGTTAAGAAGGGTGGTGGAAAGACCAGCTGAGTATTTCTGTTCTAAAAATAAAAAAATGTGCCCAAAACCATAAGGCAGGGAAGCCTGTGCAGGTCGATTAAAAGTTTGCTCAAGATCAAATGATCAAAATATTCCTAAAATATCTATTTCTGGGCATGGTCCAAAAGAATTTCTTGGTGGTTTGGTTCAGAATAACAAGCCATGATGGACTAATACAAATATGATATTTGGGTTTAAAAGAGCTTCATTCTTCAAGGGGGCTTTGTTCTAAACTAACTTCTCAAATGCAGAGAAGTGAGAATCTCAAGATTACAGGAAATTAGGGAACAGAAGTTTTAAATTTCTTTTCCTCACAAAACAAAAACTTCGGAATTTTGAGGTTCATTGAGGACAGCCTACAATGTTTTTCCTTTGAACTGGGCTGGAAGCACTGCCCCAAAAGGGAAGTTATATACAGAGGTATACATTTTATTTTTGTTAATCCCATTTATAAACAATAGAGGTAGTCTTTCATAGCAAAATTATGACCCGTGTGTTTTAATACTTGTCCAAATATACATGTGACTCAACACATGTTTTTAAAATATATCTGATTCTTTGTTTGTTCCTGTGTTAATAAAGACTAGATATTTCAGTCCTTAGGAAACTTCTGGATCCTAAGATATAAAGACGGCAGTGAGCAGTTTGTTATGAAATGACCCAGAGTAGCTGAAAAAGAACCCCAAGCCCTTTTAGCCATAACAGTTCCTCTTTTAGTGAAGTGGAAAGTTTATGATGGCTTTCTCCAAATTTTACATATCCATTAAGAAGACCTCTTAACTCACACCATCAGCATTGGGAGTCCGCCTTTAATGTGTGTTTTTTTTACTCTATAAAGCCTTAGTTAGACCACACCTAGAGTACTGCATCCAATTTTGGTTACCGCACTATAAAAAAGATGTTGAGACTCTAGAAAAAGTGCAGAGAAGAGCAACCAGGATGATTAGGGGACTGGAGACTAAAACATACGATGAATGGTTGCAGGAACTGGGCATGGCTAGTCTAGGGAAGAGAAGGACCAAGGGAGACATGATAGCAGTCTTCCAATATTTGAGTGGCTGCCACAGAGGGGAGGGGGATCAAGCTATTTTCCAAAGCACCTGAAGGGTCAGACAAGGAACAATGGATGGCAACTGATCAAGGAGAGATTCAACCTGAAAATAAGAAGAATTTTTCTGACAGTGAGAACAATCAACCCATGGAAGAAAAGTTGCCTTTGGAAGTTGTGGGAACTTCATCACTTGAGACTTTCAAGAAGAGATTGGACTGCCATCAGTCAGAAATGGTGTAGGGTCTCCTGCTTGAGCAGGGGGTTGGACTAGATGACCTACAAGGTCCCTTCCAACTCTGTTAATCTGTAATCTGTGTGCTAATTGGTCACTCTTGGTTCTTTGTAGGTTGCAATGATGCTTTCGTAGAAGTGGGCATGCCCAGGAGTCCTTCACACTCCGCAAATGCCAACGATCTCAAGCAGATGATGAGCACCTCAAAGCAATCCTGCACAAAGAGGCAGACGGTGGAATTGCTGCAAGGCACCAAAAATTCTCATTTACAGTACGTAATGTTTATAAAGATAAGGTTGTGTAAAGTGTGGAGAAGTTTCACGTATTTTCTGTGGGGTGGTTGTGTTAATAAAACACGCTATTCATAACACATCCCTGGAGGGAGCTTCTTATGCAACATGCACAGCGCAAAAGCCATGATCTTGTATGTTCTCCTGATGGTTTTTATTTGGTTCATGTGCTTTCCCCCTCAAAATTGCATCACTTGTGCAGTATTCATATAATATTACCCTTTCATCAATCCTAGCATTCCTAACATTGTAAATATGGTTTTTGCTAGGCTGTGAGAGTAATACTGGCAAAGTCCTACGTATTGAGACATCATCATTTTTTATCTATCATTAATCTCTTAGCTGTTGCTCTTCTAATCCCTCTAAGAAAATTAGTGACATATTTCAGTCAGGGATTAAGTTATTTGTAAGCATCTTTATTTTTCTTTCCAAATTCCTTCTGAGGTAGATCATGATTCATAGTAGAGAGTCTGTTTGGGGGAAAGTTAGATGTAAAAGATTTCACCTTACTAACTCTGAGGGAGAATTAACACAGAGAGTAACTGCATCCTCTTTTCCTCCTTGCTTATTTAATGGCGGGGACAACCGGGATCCAGTGAAATGATTTACTCAGCAGCTTTCCCAGTCCTCTTCGTATCCCAAGGCAGGAAAACGAGCAGATCAGAAGTATAGAAGAGATTGTAGCTCTGGCTTCCAGGGCCCACTTCAAACCATAAAATCAAAATGAATTTCAGAGAGTGCCTTCCCTCTTTAGCTGTAACGGCAGCATTAACCGTCAACTAAAGGAGAGAAGCAGGTTGGAAGGCCCTGAATTTGCCCTTGAATTACGAGGAGATTCTGGAGAGAAGAGGGAGAGTCCATAGCAGTATTTTTGTCAACCTTGACAAAACATTGGCTTTGCTGGCTGGGGAATTCTGAAAGTTGAAGTCCACATCTCTTCAAGTTGCTACGGTTGAGAAACACTGTTCGACAGTGTTGGTTCTCAGAGAGGTTTCCCAGTGCATGGGAATCAAGCTGTGGAGAAGACAACTGTACCCTTAATCTTTTTTGTATTAAAAAAAGAAAGAAAGAAAAGATACTTAAGAGGTATCCAAGATGGTGTGTAGCCCAGGACATGAAGTTATCCATGATCTTTTAAACCAGTGGTTCTCAACCTTCCTAATGCCGCGACCCCCACCCCGCCGCCGCAACCCCCTCCCCACACGTGTGTGTTGCCAGTCACCAAGATGGCGAGCTAGCGCGCGCTTAGGCGACCCCTGTGAAAGGGTCGTTCGACCCCCAAAGGGGTCGCGACCCACGGGTTGAGAACCGCTGTTTTAAACCAAGTTTAATGAAGGGAAAGGAATAAGGAAAGGGGAGGGAGGGAGGGAGGGAGGGATGAAGGGAAGGGAAGGACAGGAGGCTTCCAATCTTCTCTACAGCATTTATAAGCACCATTATAAATTTACCTCTTTCTCTAAAGTTCCACCATGACTATAGTCTATCCCAGGAGTCCCCAAACTTGGCAACTTTAAGACTTGTGGACTTCAACTCCCAGAATTCTCCAGCCAGCTGGGAGTTGAAGTCCACAAGTCTTAAAGTTGCCAAGTTTGGGGACCCCTGGTCTATCCTGTCTATAGTCTATCCTGTCTAATCATCCAAAGCATAAGTCGTAAATTCCATCTCTTTTTAAAAAGAGCATCTGTCTTTTTTGTAGCGCGGGGGAGAGATTGCTGTCGGATTCTGAGCTGAGTGCTTCAGAGACCACCATGGCTGATAAAAAGGCACCTGGAAGCGAAAGGGCAGCGGAGAGGGCGGCCGCAGCACAGCAGAACTCAGAAAGAGCACACCTGGGCCCCCAGTCGACGTATGTGGACATGCAGGTATTGACTCCTCCAAGGATGGGTTTCCACTCTGGGAAGCACTGTGTGGGAGTTGTGCCTGAGCTTCTTTTCTTGCAGCTATTTCGTAACCCAACTAGGTAACATCATGAGCCGCGGTGGTGCAGTGGTTAGAGTGCAGTACTGCAGGCTACTTCTGCTGACTGCTGGCTGCCTGCAGTTTGGCAGTTCGAGTCTCACCGGCTCAAGGTTGACTCAGCTTTCCATCCTTCCGAGGCCGGTACAATGAGGATTCAGATTGTTTGGGGGCAATAGGCTGACTCTGTAAACCGCTTAGAGAGGGCTGTAAAAGCACTGTGAAGCGGTATATAAGTCTAAGAAGTGCTATTGCTATTGCTATCATCAGTATTGCACTAGAAGGGTGTGGGGTTTGATCTCTGTTTATAGACAGTTGGTTTGCCTTGCCAGTGTTGGTGTGATGTTCTTGGCAGTTCCTTGATTGGGCTGTTATTTACTGCTTGATTGTTAGTCTGGTATTAATCCTGCTGTCAATCCCTGCTTATTTGGATGTTGATTGCTGAGAGTAAACCCCACTCCCTACTAGCATTGATGATGTTACCCAGTTGAGTAATGAAATGTCTGCAAGAAAATAATCAAGCTCAGAGACCCCACCAAGGACCCCTGAGCTACAAATATTCCCTTCTGTTGGTATAGCAGTCTCTGCGTTGCACTAATACAACCAGCGCCAGAGATTATGGGTTGGTCTTCTAGTGAGGCTGTCATCTGAAGAGTCCCAATACGTTGAAATGGATTGCTGATGCTCCCAGCTTTTTCTTCAGTGGACATTGCAGCCCTAATTAGCTGGTTTTAAATGGGAGTTTTAAGTATATCAAAGGTTCATTGGACTGCTGGCACATTGTTGGGTGGTGCGAAAGGTTCCTCCGAGACAAAGTGATGGATCCTGGTCAAAATCTTTGTGGCTTGTGGAGCAGAGTGTAGGCATGACATTTAGCAAGGGCAGTGATTAAGTGGCCTTCTCTGGGTTTCATTTCTAGGCGTTTGACTACGAACAGAAGAAGCTACTGGCAACCAAAGGTATGTGGGACAACGGTGACTTGTAGCATGTATCTATTTGTAAGCAGAGTGATGAAGGAAGCTTTGCTTGTCCTCCCCCTGCCATCCATTCCCTTCCGCCCTCGGTTTGGGCTCTGTCATTGTTCCAGTGGAGATACTGTAGCTTAGACAACATGTTTTGCAATCCAACTGGTCTTTGTTTCTTTTCTTCCCCTTGAAAGGCTCCTGGGGTTACATTTTCTGAGCAAACAGGATCCCTTTTTATCTTCCTGACTACGAGGCCCTTTTTATGGGGCAGTGATCAGAACATTTGCCCTGCCTGTTACAGAATTATTTAGAAGAGGAGGGGAGGGGAGGAGAGAAGAGGAGGGGAGGGGAGGGGAGGAGAGGAGAGGAGAGGGAGGAGAGAAGAGAGAAGAGACAATAGAATAACACTAATCAGCATACATTAAAATGAAATTTCGTTGCATTCAGCTCTCTCTCTCAAAAAAATTCCTATTTCTATTTGCCTTTTTCACTCTTCAAAAGGCCCAGGTCTTAGGAGTTGTTTTCTCTTGTGTTAAGCATTGTATATCCTTCTTTCATGCCACTTGGGAGGGTTGAAAGTTTTATGCATCCTTATTCACCATCCACAAAGACAAATAAGGTTTCAGGCCAACCGTGTTTCTCCATTCAGTTGGCACATTCGGGATAGGTGCACATCAGCACGTTATATGTATTTTTGACTCATTAAAAGGAAAGAATCATGAAAGTCACAGAAAGATGAGGTGGGTATGCTAGAAAACGATGTGCCCTGGAGTGTGCCAATTATGCAGTCCTTCAATACCCTCAACTCGTAGAGGCCTCATAGAAGCCTTGTGATGTACATCTCAGTGTACACATGGAATGGTTACGTAATTCAGCTGGCCCAAATGGCATCATTGCAATGATATCATGAACCATTTGATGCCATTCTGATGTCCTTGTGGTTTCTAACAGATGCCTTAAATACCGTCCTTAGGTTTTCTGCTTCCTTTCTGATCTGCAGCCATCAAACATGAGTAGGTAGCCTTTATTGGGCATGCAGCAAGATGCAGTTTTTAAGTACTTTGTTTTTGAAAAGGGAGTGGGGTTGTTTTTGGTTTAAACACATGAATTCTTCCATTTTTATAACACAGAGTTCATCCTATATTTATCCTGTTCTCGGCTAGCAAAATCCTTCCATCAAATGTTTGCTTGATAGTTTTCTCCTATGCTTTTGGGCTTGGTCTCTACTTCTTGCTTGAAATTGAGATAAGAAATAAAACAATCACAAAAGATCCTTGACTTCCTTTCCTTTTTTCAATGCAGCTGCTCCATCTTGCCACATTCTACATTTGAAAAGCTTTATCACTTTTTTTTTTTTTTGAGGTTTCTTCTACTTCTGAAGATTTCAGGTTTCTCTTTTCCGTCCCCTGAAACTTCAGAACGACTCTTCTGGCTTTATAAAAATATTGATCTATATTCTCCTCCAAACTTACCTTCATGTAATTTATAAGAATTAATGTACTTTTGTGTGAGTGAATATGTATGCAACGTGTACATGTGTAGAAATATGTATATGCACTCAAGGCCACATCATATATTAGTATAATTTTCTCTTGCTGCGTGCTCAGAAATATAAACTGAAATATAAAGTGACCCTAGCAAGTTTAAAGTGTTTGGAAAGTGGTAAAAGCAGAGAGTGGAAGATTTTCTGGCTCTGATCATCCACTACCTAAAGAATTTTGGCTGCTTTTTATGAAAAAGAAAAGAAAAGATACTGATGCTTATAAATATGCTTCCTGCCCCCTTAAAGCTATGCTGAAAAAGCCTGTTGTTACGGAGGTGAGAACACCCACCAACACCTGGAGTGGGCTGGGCTTCTCCAAATCGATGCCGGCCGAAACAATTAAGGAACTGAGAAGGGCCAACCACGTAGCCTACAAACCATGTATGTCGACAACGTATGAGGTATGCACAACTGCAGTGTGTGCTAGGCATGAAAAGGAAGAAATTGGAGCTTTTGGTCTGAACTTTGAGCAGGTTGTGTCTGAGGTTTGCTGCTGGGACTTCCAAGGTCCCTCTGACAAAGGTCTCTGCATGACTCCTCCAGGCCTTCTTGAAACTGCGTATTGTGTGCGCAAAAAACTGCGTTTTTTTTTTCTGCATGCGGGAGGCAATCTTAATTCATTGTATTTTGTTTATTCCATAATGTTACCTGCTAGCCATTTTTCTCTTTCTCCTTAGGAGTGTATTAGTGGACTCATACACACACACACACACACACACAGTGTGTGTGTGTGTGTGTGTGTGTGTGTGTGTGTGTGTGTGTGTGTGTGTGTGTGTGTGTGTGTGTGTGTGTAGACTGTATCTGAGTCACTTGGCTGTAGCCCCAGGATCAAACCACAGCCTGAGTTCTCTGCTCCGTAAGCTATTTTTTTCAGAGATTGAGGCATCCGTTGTTTTTCCTACACTTGAAACATGTGGAAAAAATAATTTTTAAAAAAGAAAAAACGATCTATTCCTTTGTTTTCCCTGCTTGCATTGGGTTGTTTTCAGAACATCGACAATCTTAGAAACACTGGTTTAAAAATAATCAGTCTGAATTGGGACAACCTAGCAGGAGATAGTGTGCCACAGATGACAAGTTAACATTAACTTGCTTTGATAATGCCGAGTGTTGCCAATATAATTCTTGATTTGTGTGTGCCTTTTCCTAAAGTACTTAAGACTTCTCTGACAAGAATATTTTTTTAAAACAAAATATTGCTCATTAATTTAAGCTAATGGGTTGTGTTAGATAGGGTGAGTGAAGAGGCTGGAGGCAGGCTTCAGACAACAGCTCTTTATTCAACTATGTACAAGATCCAGCAGAGAGCTAGTCTGACAGCTAGCCCTTTTATAGGGAGCTGTCAGATGGCTCAACCAATTAGCAGTCCCCATTTTCCCACCTGAACAGAGGACCTGGTTGTAACCAGGCAGTCTGGATATCTAACAGGTTGCACCTTTGGCACCATGTCCTTGAGTAAAGCCAAGTTGACAGTATCCCTACATGTCCTGATCACACCTCTTCCTGCTGATTTCCTTGCAGGGTTCCTCCCTGTCTCTCTCCAGATCCAACAGCCGGGAACACCTGGGAAGCGGGAGCGATTCCGACAACTGGAGAGATCACAACGGCATTAGTTCAACTGCTCCGGGCGACTTCGTTTCTTCCATCGGAAGCCCTAAACGGAAACAGAAATCAAGTAAGGATTTACCCCGTTGGTTAGGTCAGAGGTCTCATGCAGAGCTACTGACTTGAATAAAAGTTAGCTCCAGCTTGGTTTAGACAAACCAAGGTCAGTTAGATAATTATAGCATCAAGCTATAATTATCAATGATAGGCTAATAGAATAGAGCTGGAAGGGAACTTGGAGGTCTTCTAGTCCAGCCCCCTGCTCAAGCAGGAGAACCTATACTATTTCAGATAAGTGACTGTCCAGTCTCTTCTTAAAAACCCCCAGTGATAAAGCACCCACAACTTCTGAAGGCAAGCTGTTCCACTGGTTAATTGTCTTTACGGTTAGGAAGTTTCTCCTTAATTCCAGGTCGCTTCTCTCCTTGATTAGTTTCCATCCATTGTTTCTTGTCCTGCCCTCTGGTGCTTTGTAGAATAATTTGAACCCCTCTTCTTTGTCGCAACCCCTCAAATACTGGAATACTGCTATCATGTTGCCCCTGATTCTGCTACATCCTATTAGAAACATTAGAGAGTTGGTGACAATAATGGCTCCGTGTCACATTTCTTCCCTCTGTGATGATTTTGTTTCTTGTTCTCGATGTCCAAATGTCATAATATAGTTTTATTCTCCCAAACCACATCACAAGAGATAGAATTGGCTGGGGTGCCCCAAAGCAGTGTCCCCCACGTTTGAGATGGCATGCAATTTTTGCCTTACTCTGACCAATACTTGTTGTGTTCTGTTTCCATGAAAACAAAGATGTAAAAGCTTGGTAATTCAACATCAGGCAGAGATTCAGTTGAGGGGTCCTTAATCGTCAGTGATTAAGGTAATTAGTTAGGATAATGAAACATCTGCAAGAAAACAAGCAAGCTAGAGAGCACCAAGGATCCCTCATTTCAACCCTGAGCTATAAATATTCTCCTTTAGAGATTCATTTCAGTACTTCTTGGCAGTTTGCAAGCACCGGAACTTAAGCAGATGAAGGGGCTCCTCGGCCTAAAGTGAACTCAACCTAACTAGAAGCTTATTTTCTCTTGAACGTCTAGGTGAGCATTATCTCAGCAGTAGCAACTACATGGATTGCATCTCCTCCCTGATTGGAAACAATGGCTGTAACCTGAACAGTCTGTTTAAGGGATCTGACCTACCTGAGTTATTCAGCAAACTGGGCCTGGGTAAATACACAGACATATTTCAGCAACAAGAGGTGAGTGTTTGTGAAAGGCTTGGCGATGTAGACTATTTTGATTGCTTTGCTCCCATCTGTTGCGCTTTTATTGATAATCAAGACCACAGATTCCTTCCTTGGCTGTAGGAATAGCTAGCTTCAGGCCTTGATGTTTTTGAAGTGCTATGTGCAAAGAACCAGTTCTGCAGTCTCAAAGCAATTTCCTTTGTTTGTAATCATACCTAAAAATTAGCTCTCTGAAGCCAATGGGAGCCTGATTAGGATATTACCAGCAAACCCATAACTCACTGCTTGGGAAATACTAATCAGAGCAGGACCTCAAGTGACCTGGATGGTGTGAAGACCAACCACCCAGAGTTACCTTGTGATAAGACGAGCAGTCAATAAATTTAATAAATAAATAAAAGCAAATATATAAGACTGGTGGCCAAAAAATGATCAAAAAATGATCAGAATGGGATACCTCGATGGGACTGCAGAAAAAGGATGCAATTTCCTGTGAATCTTCACACTGTTAATTCACTCAGTTGTATTCACTGATAGAGAGGTAGTTGAAACATTCTATGCATATGCAAACATACATGCAGACATGTGAGGCACAAGTATGTGTTTGTGTATGCTGATCCCTGCTTCTGGGTGTTTGCACACAAACACACATGCCAGAATAAAAATTAATATGACTTTGTTATATGTTTTTCATCTGATCCGATTTCCTTGACTTTTAAATATCACTGTTCCAAAGAGAAATGCAATTATCTAATATTTTGCAATACCAACACAACAATCAAATTAATTTTCTGTGTTACAGTAGTTCATCAGCCTTGGGACATACAGACAATTAACCTGTGGGCATAAAGGAATACCAATAATGGCTCAGTAATTTTAAAATTAGAAACTGCCACAAATAGCTAAAAGGGATTGTCTTTCAGAAAATAATGTATACTAATTCACTGGCAACCACTCAGAAAAGATCCAGATATTTTCAATTTATATAAACTAATTTTAGAACACAGTAACATCCTTTGAATTGTTCTGGCAGCCAATTTTTTATGACTCACCAAACGAGATTTGAAGGAATTCTATGCCATGAAGAATTCCAAGGTGATTCATCTGGTTGAGCTCCTAAATCCTCTTCTAGTATTTATTTAGGCTGTCAAAATAATATGTTGCGTTTGTTATAAAAATGTTGCTCCTTTGATTTTAACGTGCTTTGGATGTTGTTAATAGACGTAATTACCAGGAACTGAAATAATGGTTTTGCTTCTTTCCTTTGTTACCAATTTGTGTACAAAATATATTCAGCAGAATGTTCTCCCCCAAAAGTCCTCCGCCTTCTCAGTGGAAGAGCATCTTAGAGCAGGGGTCTCCAACCTTGGCAACTTTAAGACTTGTGGACTTCAACTCCCAGAATTCCTCAGCCAGCTTTGCAAAGCTGGCTGAGGAATTCTGGGAGTTGAAGTCCACAAGTCTTAAAGTTGCCAAGGTTGGAGACCCCTGTCTTAGAGTGTGGTGTTGTTGTGGTTTCTCCTAGATTGATCTTCAGACGTTCCTCACTCTAACGGATCAGGATCTGAAAGAGCTTGGAATTACCACTTTTGGTGCACGAAGGAAAATGCTTCTGGCAATCTCAGGTAAAGAAAAATCACTACCTTGTGCAGTTTGTAAGAATTCTCTTCTTTTCCTTGACGGAGTTATTCTCATGCAGAGAGTGGGGAATGTCTGTTTTCAAAAACTCAAGGTACCCCTGTGTATAGTCATATTCTTGTCCACCCTTATCCTGCCAGCCTTAATCTCTCTGTTCTCGTAAGTCCACTCATGTGTATCTTTCAATGTGAGATCCATTGATTTCCCTGGGAGTTACTTCTGGTAGGTGAAGTTAGGAATTCTATTAGGTTTCGCCTACCATAAGATTGTATAAGATTGTAACAAACAGCAAGGTAAAAAACAGGTTTTTACCTTGATGTTAACATCTATGATGGTTTATAGTCAGGGACATGCAAAACCCCATAAGGGAGCTCATGTCTTCATAGGTTCCCCTTGAAGAGAGCCAGGCATATCTCATGTGCTGCCTGCCTGCTCTGAAATCAGCAGCTTGATGTCTCTTTCATTTTCAACCTGTAGTTAACCAAAACAATTGTCTCAATAGACCTGTGACAGATCTATTGCCTTTTCTGACCCAAATCTGTCCTAAATTATTTTATATCTTGTGGGGGTATTGTGGTAGAATCTCCAGCTAGAGAGGAGGGAGGTGTTAAGAAGGGAGCAAGCTTGGAATCTTTAAATTGCAGAAAGTGGCACAGGTCTGAGCTCCCCCAGAATCCCCGAAGCCTTATGTGACCATTCCCGAGGGAATGCAGTCACTCGGGTGACATTCTTGTAACACGGGTGCCTAGCAATAAAGCTTCTGCTTGAGACTATTCACAAGTGGTTCTCATTGAGAACCACAGAGAATCTGGCTGGATGAGCCATAGTGACAAAGTGGTTAGAATGCAATATTGCAGGCTGTCTCTGCCCGGGGTTCGATTCTGACCAGTTCAAGCTTGACTCAGCCTTCCGTCCTATCGAGGTCAGTAAAATGAGGACCCCAGATTGTTGAGGGCAATAAAGCTGATATTTGTAAACTGCTCAGAGAGTGCTGTAAGGCATTATGAAGTGATATATAAGTCTAAGTGCCATTGCTATCGCTATTGCACCTGACAGGTACATATTGCATTTGATTGGATTCAGTTTCCCTGGACTATGAAATAGTAAAAATGTCTCCTGCTAGATTGCATCTGGTGTCCAGATTTTGAAGGGAAGCTTCTCTTCTCTCTCCTCTCCACTCCCCATGCAGAACTGAACAAAAACCGAAGAAAACTCTTTGACCCCACCAACGTCCAAGCCTCGTTTCTGGAAGGCGGTGCTAGTGGACGGCTGTCTCATCAATACCATTCGGACATTGCCAGCGTGAGCGGCCGTTGGTAGCAGGAACAGAAGGCCTTCACAGTTGATTGCACAACTCCATGGACACGGCAATCCTGTGGACCATCACCACTGCACACCACCCTTTGCATTTGGGAGTTTAGGTACCAAGGACCAAAGTCTTCCTTTTTTTGCACAACTTCCTGTGCCGAAAGAAAGAGAGAGAGAAAACACTCATCTGTCTTTCCACGCACCAAATGTGGATTACGCCTTACTCTTGTAGATTGGACAGAGTTTGCAATAATGTGGGGGTGGGGGTGGGGGTGTTTAGTATTTTATGACTTATAATAACTATATTGTATGCACTGAATGAAATTTTTTTTTTTACTTTTTTGAATGGAGAGTGATGGGCAGGGATGCCAGAGGGGGGGGTCACTGCTTAATGGTTTTTATCAAGGAAATTTCTGGTACTGCTTAATAATTAATAGAGGTCTTTCTGCACTTTATGTGTTCGGATTGCTTTTCCTGTGGAGATTTTTATTACTTTCCTCTAATTTCCATGGGAAAAAAGATTACGGTAGTGGCGCTAACCAATGTTTGCCAGGTGCATTCCCACTCCAGGTGAAAAGGCTTCCCCCACCCCCACCCCCATAAATGGTACTAATGAGTTGAAATGTAGAGGATGATGGTTTTCTTTAGACAACTGTAGGGAATTTTCCCGTAATCAGTTCTATGAAGAAGAGTCTCCAACCTCCTTTGGAAGGAAGTCTTGAGAAATATTTGCAACTGAGTTTGCACACTGCAAACCAAAGCAGTGAAAGACCAAAACAGAGTGTGTTGCCATCGCTAATCCTAGTTAGCTGCTGCCTTCAATGCTAAACCTGATTTTAATGATTATCTCAAACCAAGGATGATTTTTAGTATAAACTGCCACTAAAGGACACTTTATTTATAGCAAACGTCTTATTTTTAGAACCTGTACACTTAGAGCGCATAAGAAATTAAACTGATCTACTAAAGAGTTTATGGTAGAGACTGGGAAGTGGAACATGAAGCGGATCTCCAGGCCCTTCATTCATTTGACAGAGCATAAATTTAATTTGACAAGACAGCACTCTTGTCTCTATTCCCTAAGGCAGGGGTCTCCAACCTTGGCAACTTTAAGACTTGTGGACTTCAACTCCCAGAATTCTGGCTGAGGAATTCTGGGAGTTGAAGTCCACAAGCCTTAAAGTTGCCAAGGTTGGAGACCCCTGCCCTAAGGGACGTTGCTGATGTGATTCTCTGTGCACCCATTTAAGAGCTTGTCAGGTTGTGACACCTGCCGCCTTGACTTAAATCCATGATTGTCTGGAACAAAGGTTTTGAGTTGGGCTACTTCCAAAACTCTGTATTTGAGCAAAGAGTTGGTATGATGTCTTGGTAGGGCAAACCGTTGTGTTCTTATCTTGTAAAAGGTCTAGAAATTCAATGATATTGTCTCTGTCAAATGATTTGGTATAAATTTATGAAGGATGAAATGAAGTGCCTCTCAGTGATGCAAAATGATGTTTCTGAACGCGAATTTATCAATAGAAGAAAAATAACATTCCCACTGCATATATTGTGAATTACTTGTACTGTAATTTTTCCTTTTTTTTATTTATGTACAATGTACAAACCCTTTAGGGTGGAGGCAAACCACTCTTCAGAAAGGCATTAACAATTACCATGGTGGTTTTTTTATATATATATATGTGTGTGCAACATAGAGGTGAGGAAGAGTTTTGACACTTTTTGTGGATATATTTCATTTCCTCCATGAAGGAGACTCCAACACAAAGGGAAGATTAGAAAGGTGAGAGCTTAGTTAAAATTAGGAAATAATAATCAGCTATACATCAGAATTCATTTTAATCACAACCTATGACATCTCAACAGCCTCTCACTCCTGCTGAAATAGCTGCTGATATTTCTCTGATTTTTGGAAAAAACAGGGCCGGATGAGCACAGCCAGTGCTTTTTCTTAATCCGGAGTTGTGCATTATTCAGGAAACAAATTTTATTTTTCTTTTGAAACACAGCCTGTCCGTCAATTTGTACAAAATGGAGGTCCTGATATTTTCAAAGAACACTACGTGTTTTATCGTGGCTGCTCCCTTTGGTGGGAGACTCCACATTATGTTGTGAAGCACAGCCCTTGTGTTAGAAGTTCAGGACCTCAGGAGGTGAAGCATTTCACCCCACATGGAAAACTAACTTTGTTTAATCTGTGCCAGAGTGATTCAGTTGAGTCTTTTGGTTTACATTGAGACCTAACCCACAATATATTCCACTGGAGATTTTTTTTCTCTCTCTTGTGGATTTTGTGTCATGATATTTTTCCCCCCAGTTTGAACTTAAATGGCCGAATGCTTCGATAGTAATACCCTTGGAAGACGCATTTAAGCTGCAGTGGTTTATACCAAGGGTCTCCAACCTTGGCAACTTTAAGACTTGTGGACTTCAAATCTCAGAGGAATTGAGGAATTCTGGGATTTGAAGTCCACAAGTCTTAAAGTTGCCAAGGTTGGAGACCCCTGGTCTATACTGAAGCGAAGAATGTCTGAGATATAAAAGTAATAGGAGGCCCACCCTTCCACAGAGACACACCCCCACCTACCCACCCACATACCACACTGGGAAAGCAAAACTTTGTTACTCATTTGGATTCCACGAGAGGAAAAAAATGGCAACGCAACATTCAGTATTGTCAGTATTGTATTAATGCACAAAGAATTCCGAAGCATTCGTTTTAAAATATTGTGCCTTTATAGCGACCAGTTATCTGTAAATATAGAGCAGATACAGATTGTATTTGGGGAGGGATGGTATCCTTTTTAGTGATTTTTTTTAAAGGTAAATAAATAAATAAACTATGGAATTAAACATTTACAAATGGAGAATTTCAAACTAATCAAATGTTACATGAAAGAATAAATTTATATAACCCTTGTTACGTTGCTGGTTAAATGAAGTCTGGTTTTATTTCTAAACATGTTACTAGTTAACATTTTGTTCTTAACCGGAATGATTGCTCTAAACTAAAGACTACAAAAGTGAGGTGGCTCACTTTTTCCTTAAGCTAAGATAGTGCTTGTAAAGGGTGGTCAGAAAGAGCAGTGGGATCTAAAAAAAAATTCTGGATTAAGGTATGTATTCTGTGAACCATTATCATGTCAATATTTTTTTTGTTGCCATAGTGGCATGGAGTCCTTGGATGCAGTTGCTTCTCTTTTATGCATGCCTTCTAGTGCTACCAAAACAACTGGAAATACAATGACACCCCACCCCCCCACCCCCAAATTTCCAAATGCAGGGATTGCATAGCTCAATGCTTCCTCTTTCCTTTCCCAAAAACACCTTTCTTTGGAATGTGGCCTTGCCAGGGTGATAATTTGAGACTTCTCTTTAATGTGATTTGGGTACTATAAATTAAGGTGACCTCTTTGCTCACATTAGTTGGGGAGCCTGTGTTGGCAGTGATGTATGCCTCTAATTAGTTGTGCTGGAACTGAGACATGGACTTAAATGGATGACGGGTATTGAAGCTTTAACTCCATTAAGCTATGCAGATGTCTCCAGCACTGTGTTGCTCTCTGTGGTGCAAAGTTCTTGAGAAGGAGGAAAATTAGATTTCCATTTTCCCTTCCCAGGAATTGCGAGTTAAGACCCACGTGCTGGTAGTGTCTATGGCAGAAAGTTGGAATACTAATAAAAATAATGAATAGAATATCTGAATTAGAGTTAGAGAAAGATAATTCAAAGATTAAAGGTTTGCTAAAAGCTAAAATTTAAACTTAGATTTGAAGTCTTTTCAAAGCTTGCCAGTTGATTTATTTTCATCAACGTCACCAATGACTTTTGAGGCCCTGTCAAAAACTGATGGAATTGTCATTCCTGGTAAGATTTAAAACGTAGAAACAAGCAGTATGAAAGTGCAAAAATCAAATAAACATGCAAAAAATGAATTTCTGCAGAGAAGAAGTGATGTTGTCCAGTAAGCAGACACTTAAAGAAAAGATTATCCAACTGGAACGATTCTTTTCAAACAGTTGCTCAAAGAAGGACTGTTTTGAGTTGCATCTGGAGAAAGAAGGATCTCCCCCAGAATGCCAAAAGACATCAGGGAAAACTTGGGTCATTGAAGGTGAAAAGAAAGCCAGGGTGTTTGACTTTGGGGCAGAGACAAAAAAATTCAGTGGGACCAGATCAATTTAGTTTTAGCTGGAAATCACTTAAATATAGCTACATAGACAGGGGTGGGTTCTAACTTACCTCGCTGCCGGTTCGCTTCCTCCCGCACCGTGTGGGCGCGCCTCAGCGCGCGCATGCGCAGTGCCGAAAAATCCAAAAAAAATCCCCCCCCCAAAAAAAAGAAAGCCAAAACCAAGATGGCGACGCATGCGCAGTGCCGGGAACTCGGCTTCTGCGCAAGCGCAGAAGAAAAGAAAAAACCCGGAAAAAAATTCAAAAAAAATTCAAAAAAAATTTCAAAAAAAAAAAGCTGAAAACAAGATGGCAATGCATGCACAGTGCCAGGAACTCGGCTTCTGCACATGCGCAGAAGAAGAAAAAAAACCTGGAAAAAAAATTTAAAAAATTTTAAAAAAAAGATGGCGGCGCCCATGGACCAGCACCGACAGAACCGGTTCTGTGACATCACCGTGACGTCACCAGCTGGTTGCTACCGGTTCGGGCGAACCGGTCCAAACCGGGAGGAACCCACCTCTGTACATAGATTACATCCTATGCATTTAATTAAAAAAAAATCTCTTTTCTACAACTTGTAAAATTACTATTTGATGGTGCTCTGTGGTGGGACACAGCCTAAAGCTTGAAGCCTCTCAAGTGGCCTCTTTTGCTTTCCAATATATGCAGAATTCAAAATACATTTGAGTTTTCCTTCCTTCCCTTCCTTCCTTCCTTCCTTCCTTCCTTCCTTCCTTCCTTCCTTCCTTCCTTCCTTCCTTCCTTCCTTCCTTCTCCTCTCCCTCTCCTTCCTTTTGCTTTCCTTATACATGCAGAATTCAAAATACATTTGAGTTTTCCTTCCTTCCTTTCCTTCCTTCCTTCCTTCCTTCCTTCCTTCCTTCTCCTCTCCCTCTCCTTCCTTTTTCCTTCCTCCCTCCCTCCCTTCATTCCCCTCTCTTTTTCTCTCCTTCCCTCCTTCCTTCTTTCATTTTTTCATTTCTTTTTCTTTTTTCTTCTACTCTTTCAGAGAAATAAGGGTTGAACTTGATTCTTCTGAGAAGGTGAGCCAACCTGCATCTGGTGATGCTTTACATAAGGGGCACTAGACTCATTACCAGGGAGAAGTATCCAGAATTCAGGAGCGGTTTCTTTTCATCTCAATTCCCCAATCTCTTGGTTACATAAATAGTATCTCAAGAGCTCCATCCTGAGGTGGAGAAGGGACAAAACCGAGGAGGAAAAATGTTGAAATTATCTGTCATCTGCCTATAAGTAGGGTCTAAGCTTTGTGACTCTTGAAATCTTTTTCATGGCCTTGGTGTCTGAGTTCCTTCACATATCTCTGAAAAATATGTGCAATGCACATTGTGCATCTCAAAGTCACCCAAATGACAAGAAAGCTGATTTCTGGAGCCGTGGGACAATTGCAGCATTTTAACAGCTGAAATGGAGAAGTCACTTTGGGGCATCTGGTAGACATAAATCCAAGAATCCAGGAACCGAGGGTTGAATCACAGCCGTCTTCTATGAAAATTTGCTGCAGATTTTCCATTTTTTGTTTAATCACTACTTCATCATATCCTGTCTCCGACCTTTGAATATTAAAAGCCCAAACAGTGTTTGGAACCACACACAACTCTGTGGACCTCAGACATATATAAACACAAGTGATGAACATGGAGAATTTCCAGATCTGAAAGCAAGTCAAAAGGAACGCTTCATGGTGTGTGTGTGTGTGTGTGTGTGTGCGCGCGCGCGCGCGCTCAAAGCACACAAAGGAGCAAACACATCTAGACCTATTCAGGGCTTGGTGAAGAAAATTTATCTGCACGCCTCTCCCAAATTTTAACTTACCTCTTCACCATTGTGAGAAAGGGACATAACGTTAAATGTTTTCACGTGGAGGAGGGATGTCAAACTCAAGGCCCGGGGGCCAGATCTGGCCCACGTGGTGCTTAGATCTGGCCCACGGGGCCGCCCTAGAAATAGCAAAGGACCGGCCCGCAGTGCCTCTGCCAGCGAAAATGCGGCCCTCCCGAGCTCCGTTTTTGCTGACAGAGGGTTGCAGGAGGCCATCCTAGCCAAAAACGGAGCTCGGGAGCCCATTTTCTCTGGCAGAGCGCTTGGGCCACAGGTGCCCCCGACACAAGTGATGTCAAGCTAGCCACGCCCACCCTGGCCCCCAAGGTAAAACACAACCCTGATGCAGCCCTCAATGAAATCGAGTTTGACACCCCTGACAAGGAGAATTCATGCATGGAAAAGGCAGGCGGCTCTAAAAAGGTACCATCCTTAGGAACTTTAACGTACATTAAATGTTTTCTTTCTGTCTCATTTCTACTACTTGCATCATTATATGGTAACTATAGACCTTGAAAGTTATCTTTTTAAATATAATTTTACTCAAACTTTTAAACAAGAAGATAGAAGCTAAAATTAATGTAAAGTAAGCAAGAAAAAGTATTTTTTAAAAAGCGAAGTGCAAGAAAAGGAAAAAAAGTTGAATAAAAATAGAAAAGAATGAGAGAGGAAAGAGATTTATCCAATGTTATTTATCCAGTGCTGGTTATTTGGTGGTCAGAGGATATTTCAGTAGATGAGAAAATATACCTCCAAACCAGTCAGGAATTATTTGCAAGAAAGATACAGGTTTTGGAATGGCCTTTAGAGCTCCCTGGCCTGAAAAATCACAAAACATTTCTGAGCTAGAACGAAAGAGGTGAAATCCAAATGCAAAAATTTTAAACTGTTAGCTGCCTTCAGGAAACATTTGGATGCTGTTATTTCTGCCAAAGGGGGTGATGCAAAGTACAGGATTGATTGAAAGGTGATCAATTTTTGGCACCTCCATATAACTGCCTTCCTGCTTTGGATCTGCAAACAATTGCTCAAAAATATGAGGAATGCTTTCAAATGTGCAGAAAAACATCATGTTTTATTTTGTACCAGATAGAGCTTATGTCAGCTTCTTTTGTAAAGGGGATCAACCTATTCTCCAAAGCACCAGAAGGCAGGACAAGAAGCAACGGATGGAAACTAAACAAAGAGAGAAGCAACCTAGAACTAAGGAGAAATTTCCTGGCAGTGAGAACAATTAACCTGGCAGTGGAACGGCTTGCCTCCGGAAGATATGGGTGCTCCATCACTGGAGGTTTTTAAGAAGAGATTGCACAACCATTTGTCTGAAATGGTAGGGTCTCCTGCTTGAGCAGAGGGTTGGACTAGAAGACCTCCAAAGTCCCTTCCAACTCTGTTATTCTGTTATTGTGTTCGCTTAGGGATTTATTACAGCATATACCTTGGCTAGGATGCCTAAACTTTGCACATGACCGTGTGCCAATATGGAATTTTAGGGGGCCATATCCTAAAAATGTAGATAAGAGTCTAGGCTTTATCTGGCATGTGTGGGGTGATTTCTGATGGGGTTTGTAAAACTTTAGCGTGCAGGCACTTCTCTTATATAAAATCAGACTGACATATGTGCAAGCTAAGTGGTGTTATTTGGCTTGTGGCTGAGTCACACTTGCACTGGTCTCTTTCTCATACTTGTCTTCCTGAATTTCAATCCATATTAATAGGACATGATGTGAAACCTAAGGCTACATTGTATGCTTAATATTTTACTTATTCGGCCCTCGGTTGACATGGATCAGTTGCTGTTCATCCTGGCCAGACAGGTGTGAGTCCAACTTCATCGTATTGACATTCCGGCCAACTGCCTTTTGTTTATGGAACCGTACAGAAAGGACATTTAAAGCATCCGTCTGACCTGCCCTATCTGTGTAGCATCATAAGGTCCATGTGTTCTTGTCCATTTAGTCCATTTGTCCATCAGGGACGACGCTTGTACAATGTAAGCAATTAAGAAGGTGAGTACTCGTGACCTCCATACCTTGAACTATTTGCCATCAGCTTCCTTGACTGTGGAGATTCTCAATCATCCAGGAAAAGGAAACTGGACTTCCTTGGTGAGGTAGAAGTGATTTCAGCTCTTGGATTTGGTGTTCCGTGTTCTCTTTCAAAAAAAAGAAAGAAAGAAAAAAAGCTCAGTTTGTAAAATTAATCGGTCTTATTCTTTCATTGAGAAGCTGGAGCTCTGCTTTCTGCAGGATGTTTTTTGCCCTGTGTCCTTTCATTCTGAACATGGATGCAGATTATTGGGGATGAGCCTGTGTTGTCTGCATCACAAGTTGAAGCTCAAATGGTTCCTGTAGTCTGCACATTTTCTGGAAATTCGTTCATACTCCCGCATCATTCGAAGGGTGTTCATCCCAAAGCGCCTGGCTAAATGTCTGTGGAGATTCTCAGGCATCCAAGTCATGGATGTCGTCCCAAAGGTGCTTTTCAGAAGGCAACTGGACTTACCAAGAAAGTCCAGTTGCCTTTTGGAAAGCACCTTTGGGACATCAGCTTGCTTGTTCATTTATTAGTTTGCTTAAAATATTTTCCTACCTTGCCTTTGTTTTGAATTTCTTATAGTGTTTAATCTGGCAGCACCTTCCTACCTTGTGGTCTGTTAAATTAGGGGGACACAAATTTGTCAGGTTGATTGCTGGAAATTCCTGAACAGATTTGCTAATAATTTGCCAGAATGATCTGGACATCTAAATTGTTGTATAAGCAATATCATGTCTGAAGGGAGTGATGCTTTTCAAAGAGGGCAAGATTTTCTGGACAGCATGTTGGGTAGAAATAGAACATTGGAATGTGGTGGAGAAGATCTTGCGTCACCTTGGACTGATTCTCTCATTAAGTTAATAAATGGATATACCACACACACACATACACACACACACACCTCATTTTTCATTGGAGGACTTCATTGGAAGAGACACAAAGCTCACACTCAGCACATTTGTTTGGAATGTAATTGCCCTCAATCATTGTTCAAAAGAGTTTCGCTGGCACTTCTAAGTAGAAAACTTGGCCAATTCGCTTCCCACTCAGGCTCCGTCCCACAGATAGCTTGGCTTCTTAAATCCTGGGAAGTTAATGCTCTGCAGGAAAAAAGGAAAACAATACAACACAGAACATCTGAAACTACTATTGTGCACTATGACGACTCGTAATTGATCAACATTGAATCACGGTTAATTTCCCTTCTTCCATCTTTCCAGAGAGGCTTAAATGCTAGAGCAGTGTTGGCGAACCTTTTCGGCCAAAACGGGGCCGCACATGCACGCACACACGCGTGCCAGAAACCGGAAGATCAGCTGCCCGGTGCGCATGTGCACACCAGGAAGATGATCTTCTGGTTTCTGGCACACATGTGCATGCAAAGACCAGCTGGCCGGTGTGCATACGTGTGCAGGAAACCGGAAGAGAAGCCACCCGGTGCACATGCACGTGCCGGGAAGATGATCTTCCAGTTTCTGGCATGTGCATGTGCACTGGCCACCTGGTGTTCCGGTTTCTGGTGCGCATGCACGCATGAAGACTAGCTGGCCAGTGTGCATGCGCACAATGGAAACCGTAAGATCATCTTCCCAGCGCGTGCATGCGCACCGGGCAGCTGCTCTTCCGGTTTCTGGCACTCCCGCGGGCATGAAGACCAGCTGGCCGGCGCACCGGAACCCGGAAGAGCAATGGGCAACGGCTCGCGTGCCCGGAGAGATGGCTCTGCGTGCCACTTCTGGCACATATGCCATAGGTTCGCCATCACGGTACTAGAGGAAGCTTTGCACTGTGCATAATTGTCCTCTGGACCTGGAAAGCATCAAAGGAGATGACAGAGGGAAGATTGTGTTGTTGTGTTCATTCCTTGTGGGGATGCCCAGGGAACCAATGGAAACAATGATCTTCTCTTTCTCCTCCATCATCAGCACCGGGAAATCTTCAGCTGAATCTTTTGGAGGTAGGATGCCTCCAGCAATGAAAAGATCCTTTTAGTAACATTGCAGATCCCTTTCCTAAAAGCTCCCCTTAGTTTAAAGGAGCTGTCCTTTGTCTAGACTTTCTGAGTCCCATAAAAACAATAATTTAAAAGTGTCTTTTACCTTTATAGTGATAAATAAATAATTATATTTCATAGGATCCCACAGAAAAGAATGGCAGGATGGAAAATATCCGCTGTCATGAATAGCAGGCCTGTTTGGCGAGATAGCTGGTTCTTAGGTAAGAATGGTTAGGAAGTATACAACACACACACACACACAGAGAGAGAGAGAGAGAGAGAGAGAGAGAGAGAGAGAAAGAGAGAAGGGGTGGAAGGGAGGGAGAGGGAGGGTGCATCAAAAATCAGGATTCATATGTCAATCACAATAAATTTTATTAAATATGGAGGGTTTTTTTTCAGAAAAAATGTTTGTGTACTTAGGAACGATCAAAGATCATGCATCAAAGGCATAAGGAAATATTTAGGAGAAAATGGCACCCGATTTGAACATTTACTGCAATTCATGTAATAAATGGTCTATGGGGCCTGGTTTTGGCGCGCACCCTGTAGATATAAAACGCAGCTTATAATGTTTGTGTTAGAAAATGCTTTAAGCCAAGGAGGATAACTGTACAATATATAAAGGTCTTATAAAAGAAGTACACAACCGTCTGCATTTACAGGTATTTCCATTCTACGAATTGTTCCTCTACGATTGAGCCAATACTTCTTAGCCAAGTCAACCATGATAAAATAAACCCCTCCTCTAAATTTTACATTCCCAGCAAGAAGTATTTCTTAAGTGCTGTTTTGCTTGGCTGTGGGCTCGTGACAAAGAGAGGCTGCAACAGCTCCCTCCACTCCTGGTTCGGAAAGCTAGACAACAGGCCCCAAAAGCTGAAGGACAATTTCTCTGCTACTTCTCAGCCAATGAAAATACAGAGATAATAGTCTACTACAGTTAGCAGAACCAGACTGTGAGATGAGGACTTCTCCCATAACAGAATAACAGAGTTGGGAGGGACCATGGAGGTCTTCTAGTCCAACCCCTTGCTCAGGCAGAAAACCCTATACCCATGATGGCGAACCTATGGCACGTGTGCCACAGGTGGCACGCGGAGCCATATCTGAGGGCACGCGAGGTGTTGCCCTATGTCAGCTGGCCAGCTGATTTTCGGTCTTCCGGAGGGCGGGGGTGGCCGTTTTCACCCTCCCCAGGCTTCAGGAAAGCCTCCGGAGCCTGTGGATGGCGAAAAACAGACCCAACGGGCCTACCGGAAGTTTGGAAATGAACTTCCGGTAGCCTGTTGGGCCATTTTTCGCCCTCCCCAGACTTCATGAAAGCCTCCTGAAGCCTGGGAAAGGCGAAAAACGGCCCAACGGGCCTACCGGAAGTTCAGAAATGTTGGGCCCGTTTTTCGCCATCCACAGGCTCCGGAGGCTTTCCTGAAGCCTGGGGAGGGCGAAAAATGGTCCAACTGGCCTACCAGAAGTCCGGAGGCTTCAGTGAGGCCTGCGTGCATGCATGGGAGAGCAGCGTGGGGTGTGTGTGCGTGCATGCGCGGGGGGAGGGCATTGCATTATGGGTGTGGGCACACGTGCACACCCTTTTGGCATCCGAGCAAACAAAAGGTTTGCCACCACTGCCCTATACCATTTCTGACAAATGGTTTTCCAATCTCTTTTTAAAAACTTCCAGAGCTGGAGCATCCACAACTCCTGGAGGCAAGATGTTCCACCATAGCTGAAGATATATTTTCATGGGCCTTTTATGACTGGTGATGGTAATGGACATATTTTGTTTGCCTCATTTATACCTAAATAAGAATGTATACTGTATATTATAACTTACCCAATGCCCCTTTTCTTGGAAATGTCCTTTTCCAATATTTATTGCATGTAAAATCATCATGTGCTCTTCTGTACTGTGCTAGGAAATTTCTGGTGAGTTAGAAGCTATCAAGGATTAACATCTGAGGTCACTCTTAAAAGGATTTTGATTAATTTTTAGAAATGGCGCAGTCACCCTATGACTCTCTGGAGGACATTATTGAATTCCTGCCTGTGGGGCAGCCAAGGAAGAAAAGAAGAAGTTGGTAAGGAAAAGGCAGAACGGAGAAGCAGACCAAGAAAATGACGGGGAAGAACTTGGCTCCAGACTTTGAAGTTTCCAGAGCAACCAGTACAATCCCAAGGCTGCAGGAGAGATTCCTTTTCTGATTAAAACTGCCCTACTTTGGAACTTTCTTGTCATACTAGCAAAAAAAAAAATAAGTTCAAGGAGCTAAAATAAATCTCAATATTTTGGTTCAATGGCAGAGTAGCTGTTCCAAAAATAAAAAAGGACCAAACCTAGGAATTTTCAAAACTATCCTCAGTGTGGCGGTTAATCTTAAAAAGATCACAGGTAGTTCTCGATTTACGATCACAATGACCCCAAAATTTATGTTGCTAAGTGAAACAGTGGTAAAGTGAATTTTGCCCCATTTTACGATCTTTCTTGTCACAGTTGTTAAGTGAATCACTGTAGTTGTTAACTTAGTAAACCAGGTTGTTAGGTGAATCAGGCTTCCCCCATTGATTTTGCTTGTCAGAAGGTCGCGAGAGGTGACCACATTATTATTTATTAATTTGTTTTATTATTTATTAAATTTGTATGCCGCCCAACTCCCAAGGGACTCTGGGACATGACCCTGGGACGCTGCAACCATCACAAATATGAGTCAGTTGCCAAGTGTCTGAATTTTGATGACTGCAGTGGTCATAAGTGTGAACAACAGTCATAAGTCGCTTTTTTTAGTGCTGTTGTAACTTGGTCACTAAATGAATTGTTGTAAGTTGAGGACTACCTGTTTTGTTATTATAACTTGTACACCAGGAAGGTAGAAAAGGAAGCCGTGGAATTATTCCTTTCTCTGCTCTTCTACCACCAACAAATCTCTCAATACTCTGGGTAATAATTTCATGCTCTTCAGCCCAGTTCAGACCACGATGAAGGTTGAATAAAACAAGGATCAGGCTGTCCCTGGAGGTATCTAGAAGGGGAATGAGGCAGGGGTGGGTTCTAACTTACCTCGCTGCCGGTTCACTTCCTCCCGCGCCATGTGGTCGTGCCGCATGGGCGTGCGCGTGCTCGGAGCACGCGGGTGCATGCGCAGTGCCGAAAAATCCAAAAAAGCCCCCCCAAAAGCCCAAAACAAGATGGCGACGCATGCGCAGTGCCGGAAACTTGACTTCTGCACATGCGCAGAAGAAAAAAAACCTGGAAAAAAATTCAAAAAAAAAAAATTCAAAAAAAAATTCAAAAAAAAAAAAAACGAAAAAAAAAAAAAAACACAAACGCACAAAAGGAAAAGCTGAGAATGTGTAGAAGAAAAAAAACCCGGAAAAAAATAAAAAAAAAACCCCCCCCCCAAAAAAGATGGAAAAAAGATGGCGACGCATGCGCAGTGCCGGAAACTCGGCTTCTGTGCATGTGCAGAAAGAAAAAAAAACCCGGAAAAAAATTCCCCCCAAAAAAAATTCCCAAAAAAAATCATCCAAAAAAAAGATGGCGGCGCCCACGGACCGGCACCGACAGAACCGGTTCCGTGACGTCACCGTGATGTCACCAGCAGGTCACTACTAGTGCGGGCGAACCGGTCCGAATTGGGAGGAACCACCTCTGGAATGAGGGCTTGTCACCCAGGGCTTGATTTATGAACCAGCGAATGGAGTGCAATATGAGTATTTAAACAGCATCATTGCAGAAAGCAGAGCGTTGAGATGTTGGTGAAAGGAATCTTACCATTTGGTTGCCATTTTTCAGTTTATACTTTGAATGTACTGTATATATATATATTATTGTTATGTGATTGTTTTTTTACTTATAGTTTGTTTCTATGTTCCAAGCCACCAAAAGCGGGCAGCCTTTTAAAGCTTTAAAATAGATAACCTTATATATCTATGCCTTGCTGGGTTAATGGCAGAGGTGGGTTTCATCAGGTTCTGACCAGTTCTGGAGAACCTGTAGCGGAAATTTTGAGTAGTTCGGAAAACCGGTAAATACCACCTCTGACTGGCCCCACCCCATCTGCCTCCCGCACACCAGGCCGCCACTACAGTGCCCATAGTCCCCGGCCAGAGGGCTGGGGGGGCGAATACTGAGGGCATGGATGGTGGGGGGGGGTGGCAGGCCGCCCAATAGAAGGGGTTACTATTTATTTTATTTTTTAACTTATTTTATTATTTATTTTTATTTTATTTTTGTTGTTATTGTTGTTGTTATTATTATTATCTCTTTTATTCATTAAACATGAAACTCAGTCAACTGAACATTTAAAAGTGTCCCAAATACCACTGACTGGTGCTAATGGTTGATACGGGTTGCTGCCAGCGTCCTAGGTATCAACCGAGTATCTTCTTAAAATATATGATGTTCCGAGTAGTGCAGTCTTTTGCAGTTCCGCTGGTGTTATTGCAGGGAGCTGCAATTTCTTGATGTGTTTTGTGAAATTCTTGGACATGGTACCAAGTGCCCCGATGACAATGAGTATCACTGTTACATGTTTCATCCATAGCCGAGTAGTTTCGATGGCCAGGGCGCGATATTTCGTGA
>QLTV01000970.1:276472-299455 GCA_003457575.1 Thermophis baileyi
AGCACACCATTCCACTGATTAATTGTTCTTACTGAGAGGAAATTTCTCCTTAATTCTAGGTTGGATCTCTCTTAATTAAGCTTCTATACATTGCTTCTTGTTCTGGCCTCAGGTGCTTTGGAGAATAGCTTGACCCCACTCTTCTTTGTGGCAGCCCCACTGCTATCATGTCATCCCTGGTCCTTCTTTTCACTAGATTAGACGTACCCAATTCTTGCAACCATTCTTCATCAGTTTTAGCCTCTCTGCACTCTTCCATTGTCTCAGTATTTTTTTTTTATATTGTGGTGACTAAAATTGGATGCAGTATTCCAAGTGTGGCCTTACCAAGGCCTTATAAAGTGGTATTAACACTTCACGTGATCTTGATTCTATCCCTCTGTTAATTCAGCCTGGAACTGTGTTTTTGGCAGCTTTTTTGGCAGCTGCTGCACACTGCTGGCTCATATTTAAGTGATTGTCCACTAGGACTCCAAAATCCATCTCACAGTCACCACTATTGAGCAAGGTACCACATATACTGTACCTGTGAAATAGAAAAAGTGTTACATTTTTAAAACTATGCAAATTAAAAAAAATAAATGTATTCTCTTTCTTCTTACCCCATACCAGAGGTGGGTTCCGCCCGAACCAGTAGCGACCCGCTGGTGACATCATGGTGACGTCACAGAGCCCGTTCGGCCGGTGCTGGTCCGTGGGTGCCGCCATATTTTTTTGGGATTTTTTTTTTTTTTTGAAAAAAAAAATTTGGGGGAATTTTTTTTAATTTATTTTTCTGCTGCACATGCGCAGAAGCCGAGTTTCCGGCACTGTGCATGCATCGCCATCTTGTTTTTGACTTTTTTGGGGGATTTTTATTTTATTTTTCGGCACTGCACATTTTTTATTTTTCAGCCATGTGGCATGGGAGGAAGCGAACTGGCAGCGAGGTAAGTTAAAACCCACCCCTGCCCCATACCTCTTTATTGCCAGCCTCTAGAGCAGGGGTGTCAAACTTGATTTCATTGAGGGCCACATCAGGGTTGTGCTTGACCTCAGGGCCCCAGGTGGGCATGGCCATGGTGGGCGTGGCTAGCTCATCACTTGTGTCAGGGGTGCCTGTGTTGGCCCGGGCACTCTACCAGCGAAAAAGGGCTCCCAAGCTCCATTTCCAGCTACAATGGGCCCCTGCAACCCTCTGCCGGTGAAAATGGAGCCCGGGAGGGCCGCGTGCAACCCTCCCGATTTCCGTTTTCACTGGCAGAAGCACCGTGGGCCAGTCCTTCACTGTTTCCAGGGCAGCCCAGGTGGCCAGATCTAAGCACCCTGTGGGCCAGATCTGGCCCCCGGGCCTTGAGTTTGACACCCCTGGTCTAGAGGAAGGCAGAAGGAAGGAGGGAGGGAGGGAGGAATGTTCAGCTGTGTGATATTGCTGTAGAGAAGCTGTATAAAACCCAGATACACTGCTTGGGGACCGCTATGGGAAGAAGATACAGGTATACAAGGAGGAAGAGGGGGAGGAGGAGGAGGAGGGAGGGAGGGAGGGAGGAGGTGGAGGAGGCAATGACAAGCCATTTCCATGTTACTGCCAGATAGACTGTGTGAATATGTCAACCTGCACTTGAAGGGTGAAGTGTTAATCTGATAAATAAGAAACCTACCAGCTAGCTAACCAACCAACTTTTTGCATTCTGTGTAGTAAAACATTGGCACATTTAATAGAGTAGCCTT
The DNA here is from genome assembly GCA_003457575.1 of Thermophis baileyi. Taxonomy (NCBI): domain Eukaryota; kingdom Metazoa; phylum Chordata; class Lepidosauria; order Squamata; family Dipsadidae; genus Thermophis; species Thermophis baileyi. Next base: position 278,183 of record QLTV01000970.1, read on the forward strand.
ATCTGAATTTTGGGAAGTATAGAATTAATGGCTTGAGCTGAGATTGTAATCACTACATTATGGAAAGGCACATAATGAGCTAATTAGAAAATGAAAGTAGTGGCATGTTAAAATGGAATAGCTCAGCTTTTAGGCTGAGTTTGTCGTGGCACAAACAAAATTCTCTTCCACCACTTTCTGGTTTAAGATATTCATTCTAAAACTTATCATAATCTGCAAACCTGCCGTGATCAAATGATTAGCAAGGAATCCCTGAGCCCTCCGGCAAAATCCATGGCCTCTTCCGTAGCCTGCTAGCTATTCCATATTCCCCCACTTCTTTGCTGTTTTGTTTTGCAGTTCTCAGCAGACAAAAAAACAAAACAAAAACAAGCGGAGATTAAAGAGTCAGCTGTGAACCATCCGAGTTATATTTAGCATGATGGACACCCTTCTTCAGCCTTTGTTTTTATTCAACCAAAATTGTAGCTAGGACTGTTTGCTAAAAAGAGAGAAACTCGAATTTGAATTATTTGGCAGATGCCAGTGAGGAAATATGACTCAAGATAAGCTTAAGAGGAAAAGCGCTTTTAATGGGAAAGTTGGATTTAATTAAACATCATTTTTGCATAATATTTTGAATGTTCTTCTGTGTTGTGATGGTTGACTCAGAAAGGCTCCTTTTCTGACGTCAGGGGTTCCCTCTTTTTCAAAATATACACTGCTGACCCTTGCCAAAACGTGGAACTTTTTCTCAGTTCTTTCATTCAACTGAGAAAAATGGTGGAACAAGCCAGGAGGAGAATGCTTGATAGACAACACTGCTGAGAGGTGTGTAGCAAAAAGAAAGCAACCAATAGAAGAGAATATCTGCAGCTCAGGGTTGAACTGTGGGGTCCTTGGTGCTCTCTGAGCTGGATTGCTTTCTTACAGACATTTCATGACCCAACTAAGTTACAACATCAGTGCAGCATAGTGAAACATCTGCAAGAATGTTTGAAGAACCAAGCTAAGAGGGCACCAACAAAGAAAGGCGATTCTCCTTTTAAGCTCTCAATCCCAGAAACTGCTAGCCAACAACATGTGCTAGTCCTTGCTATGAGTTAGCAAGGTTTGCCAACGTCTTGGTTTGTTTAATGTGGAAAGAAAGAAAAGTATATCATATTTTGCCAGTCTTCTTTTGTGGAAAAATCTCCTTCAGGGCAGATTTGCACTGTGCTAGAGCATATTCTGTGGCTTTGAACTGGAGTCATTGGCTGTAAATACAAATGTCAAATACTTCTAGCCATCAATTTTTAAGAAGAACTTTACTATAGGTTACCGTAACATTGAAATGCCACAAGCATGTGTAAATAAAAGCAATGATTAGAATTCAGCAGTCAGTTCAAACTTGGTGATAGTCTTCCTGATTTGGTGGAACACCAAAAATGCAAGTAAATTACGGTAACCGAAGCGGTGGGAGCCCTTCACTCTCTGATTTTCCTGGACACCATTGTGTATAAGTACGAGCAGAACCCAATAACTTTCGATAGCAACGTCTTAATTTTTCCATACTATATTTCATCAATGTAGTATCATCAGAGGTTGAAAAATCCTCACAGTCCCTAAGATTTGGGGTGAGATGTTATCATAAGACCTTTTCCTTATAACTGAAGGCCAAATGTATAACTTGGTCCCAAGAGATCAAAGGAGCTCATTCTTCACATGACAGTGAATGATCTGAGCGATAGTTGTTCCAGTTGTGATGCAATGCAAATACCATTCAGAAAATGTGGCTGTTTGGAGGCACCCTTGTAAATGAAGACGTGGTCTTAGTGTCTGAGAAGAAGTTTTGACAAAACTCTCATTGTGTTTTGAGGCACATCTTTTCAGGCCGAAAATGTGCCTCCAAAATCTCTTGGAAGGCTGGCAGATATCTCTTAAGGCTTTTATTCTGAAGACTCATTTGGTCAAGCAGATTTCCTTTGCAAAACTTGTTCCTGCTAACACGAGTGTAGAATGGCCAAAAAACAGGAGCGCCTGATCTTGCAAGAGAGGCTGTTTGTGTCTAAAATTATAAATGAAGAGAGGAGAATCAACCCCTTTGCTTTGCAAAAAAAAAAAAAAAAGCTTCAAAATAGGAAAAGTGCCCAAAATACAGTAATTCTTCTCAACATAGTTTTGTTTCCTTGTAGACATTTGTGGCAAGAATCTGGAGAGTGCAAAACCAACAAGAGAATCTTAGCCGCTGGCAAGTATTTTGATTCTGCAATCCCCCACTAGATGGCAGGCTGTCCTTAAAATCCGAGAGTGGACAGCTGGCTCCTGTGGTCAAGCTGAGATTTGGGCATTGCTGGTCCTGTCAGCTATGTGCAAAAGGTCTGTCACAATGACTCAAGATGCTTTTTGACATTGTTCTTGAGAAATGTCATGAGTCGTTTACAAAAATCTGGGCACTGCAGAGTTTCTCTGATAGATTTTGTTTGGAAGAATTTTTTGCAGTCCTTTTTAAAGGCTCAAAAGCTGGTTTTTTTTTTTCCCTTGCAGGTATTTTCCTTTTCAAAAATGCTGCATGTCTACAGCAATCTTCATGGTTTTTGACAATTTGCAAAAGGCTACTGTGATTTCTTTTAGAGTAAGAATTCAGTCCCGAGAATACAACTGAATTTACATTAAGCACACAGTGCATTCCTCTACGCCAGGGGTGTCAAACTCGATTTCTTTGAGGGCCGCATCAGGGTTGTGTTTGACCTGGGGGGGGGGCTGTGGGGGCGTGGCCAGGGAGGGTGTCGCCAGTTTGACATCACTTGTGTCAGGGGCGCCTGTGGGGGCCTGAGCGCTCTGCCAGCGAAAATGGGCTCCCGAGCTCCGTTTTCAGGCGTGATGGCCTCCTGCCGCCCTCTGCCAGCGAAAATGGAGCGAGCTCCGTTTTCACTGGCAGAGGCACCGGGGGCCAGTCCTTTGCTATTCCTAGGGCAGCCCCATGGGCCAGATCTAAGCACCCTGCGGGCCAGAACCACCCCCGGGCCTTGAGTTTGACATCCCTGCTCTAAGCCATCATACAATTTGTTTCATCTAGCACACTGAGGAAATGTAGTCGCTGCACACTTGTTAACTGTAGTTTATAGCTTAGCATGTTGTGTAAATCCAGACAACTGTGGCTCAAAAGAACCGTGAATGAACGCACCCTTTGTTTCTTGAGAGAGTTGGAGTATAAATCTCATCCAGTAAGCGTCCAAGACAAAACTGTAATACGTAATCTAAAATCCAGGAAACTGCCAAAAATCAGACACGATTGAATAGCAATAGCAATAGCACTTAGACTTATATACCACTTTACAGTGCTTTACAGCCCTCTCTAAGCGGTTCACAGAGTCAGCATATTGCCCCCAACAATCTGGGTCCTCATTTTACCCACCTCGGAAGGATGGAAGGCTGAGTCAACCTTGAGCCGGTGAGATTTGAACCGCCGAACTGCAGCTAGCAGTCAGCTGAAGTAGCCTGCAGTGCTGCACTCTAACCACTGCACCACCTCGGCTCTAATGCATAGCATCATGGGCTCTGACCAGCATCTTGATTTTTTGCAGCCCACATTTTCTAGCCCTGTAATAGAGGTGGTATTCAGCAGGTTCTGACCAGTTCTGGAGAACTGGTAGCGGAATTTTTGAGTAGTTCGGAGAACCGGTAAATACCACCTCTGACTGGCCCCACCCCCATCTATTCTCTGCCTCCCGAGTCCCAGCTGATCGGGAGGAAATGGGGATTTTGCAGTAACCTTCCCCTGCCATGCCCACCAAGCCACGCCCACCAAGCCACACCCACAGAACCGGTAGTAAAAAAAAAAATTGAATCCCACCACTGCGTAATGGCCCAGTCTGTGATTCGCAGTGGGTTTCCTGCTGGCCGGTGAAAGCAAAACAGAGGGTTTGACCAGCCAATTTATTTAAAATGTCCTGAACCCTTGACAGCAGGACATCTCAGGATCCTGCGGCCAGCCAGAACAGGGGCTTTAGAGGCAGGCTGGGAAACGGCAGCGGCGACAGTGTCTTTGGGGCCAGGATCATTTCCCACCAGCTGAAGGACTGATGGACATCACTGGAACTGAGCTTTGGGGAAAGGTTCTGTATCATTTTCACCCTGAACATTGGTCACCAGTTTCCCTTTGCCTAATCGCTTTTTGAAAATCTGTATATTGGAAAAAATAATAATCAAAGAGAACAATCCAAGTTGCCAGCTGAAGTTCTGGCCCTCCCATTTGCCAGAAGCAGCATTTTCTTTTTCAGATAAACGTGGAAGAAGGGAGTAGGAAGAGGAGGAGGAGGGGGAGGCAGAGTAGCCACAACCTGTGTTGTGTGTGTGTGTCTCTCTCTCTCTCTGTCTCACACTCCCTGCATCTCCCACCATCTGCTTGTCTCCACCTTGTTGCTAAGCAATTGCTTCCCTGATCCCGCCACACACCGACTCAGAGAAAGATTGAAGAAATTGGAATGTGTCAGCCATGATGCTGCCATCTTCTCAGGAGGCCACTCGCCAGAGAGGAGAAGCCGTAGAAAGCCTCACATTAATCTTTGTGCAATATCGCTGACTAAAACTGCCAAAAAGATATTGAGCTCCTTACACGTATTTCCAAAGGGGAAGCAATATTTTCTTGCTGTATCAAAACCAGCAAGCGTATCTGTATTCCGGCTGCGTCAAACACTTCACACATCATATTCATACTAGCTTATGTGAAAATAGATGGTCTCTCTCTCTCTCTTTACCGGATCCTGCAGACACAGCATTAATTCTTTTTGACAGCTCCAATATTTTCTTTAATATAAGAATCCTGACTTATAGCTCATCAAACTAAGCCCTGTGGCATGGGTTTCTCAATTCCTTTTCAGTAGTGTTAGGTAGGCAGTCAAAACGTATACACTGAAAATTCTTGGGAGACATCATAACTCTATGGAGAAAGGCTTGGCTTGATGGTTTGTAGACCTTATTCGTTTAATATTTTGCCCTGCTTATATTTGTGAAGAAACTGACATCTGCCTTGCTCAATTGCAAGGAGGGGCTGACTGAGATCCAAATGAAATGGACATCAGAGAGCCAATCTTCTCGGGGACCAAGGTTTAAGTCAAACCTAAACCCTGAAAATTCTTTGAATCAGTTTCTTCACAAATATAAGCTGTCAACCAGTCAACCAAATGTCTATCCTTAGGTGCAAAGAAGACTTTTTATGAGACACATGCTAATTTAAGCTTCACATTTGTTCACACAACCCACTGAACCCTAAACGTGAGTTCATAAAACATTACTGTTATGTTGGCTTGTTCATTATAGTCTCTCCACTGGGGGATTGGTAGAAAAGTTCCTGATTCAACAGAAATTGGACATTCTGCCTATGGTGTGCAATTTGAACTTTGTATCTGCTGATTTTCTTGGTCATGGCTGTTATTTACTGCTTTATTATTTCCAATGCTTCCTGGATCTTTCTTGCCTCTAGGTGATATTTCTTGATCAGGTATTCTTTGGTCATCATCATTATTATTACCTACTGCAACAAGAAAAGTCACCTGACATAATTATTCAGTTTATGGAATGACACCTTGATTCTGACTTTTAACTTTCAGTCGTCTGAATTTCTGGATGTGTAATTAGCATAGCTAATTAAAACCAGTTCGATTCTTCATCCTTTCTGATGCATCCTTGCAGCTCCTATGACTCCTTTCTCTTGCCTTTCTGACATTCTTGGCTAATGCTTTTTAATCATTGAGCTACAATGATTTACTGAGTGAATTAACTTTGGGGCAAGCTTATTCTTTTCTTTTTACATCTCGTTTTCAAACCACAATCCAGCCTCCATACAGCGTTCATCATTAAACTTTAGAGTGCTAAGAGCCTTTGAGAGCAGAGTTCAAATCCTGCCCTGTTATCCACAGCAAGGAAGTGACAATGGAAAGCTAATTGCTGCTAATTCCATCTTATAGAACCAGCTATGGCCTATTTTCCATATGCATTTCCAAATGTATTTTTTTTTAATTTTGTAATTTATTTCGTGTTTCTCCTAGGATATTTATGACCCTGTTTGGCTGCCTTGGTCGGATGTCACATGGGAAGGTGGAGGCTGAACACCGCCAAGAGCAGAGACTGAGTGCATATACAGTATATGCAGATTTTGCCAAGAGATTCCTGAATTCCATAAATCAAGGCATCTGATCCTGCCATGATCTGGTCAGCTTGGTGCTATGAGATCTCCCTTCCACTTTCTGCTGGTGATACTTAATGGGGTTCTCCTGGCAGCAAACGCTTTGGTGTTTCATAGGGTGCAGGAAGTTCCACTCAATTTTCTGAATGTGTTCAGAATGAACTGATAGCACCACCAAATTGTGGTTGCGCCCGGTTGGACCTATGGTGCAGTTGACCTGATTTGCTGGCAAAAGGTACTATGGTCAGTGTATGATATCTCTGAAAAGGTGTGGTAGATGTCATCCAGAGGTGGGTTTCAGCAGGTTCTGACCAGTTCTGGAGAACCGGTAGCAGAAATTTCGAGTAGTTCGGAGAACCGGTAAATACCAACTCTGACTGGCCCCGCCCCCATCTATTCTCTGCCTCCTGAGTCCCAGCTGATGGGGAGGAAATGGGGATTTTGCAGTAACCTTCGCCTGGAGTGGGGTGGGAATGGAGATTTTACTGTATCCTTCCCCTGGGCCACGCCCACAGAACCGGTAGTAAAAAAATTTGAATCCCACCACTGATGTCATCCAACAACTAGGTTCTTCATCCAATTCAATGGACCTAACAAAAAAGAGTGAGTAGCAGAAATATGTTCTTCGGGATGCTTTATTTAAGAGCTTTGCATGTGTAAGTGTTATGATTACTCTGATCATTCTTGGTTCCAAATCCTACTTAATTAGCATTTTCAGCTACTACACTGATCACATATACTGATGGATTTCCAAAACCATCTTAAGTAAATCCCTGGTCTTCCCATCTTCCCATTCAGAGCTACTTTGCAGTTGCAGTATGTGTTCACTCGATTATATCTGCATTTCCCTGCTGATGGATGGTGTTTGTCTTGTATGTTTTCCTCCACACTATTTGCATCCCTTAACTGTGCTCACCAAACTCCTTTCTCCCTCTCCTCCTTCACAGCTGTATTTCATAAGTTTGGATCCTATTTTGTAGAATTCCCTCACCCTGTAAATCTCCAAGCCCTAAATTCATCCATTTCCTCCACAAGTTTTCTCATACTCAAATGTTCTTGGATTATCCAATCCCTTACTAATGAGCCTTGATATCTCCAAACTCAAACCTGGTTATTTGCATTTTTAAATAGCTATAATATCCTTCAGTGCCTTCCCCATTGCTGGATTCCAGGGGGGTAAACAATCTAACCTTCCATTATAACCAAATAATACTGTCCTGGAGAAATGTTTCCACATAATATGTACTTATTTCTCTAATCAACCATAAAAACACTTTCATTTTCACACATTTCCTTTCTTTTCTATTGCAATTACACCTCAGGATTCAAATGTGCCTCTTCTGTGCAGGTGAATTTTGGAGTTTTGGATTCTCTTCCTGCTTTACTTTGCTACTCCTAACATTTCATACTTATCAAAGAAGATTTCACAGAAACAGGTGGATTCTTCACATGTAGTCTTTTATTTATATATATAAATGGAGGAGCAGATGAAGTTCCTTTGAGTGCTGTTAGGGCCCACAGTCCAAAAAACAGGCGAAGCAAGACAAAAATGTCAGCAGGGGGATCATAGCACCAGGATAAAAATAAAATGAAATGGATGGATTTGATTTAAACTTAATTGGTGCAGTGAATATGGTTAATCCTCAGATGTTTCATAACTCTCTCCTGCCACTTTCAAAATGAGAAACCGATTGTAGGATCTCAGGGGCTGCCTTCTGTCCAGTCCCTAAGAGGTCAACTTTCTTTTCTATGCACCAAAGTTGGAACATATGCATTTTAGTGACCATTCCTAATTTTAAACATCTTAAGCTGACATGAAAATCAAGAGAGTGATCTGTGAGATGATAATAGCAATGGCACTTAGACTTATATACCGCTTCGTAATGCTTTGCAGCCCTTTCTAAGCAGTTTACAGAGTCAGCATATTGCCCCCAACAATCTGGGTCCTCAATGTAACCTCAGTTCTCTCCGTTTATAAATTGTGCATACAAATGTGTATATTGTACAAAGATGATATAATTCTGTCTTATTTGGGATCAACCCATGCAAAATAGGGATGCTAAGAAAAGCCTTTTTTAAAAAAATCATGTCATGAAGCTGATAAAATTACCTGATGCCTAAGTAAATTATCAGTTTGGCTACAGATCAGTTTACACATTGCTGCACATACTTGTTTTAGTCTGCCCAACGCTTTGGACTTGTCTAAGAGCTGCATCTCAACTACACCTGAGATAGTTAAATGCTCAAAATTGAGGCCTTCCTGCCAGGGGTGGGTTCTGGCTTACCTCGCTGCCGGTTTGCTTCCTTACGCGCGGCATGGGCACTCTGCGTGCGCGCGCAATGCTAAAAAACCAGCTTCTGCGCATGCACAGAAGCAAAAAACAAGATGGCGGCACCTATGGTGCTGCCGAGAGAGCCAGTTCAGGGGCGTGTCCAGCCGGCCATCACTGCCGGTTCAGCGAGCGGGGGGAAATTCCCGCTACCGGTTCTATAGAGCCAGTCCAAACTGGCAGGAACCCACCTCTGCTTCCCGCCTGGTTTGACACTCATTCGGATCTCCTTACCGGTGCTAGTGCCAAAATCTTTCAGAAGAACATTATATTATTGTGAAACGTGTTGTCCTCTTTGCAAAGTTTGATTTTGAAAGAACGTCTCAGCATTCTTGATTAGCTGCCTATCTCTGTAGGATATAGGTAGAGCAATGAAGATGTCAAAAACCCATTTAGAAAGTAAGCATATTTTTTTCTACTCCAAATCTAGGTTGTTCCTGAAAAATTAATGCATTTTTGCACTGGTGAACATATCCCAAAGAAACAAGTTTTCATGTCTGAAATCAAATGCCTCCCAGTGCCATTAAGTAATGCTGAAAAGACTTTGCTCTTTTCTCTTGAATTAAATCAGAAAATATACACAGTTGCCTGCTGAATAGGGATGTTCAAACTTCAGCTGCTCCATATGGGGGGGGGGTGGATGGCATGGGGAAGTTCATCCAGAAACACCACATTAGTAGCCAGCCACATCCAGAAAAGTTTTCCCCCTCCCCTTAATGTGTCATTCTGGATGAAGTCAGAAGAAACAAGTTAGGGAAAGGGATAGAATCAAGATCACATGAAGTGCTAATACCACTTTATAATGCCTTGGTAAGGCCACACTTGGAATACTGCATTCAGTTTTGGTCGCCACAATGTAAAAAGGATGTTGAGACTCTAGAAAGAGTGCAGAGAAGAGCAACAAAGATGATTAGGGGACTGGAGGCTAAAACATATGAAGAACGGTTGCAGGAACTGGGTATGTCTAGTTTAATTAAAAGAAGGACTAGGGGAGACATGATAGCAGTGTTCCAATATCTCAGGGGTTGCCACAAAGTACTGCACTCTAACCACTGCGCCACCTCGGCTCAAGAAGAGGGAGTCAAGCTATTCTCCAAAGCACCTGAGGGTAGAACAAGAAGCAATGGGTGGAAACTAATCAAGGAGAGAAGCAACTTAGAACTAAGGAGAAATTTCCTGACAGTTAGAACAATTAATCAGTGGAACGACTTGCCTCCAGAAGTTGTGAATGCTCCAACACTGGAAGTTTTTAAGATGATGTTGGATAACCATTTGTCTGAAGTGGTGTAGGGTTTCCTGCCTAAGCCGGGGGTTGGACTAGAAGACCTCCAAGGTCCCTTCCAACTCTGTTATTCTATTCTATTCTATTAAAGATGTATTCACAAAATACAAGAAGCTTGGTAAGTATTGATCTTGGTTAGTAAAAAATGGTTTATTTCAGCCAGCGGATTAAAAACTTGGTATGAGAGCAATGCTGCAATTTAAAATATAGAGAAGCAGAACAGCAGAAAAGCTTTCCAGTCGTAACTCTTGACACAACTTCAGAGTAGATCCACTCTTTCATCTATTTCACATCTAGCAGTTACTGGCTGAAGCATCCCAAGGCTCCAAGTCTGCCTTTAAGTTGTCCTTGGTACTATAGGAAAAGCACCCTCTAACCCACGATAAAGTTTTGTAAACCGTGCCAATATAAACAAAAGCTTTTGATCTACAATAGCAAATTGTTTGTGTGTGCTGGAATTGCAAAAAAGAGGTAGATAATTACCATGTTGTATTGTGTCTCCTAGGATACAGATTGTGCTCTCTTGATTTTCCCTAAAAAATCTTAATTTGGACAGTTGGGGAAGGTATATCTAGACCTCCTTGCCGGGTAAAATTCCTGGATAGCCACAGCATTTGGAACTGGATCCAGGTTTAAGAATATAGTATAATCCCAGCCAGAACATTTCTCTCCAGCTTTGATTGGATTTTTAACAGCATTTGGATCTGAGTTTTTATCCTAACCCATCAAATAACAAATGGACATTGCCCCCCCCCCCCGGTTTTCCTCCAACTAAAAAGGTTCCACCAGTTTGATTAAATTAGGGGGGGTTCCAAATTGGTTGCAGACATATTAACATTTTTAAGGATTAAACTTCAGCTGGAAGGAGAATTGCAAACTCACCCAAGAGTTGTTGTTGTTTCCTCTTGTGAGGAAGTGGTAGTTGTGGAGTTCATCTTCCCGGAATCCAAGAAGTTCTTAATCCTCTCTGAAGCATCTCCTTCTGAGGTGTCCCAGACAAGACTTCCATTGTGCAAATACCCAGCCTCGGTCACCGAATGTCAGGGGGGGTATTTCTCAACACATGGAAACCTCCTGTGATTTCCTATTATCATGCCTATCACTTGTTGCTGACAAGAAAACCAGTTGAATAAGAAAATACAGAATAACTCTCCGTCCAGAAACCCTTTTGCAAAAGGAAAAGAGCCCCGTGGATCTCTCGTAACTAAAACATTTATTATGAGGAGACCTCTGGAGAGCAGGAAGTGCTGGCATATGGGCTGAAAACCTCTTTGCCCCAGAATGACAGCCATGCCTCCAGAAGCGTCTCTGAGACTAAGCCCCTTGCTCAGTTAGGTAGCCTGGGGCCTCTAAAATTGCTGAGTGAATCTGCAGTGAAATTAAAAACAGAGTAATGACCCACCTCCTGCTCACATTTTCTTTCCTTTCTTTTTTTGAAGGCTCAACGGTTTGCTTATTAATCTACCCTGGCAGAGGCTTTGTTGTTTGGCTGAGCTCAGGGGAAGCCACAAGGAAGCCATTCATTGCATGATGGCAGATATGGAAGCAGCTTTTACAGATTCATCTGTACTGCTGTGTATGATTACCGAGTCGGTGCAGTCAATTCACTCCATCAGGGTTTCTGGGCTGGCATCTCGGCTGTTGTTGTTTTGGAGCAGCAGAAACGAGAGAGAGAGAGAGAGAGAGAGAGAGAGAGAGAGAGAGAGAGAGAGAGAGAGAGAGAGAACGAGAATGAGAGAACGCAGGGACAGGAAGCAGAATTCATGATGGCTTAGTACCTTCCAAGGGCAGCAACTCAACCAAAGGGAAAAAGGAAGCAAACTGTAAGGATCGCCTCTACGTCTAACTTAAGAAAGCGAGAACTTCTGAGCCAATGTAGTTCAAAAGTATCTTTTATTAAGCAGAAGTGAAAGCATTCCATTCAAAGCAACGTCTGAATACCCTTAGGCAAAGCAGGTAGAGTTAAAGCAGTAGAGACCCCTCCCATTAGCCAGAATGCAGATTCTAGCCAATACAAAAGTGTGAAAATGTTTTCTTTATCAACTGCTCTTGGAACCGGATAAACATACATTTCTCTGACCATCTTCTGTTATCCATTGAAGTGAAACATCCCACATTGCCCCTCATAAACCTTCTCCAAAAGTGAAGAGATCTCAGGATGCTTGGCGCCCGGGTATGAGTTGTAAACCGTCAATTGACACAGGCAATGCTAATAAATCAAACCCAAGGCCCCCCCTTCTCTCAACTGAATGGCACAATCACTCTTTGGGATCTGACACAAACAGAACATGGAATTCATGTGGCAGGTGTGCAAAGGCATCTACAAGAGAGTTCAAAGAAGTCAAGCTGGCTTGAGTGTGACTGGAGCTCATGACGCAGGGCTTTGAGTGCCTGGTTGTGGTGGCCACCATCTTTGTCTCCCTTGCAGATACCATGCAGGACTGCGATTTGACATGCCCCCTCTGGGAGATTTTCACATTCAAATGGCAATCAAGAAGCTGATTGGAGGAAAAGGCTTAGAACAGGGGTCCCCAACCTCCAACCCTAACCCATGGCATGCCAGAAACCAGGTTGCACAAACAAGCAAAGCCCCATCCGTGGGATGCAGGCAGCACACAAAGCCACACCCCCTCCAGTCTGTGGAAAAACCTCTCTCCACGGAACCAGTCCCTGGTGCACAAAAGGTTGGGGAGCGCTGCCCTAGAAGGTCAGATGTCCTGGCTGAGATGAATTAAGGCAAGAAGAGCCATTGGACAGGTTAGTTCTGCCATAAGCAGGGGTGGGCTTCAAAAATGTTAGCAAGGGGTTCTCTGCCTGGTTGCTGGGTGGGCGTGGCCATGGTGGGCGTGGCCTAGTCAGCCTCCTGCACCACAGTGTGGCGGGGGTTGCCCTCCCCGGGCTCCGGAGGCTTTCCATGAGCCTCCGGGAGGGCGAAAACGGCCTCCCCAGGTTCCGGAAGCCCTCTGGAGGGTGGAAACTAGCCTGTTTCCGGCCTTCCCGAACTTCCAGTAGGCCCGTTTTTTGCCCTCCCTGAGCCTCCGCGCGCGCCCTGCACTTACCTGCATCCAAAATGGGCTGCGTGGGGACTCCTGGGAGGCGGGGTGGGCGGGGCCAGCGAGGAGTGGGATTTGGAGGTTCTCCGAACTGCACAGAATCTTGGCTAGAGGTTCTCCCGAACCCCTGCGAACCCCCAGCAGCCCACCCCTGGCCGTAAGCAACCTTCAACCTTCATGTAACACATTCCTCTCCCATGTTTAACATATATTATGAAGGTTTAGGTCTTGAATGAAGAGTAGCTTATTAGTATCAACATATAGTTGTCTGGATGTCAACCCTGATCTGGATGGGTCAATGTTAGAGCCCAGCAGGGGCTACAAATGCTACTTCTGGAGGGGACTGTAAGAGGCCAAGGATTTGGGGCTGAGGATCCAAATCTTGGCATTTGGAAATGCTCTTTGATTCATCTACTTTTCATGAAGAAAGGCAGGTCGTGATTCAAGTTGAGTTCCTGCTTCTTTGCCCAACATAACTATGCCTAAAGAGAAAAAAGAACACCTTGAATCGGCGGAGTGAAAATTTTACCCATAAGAATCACAACGATGGCCACACACACCTCTTGCTGAAAGAATAACTGCCCCATATAATAGAAAATATGAGCAAGGGAAAAAAGAGGCATTTCTTCTCTATAACACCCAGGGCATTAAACAAATTCAGCCCATTAAATTTTTTCAGAATTGTGTTTTTAAAAGCATTTCATCAAGTGCCTGTTTTCTGATTTGAAGTTAGCTCTCTGATCTGCATTGTTCTTTCCACCTCTGTGGCTTCTGAGATTTCAGAAAGATTCCCTACCCTTTATAATATACATCTCATTTATAGGAGCCATGCATTTGCTTTAAAAATCCTCGGAAAACTGTCTTCCGTGTTCAGTGCTGCATTCTTACCTTTAGGCATTTCTCTTTCTGATTTTAAAGTGCCTCCTGATTCTGAATAAATATAAAAGGTGAGTGACTTGGACATATTTGAGGGCTGGCTGTGATATATGGGAATATAATGCTAGAATGCAGAAAAATTTGATGGCAAGGATCGGTTTTGTCAAATCCACTCGGGAAAGGACTGTATTCCCTGCTGCTCAATTTCCAGGTTGTGTGATCTATAAAGATTCAGAGTTTGGTCAACGTGGATCTTCAACAGTTACAAAAATAAATTGCCAAGCTTAATGGTTTCCATGGTGAAAATCTCAAAAGAGCCGCTGTAGAGACCTACCATGTTATAAAAATAAACATAAGGCACGTCTCGAGCATGTTCTCCATGGTTCAGGCAGAAGTGGGTGTTGTATCACTAGTCCAAAGATCTGCAAATGTGTGGTGCAAAAAAGAAGGAAGGGGAGGAGGAAGGGGAAGAGAAAGAAAAGGAGAAGAGGAAGAGGAAGGAGGAGGAGGAGGAAGAGGAAGAGGTATCTGTCAAGGATCTTGGAGTACTCATATCTAATGATCTAAGTGCCAAAGCCCACTGTAACAACATTGCCAAAAAGGCACTAAGAGTAGTCAACCTAATCCTGCGTAGCTTCTTCTCTGGCAACATTACACTGCTAACTAGAGCATACAAAACGTTCGCTAGACCAATTCTCGAATACAGCTCACCTGTCTGGAACCCGCACTGCATATCGGATATTAATACAATTGAGAGAGTCCAAAAATATTTCACGAGAAGAGTCCTCCACTCCTCCACTCGCAACAGAATACCTTATTCCACCAGACTTGAAATCTTGGGCTTAGACAACTTAGAACTATGACGCCTTCGGTCTGACTTAAGCGTAGTACACAAAATTATCTGCTACAATGTCCGACCTGGCAATGACTACTTCAGCTGCAACCGAAACAATACAGGAGCTCACAATAGATACAAACTTAATCCCCAAACCCCAAAAACTTTAACCTTAGACTGTCTACTGTCGACCTCACCCCATTCCTAAGAGGTCTGTAAGGGGCGTGCATAAGCGCCCCAGCGTGCCTACCGTCCCTGTCCTACTGTCCTATTGTCCTCATCTATCCGTATTCACTTTGATTATGTTTATGTTTATACCTAGACCTGCTATCTTGTACATGTTTGACAAACAAACAAATAAATAAAATAAAATAAATAAGTATTTGTGTCTCCTGTCCAGAGGTGGGTTCCTCCCGGTTCAGACAGGTTCTATAGAACCGGTAGTAATTTGCAGCCTGGTTCGCTAGAACCGGCAGCGACCCAGGCCTGCCACACCCCTGAACCGGTTCTTTCAGCGGCACCTTAGGCACCGCCATCTTGTTTTTTTAAGCACTGCGCATGCACGAAGCAAGTGCAAAGCACGCCCGCACGGCGCGACACTGAGCGAACCGGCAGCGAAGAAAACCAGAACCGTTGTTCTTTTCCATCTGTAAATCGTAATCAGGGCTAAATTGACCTGATGGAATTAAACCCTTAAAGCTTATTGGGATCCTCCACCCAATTCATTTGATTTCTCAGGAGACTTTTTGTTTCAGACCTCAAGGTGATCAAAGGGGCTGAACGTTTGGGAAAGTCTCCCCCGGGCTATTGGTAAATTCCAACCCCCTGCCCAAGCAGGAGACCCTTACATCTGCCTCTACCTAGGATCCAACTCACAACCTCCTGATTGTGAGGCAAGAGCTCCACCTCTAGGCCACAGCAGCACTGTATCATTTCCGTTTTAATTCCATCAGGTCAATTTAGCCCTGATTACGATTTACAGATGGAAAAGAACAACGGTCGCATTATTTTTAGCCTCTGGGTATTGCAAGCCACCACGAAGGGTTGTCCATCCAAGCCAATTATGTGCCTTAGGTGACATGATCCTGAGGGATTCCTCCCTTGGAAACCGTTCAGAAGATAACATGCCACTTTCTTCTTCTCTGCTCTACAGATGAAAATTGTACACTGAGCAACGGCTGTTTGTTTGTTTAGTAAAACGAGCTGGTTATGTTGCACAGGCTGAAACTCCCAATGAGCTCCACCGCAATGATGTCATCACCGAGATTTAAAGAAGAAGCTGGGGTTTGTTCATCTGACAAGACTCAACAGCTATATCTGTCGATTGTTCACCTTGCATGGTCTGCAAAACAGAGGCCCAGCTCAGACTGGTGGTCTCCTTCGAAGATGCTGAGCCAATTTGCCAAATTTTCAAAGGTCTTGGAGTCCTGCTGAAAGCTGATGCTCGTTTTTAATGGTCAACTGTTCTTATTGAGTCGCGGTGGCGCAGTGGTTAGAGTGCAGTACTGCAGGCTACTTCTGCTGACTTGCCAGCTGCCAGCAGTTTTGGCAGTTCAAATCTCACCAGGCTCAAGGTTGACTCATCCTTCCATCCTTCCGAGGTGGGTAAAATGAGGACCCAGATTGTTGGGGGCAAGAGGCTGACTCTGTAAACCGCTTAGAGAGGGCTGTAAAAGCACTGTAAAGCCATATATAAATATAAGTGCTAAGTGGGAGGGAAGGAAGGAAGGAAGGAAGGAAGGAAGGAAGGAAGGAAGGACCGTGGTGGCACAGTGGTGAGAATGCAGTATTGCAGGGTGACTCTGCCCACTGCCAGGAGTTTGATCCTGACCAATTGAAGGTTGACTCAGCCTTCCATCCTTCTGAGGTGGGTAAAATGAGGACCCAGATTGTTGGGGGCAATAGGCTGACTCTGTAAACCACTTAGAGAGGGCTGTAAAAGCACTGTGAAGCGGTATATAAGTCTAAGTGCCATTGCTATTAATATTTCTTGGAAATTTTGTGACTGTATGCTAGGGTTTTTAATTTTTTTAATTTATCTCCAAAGTTAAAATACAAAACAGGGGAGAAAAACCAACTACAAACAAAACAATCAAACAACATGTAAAGTATGTGTGTATAACAACAACTAACAAATATATTATTAACATTAACATTAAACAGAAAATGTCCACCCTGGTTGAATGCTGAAAAAAATAACTCAAATATCTGATGCATTCTCCCCACTTACATAAGAGGTCTACAAGTAGTTATAATAGCAATAGCACTTAGACTTATATACCGCTTCATAGTGCTTTTACAGCCCTCTCTAAGCGGTTTACAGAGTTAGCATATTGCCCCCAACAATCTGGGTCCTCATTTTACCCACCTCGGAAGGATGGAAGGCTGAGTCAACCTTGAGCCGGTGAGCCGGTGAGATTTGAACTGCAGATAGCAGTCAGCTGAAGTAGCCTGCAGTGCTGCACTCTAACCACTGCGCCACCTCGGCTCATATAAATTGTCCCATCTATACTTACTAAAAATGCTATGTTACATAAAAAGATTGGAAATCTATTGTCTATCAATCAGGGCAACCCACCATCTATCCACTATAGAAAGAAACAATTAATGACTAACCCCAAGAACAAGACTAATCTTCAAATCTTTGTATACTGGGGTTTAAAAGAATGCAGTAAGCTGTTAATTCTAAAACTCAGATAAAGGTGAATCAAAAATTTTGTTCAGAAAGCCATTTGCTATCAAATCCAGAGTAGCTCCAGCAAGTTCTTGTCACCCCAGCAGAGATACAAGAAATGAATCTTGGAGAGGGTGTGAAATGGAAAATTCAGGATTATGCAAGAAAACGGAGATTTTCTTCAAATCAAGGCTTCTAATCTGGGGGAGGGAAGCCTTTTTTCCTGGGAATTGTGACTCCTCTTCCCCCAAAATGGCCAGGTAAAATTACAGAGTTCTCTGAGTCCCCAACCATTCTAATATTTCCTTTATTGGGAAAATAATCAGAAAGAGTTTAGAAATATATTATTATTAAAGGTTGTTTCTTGGAGGTGCAGTACAGAACTTTCCCTACCCTAACCTTCTAATTCCCAAAACAAACTCCATGCTGGGTGGGTTATCTGTAATACTGTTGGGGAAGTGATAAAGAATTTTGGGAGACCCTTATCTCATACTTTCCTTAACATTATGTATTACGTTTCAGGAGGTGATGGAGCAAATGGGTGAATTCGGGTTTTTCTTTCTGAACCTTTGTGGTTGTTCACTTTGAAGTTGCCTTGTTTTCTCATTTGTAAATGTTCCCGAAGGAAGCTCCCTGAAGGTCTGTAAAGTGCAAAATAGAAAAGCTTTTACCGAACAGAATTTGCTGGGAAGAGCAATCTAAGTAATTTGGCTGCTTGAAACTGCAGTCTCAAGCAAACCAATAAGATGGCCTTCATAAAGGAAATGCTACTATTATATAATCTAAATCTGGTATCAAAGGACAGTTCAGTGAAACCAATTCTGTGATATAAGATTCCAGACTTTAGCACAACGGCTGGTGCGCCTTCACACTCCATTTTGGCAGTAAATCCCTGCTTTTCAAGTGCTGACGTCCTTCTTCAGGACTCCGTTAGAGATGACTCCAGATACACTTTGGCTACTTTCCAAACCTCATTGCATACAAGGATCAGCTCCCTTAACGCAACCCTTGGTCATCCACAGCAGAACAAGGATTTCCAAGTCTATGTAGCTAAGTGTTGACTTTTGGCTTTTTCCACTTTTCTGAGTCAACAGAATCCAAATGACAGCTGTCATTCATCTCCTGGTTTAAGTACAAAGGAACTGGTGGGTTTTGAGTCAGCCTCAGGCAGCGTAAAGGAGAGGTTTCCTGCAAGCCAAGTCTAATTTATCATGACTTCATCAATGCAATTGTGTTTCTTGTCATTGGGCACAACACTTGTGATCTCTATCAAAACACTAACTAGACCCTAATCTTCTTAGTTTTTGGCAACAGGCAACCTAGATGGCATGCTGCTTCCTAAGACCCACTTTCGATGGAATCTGCAGCATCCTACACATGTCAGGATCCCATCCTTATAGAAGTACCGATTTAGGATGTTTCAAGGTTTTGGTTTCTTCAGCAGGCAATTTTTGATGACTTGTAAGAGCTGTAGAGAGACAGCTCCACTTTCTACAAAAAACCAGGGCATGTAAGACTAGATGTTTTCTATTATGAAGGACATAGTATGACAACGTCTACACAGAGGCTCGCCACATTTTGCAGTTTGCCTCTTACAAGGGCCACCTTCTTCCCTGGTTTACCACTTTATCTAGGTTGAAGAGTGTTTTTTGCTGGAAATCTTCATTAAATTATGGATGGTCCATTACTTAACACTCCTTACCTCCCGCATCTAGAGCAAGGCTGCCCTTCAGTCTTTGGATTATATCCAGGGCCAAGTAATGTGCATCTCCAATGAGAATTTCAGAAGCTTCCTTGCCTCTCGACTGGAAGAGGGTGGGGGAGTTTTCAGAGCAGTGTTTTTCCCCATTGTGATGAAATGACTGCAGCATCTCTCTTTGTTTTCAAGTGTTTCAGACTCCGGTGATAAATTTAGCCTGCTTTGAACCAATCTCAGCCTTCTCAAGCCTGATAGTGACAGTTTTTGCCTCCCGAGTCCTTAGGAAAATCCCTGGCTGTCAGTTCAGTCTTAGATTACCAAACTGCTAACTAACTGCAAATTGTTCTGTGAATGGGAGACATCCTTGCAGACAAGAGTATCCCAAGAGGACCGCTATGTATCAATAAGCAACCTTCAATCTCGCCAGTATGCTGTTTTTGTTTGCTTTGTTTTGCATTTTTAACATTTCTGACACCGCAACCAAGTTTCAGAATTCAAAACAACAATGGGAAAACATCAAAGGTCTTCTGTTAGCAGCTTTTCCTCAATGACCTTCAGAAGTCCTTTTTCATTCCCATGAGTTTTGAACCTGTTGTCTTTGGACAAAGTTGTCCAAAGGCATTGGAAGGAGGAAGAGGAACTTTAGCAATGCTGGTAAAGTTGCTGCAATTGAGTAGAAAGTCACTTTGTTGTGACTTTCTCTGATCTTAGCAGATGCTGGTCCTACCAAGAGTCGGTCTGAGAAGCTTTCCTGCCCAGGATGCAAAATGATGACGAAAACTCCCATGACATTTCAGCAGCACAGGACAACGGAGAAAGGAGAAAAAAAAGCAAAACATATAAGGAAAAGTTGGCAATATGATTTTCTTGATATGGATTTGCAACATAGGTCTCGGAAACCTTATATTCTTATATTCTTAGCTCAGATCTCTGTCTTAAACTAGAAGATACTTTTATTCTATACAGGTGGTCTTAGCTTAGTGACAGTGGGTTTGTTTAATGACCATGGGTTTGTTTAATAACTAAGATGGTTCGCTTAACCATTGCATGGATTCACTAAACACCCACTGCGAAAGCAGGGTCATAAAACTGGATCCGTCACTTGGGTGAGCTGCATTGTCGTGACTTATGACCGTAACAGGCAGGGTCCATTACAGTTGTAAGTTGAAGATCACCTGTAATTAAAAGAAAGACTGAGATAACATTATAAGGGTCTTTGTATACTAAGAATGACTCCAGCTAAACTGCATTGACTTAATGGATTTACATGGTTAGATCATGCGGTCATTTGATATAATGGATTCAGAAGATTTTGATGTAGGGGAGCACTCACCTATATGTCTGGAGATTCTCAGTCATCCAGGTCATAGTTGTCCCAAAGATGCTTTCTCAAGAGGCAACTGGATTTTCTTGTTTTTCTTTGAAGATGTTTTGCTTCTCATCCAAGAAGCGAGCTGAAGAAGCTTCTTGGATGAGAAGCGAAACGTCTTCAAAGGAAAAACAAGAAAGTCCGGTTGCCTCTTGAAAAAAGCACCTTTGGGACACTCACTTATATGATTATCTGCTTTCCAAAGGGGCAAAATAAATATAGCTATTTAACAGAGCTGCTACCCTCTGGAAAGTACAAATCTTTCTAGAACAGGAACACACATTGGACAGCAAGTATCATATGGTTCATTGTTTTTCTTCTTAAGGGTTAGGAGAAGTATAGACATGTCCATCTGATGCAGCTATAATAATGAGCCTTTGTAGATTATATTTTATGCCTTCCAGAAACAAGATCTCAGTACTATTTGCATTTGTATGGTGGACCAATTTTGCAGATGGCTGACTTCAGGTCCCCAGATTGAATAGGCCCTTAGATTGAAGCTAAAGGGAAGACTTCCGGGTGTGCAGAAAACACCGCCCTGATTTATGCATCTTTACTCAGGCGTAACTCCCACTAAATCAGTGCAACTTACCATTGTGGAGTGGGACATAGCACCAGATTATTTTGCTCCCTTTGTGGCTTAGGTGTTCTCCACCCGAATGAAGTCTTGAAGAGCCAGCCATGGGAGGAGGCACAAGGCCAGACCGAAGGAAGCCAGCTGAGCACAGCCAGGGTGAAGGGGCAACGAGGACTCTGGAGGACAGCCAATGTCATAAGGCCAAGAAGAGTCCAAAAGAATTCAAATTCTAATTGGTAGGGACTCTGGGAGAAGGAAACAATGCCATATAATATCTATAATATATATTTCTATAATATAATAATAATATAATAATATAATAATATAATATAATAATAATAATAATAATCCTTTATTGTCATTGTATATCATGTATACAACATATTGGTCTGGAGGCACTATGGTCCATTATTCTCTGCAACACTGCTTAAAT
>QLTV01000970.1:300323-329705 GCA_003457575.1 Thermophis baileyi
TATAATATAATATAATATAATATAATATATGTTTCTCTGCATATGTCAGTTATTACTAGATATTTACACCAGCATTTGTCAAGCTGCCTATCCCCAGAGTAAAGGCACCCCTGAAAAAGTCCTTAGCAGATGGTTCCTGTCTCAATCTGAAATTGAAATGTATGGTTTTTCCAGGTTAACTTCATCACCTGGCACCCACGGTAGAAAAGTTCCCCCTCCTCCCAATCACTTCTAGGCAATGCAGGGGACATGGTGGCTTCTCACTGGGGCTCTAAGGCTTTTCATAATTCCTGTGACTAGGATGCACATTTCATAACTAATGTGGGAAGCCCCCCCCCCCGCCCCGAAGAATGAAATATTTTGAGAAATATTAAAAAAGGCAGGATAAAATATTTCCCCTAAAGGAGAAGTGGAAAAAAAATCTTAAGGGAGACAGAAACCAGCCCCAGTTTCCCGAGCAGAAACTGAGGAGGCCAACTTTTAGAAATGCAGATTTGGTAATCCATTCAGAAAGACTGGGTCAAGACAGAAAGTCAGATAAGCAACAAGCAAAAGGTTGACAAAATTAGGTCAGACAAACACCCAGGATTTGCATTTCCCCTTTTGCCTATAGAGCCAGCCATGACCCCTACATGACCCCCATAGGAATCTGACAACAGCCAATAGAATATTAAAGGACATGTTCTTGCACAGGAACAGGAAGCTCAAATACAAAGCCCAAAAGAAGGTATAAAACCCCACCCACTCTCAATTCCATTTTGTCAGCTGCCCAGAATCACATGGGGTTGGTGGTTCTGCTTCATCAATAAAGAGACCCTTTCTTTACAATCAGCTTCCAGCCTCCATTTTATCTCCAGTGCCTTTCTCCCGGCTTGGAACTAGACCTGGATATTTCTTCCAACATTAGGATCTTGGTTCCTGCATCCTGAACGTGAGCAGTGGCATCCCCTAAGGCCAATCCGGGTGCATGAAGGAGCCCCAGAATTGGTGGGAGAGCTGACTCTGGAAGACAGCTGGAAGGTTTAGAAAGGCATCTCCTTTGACTCTTCTCAATCAAGTCTCTTCAGTTGTATCTGCAGTCTAAAGCTCCCTCCAAAACAGAAGTATCATTCTGCAATCTCCAAAAGTAAATTCACCAGTGAAGCCTGCATGCCTTCCAATTTTTAATTCAAATTACATTTTTTCTCTCTTTTTTGAAATAACCAGTTGCTTTGGACAGCTAATAAACCAAGAAAGTTTCAATCTTATTCACCTTATTTTTTCATCTATCTATCTATCTATCTATCTATCTATCTATCTATCTATCTATCTATCTATCTATCTATCTATCTATCTATCTATCTATCCTCTCTCTCTCTCTCTCTCTCTCTCTCTCTCTCTCCCTCCCTCCTCTGTTCCTCTCTCTCTCTCTCTCTCTCTCTCTCTATATCTATATCTATCTATATCTCTATCTATCTATCTATCTATCTATCTATCTATCTATCTATCTATCTATCTATCTCTATCTAATCTCTATCTCTATCTCTATCTCTATATCTCTATCATCTCTATCTCTATCTATATCTATATCTGTCTATCTATCTAAATAAAAATGAGGCTTAGGAAGCTAAGAGTTCACAAAAGTCCAATGCATGCTTCATCCCACATATCCCTCTAGGCCCATGGAGGCAATTTTAGAAACCAAACTTAAATAGCTACTGTTCCACGTTTGATGCAAAAGGGCGTCCATGTAGATCAACTGGTCCGTCATTCCCCCATGGATCTCTTCCACCCCATCAGGCAGAATCACTGCACGGAACAGCTTACATACAAACAGCAAGCTCATTGTTCAAGCGATATGGTACGGTGAAAGTGATGCTGTCCAGGATGAGTGATGAGAAGACACGGGGGGGGAAGGGGGGGAGTCCAAGACAGGCAAAGCAGGCAAAAGAAAGAATAGAAGAAAGAAACTGAAGAGGCGGAGACCCCAAACTAGTTCAGCAAAGTCTGGGCCTATTTAATGGGCACTGAATACAGAAGTTCCGCCATTAGGGAAATCAGAAAAGTGGGGAATGGAATGGAATGGAATGGAGTATCCTAGCATGAGCCTAGTGGACATGTAAAAACCTACCCCAGGGATTCATGTCAAGGGTTGTTGTTTTTTTTAATGCAGTGAGTTTTGCAGATACTAAAGTCATTGAAACACTCATCTTACAGAGGAAGTCCATACTGTACCTATATTTGCTGAGTTATCACTGTATGCCTCTTCCTTCCTGCCATCTAACATTTTGTAAAAACCCTGGAAGTGCCCAAAGAGGATGTTGTGTTTAACTCCAGATGGCTGCAATAGCGCTGGGACCTGTGTTCTAGCCATCCATAATATGCTAATAGGCCCTGTTAGGTTGCTTCTCCCAACCTGAATGATCTTTTTGCTTAGCAACAAAATAAATAGCAAGCATTTCTCTAAATAGATTTAATGAAAAGCTGGACAGGTGTTTCTTCACCAAGCATGCAGCACCAAGGGGAATTCCTCCTAGTTCTTTTCAAAAAGTCTGATTTCTTTGAAATGGTTGCTGCAAATGCAGTGGCAACTAGAAGAACATCAAAGAAGTAAAAACGAATCAAGGATTCATCTATGAATATTCATTCAACTCAGTGGTTGAAAGAGAGTATCTTTGTGCTCTGGTTTCTCTTCAGATCAGGTAAATCTTTCATCTCTTGAGCCTTTCTGGGCTCCAGCAAGCTAACAAGAAGATGAATTCATTGCCATTCTACTCAAAATTCACCCTTTGGAAAGCAAGGTTTCCAATCAACGCTTTTGGCAGCGAGGAGCTGAGTTTAGATCACACAAGTTCCTCTTGGTATCTCCATAGTAGCTATTGAGCATTTCAGTCCAACTAGCAAGTCATCAAGTAAAATTAAGCAAAATATAGAGAAATGGTTCTGCTTTCGAGACTCTAGGCTTCCAGGCCTGCCAAGACAGAGAGGAAGATTGGAGATTAACTGGATCTTATTTTGGAGAAAATTTGCTGGTTTCAGAACTACTGTGATGGAATTGCTACCAAAAAAGATTGCGGTTCTGTAGCACATGATACCACAATCTTCTTGATTCCATTGAGGGTAGTTTAGATCTTAAGTTCTTATCGTGAAGATTGAGAGGTGATGATCATGACTTCCTGAACTTTTCACAGAGGGATTTCCAGCTTTTAGAACATGCAATGTGCAGAACTGACTCAAACAGGATATCTTTGCACAGATAGATCTTTCTTAATAAATTCAAACCGATTTTTTCCCCCAGAAATATGTTTATTCAAGCAAGTGCTTGCATATTTAAACGTTGCCTTCACTTCTTTTCTCATCTGAGAAGACCTTTATATTTATCTAACATTTATATTTCCTCTATAGCCTTGGCGCTGTGTATTTTTATGCATCAGAAATCTGGACGACGTTGACTCTGATTTAGCTTCAGCTCAGCTCCATATTCTCCCCCTAAATTTCCCTTCCAGGAGACTCCAGCTTTTCAGTGTTTGTATAGCTTCATCAATGGCTTCTTCCCTTTCAAGTTGATCATGAAGTTCCTGCATCACACGAAGTCATGGTTTGCTTCACTGTGGTTCATCTCAGCCCCCAAGCCATAAGCCATGGCTGGATTCATGATTCATGAAGTCAAAACCAAACAAGTGACACTGTGTGCCATTTTCGAACTGGAGCTTTGTCTTTTTCTATCACAGAGGTACAGCTATTTCAAATGCACATGGGCACCTTTAGTGAGCAGCATGATGGATCAATGGGTTTTCAAGATTCTTAGCACTTTTTTGTTGTAGCCATGACAAAGGGTGGGGAGGTACAAAGCAGAGGTGGGTTCCTCCCGGTTCAGACCGGTTCTATAGAACCGGTAGTAACTTGGCGGCCTGGGTCACTAGAACCGGCAGCGACCCAGGCCTGCCACGCCCCCAAACTGGTTCTTTCGGCAGCGCCATAGGCGCTCCCATTTTGTTTTTTCCTTCTGCGCATGCTCAGAAGCTTTTTAAAAGCACTGCGCATGCGCAAAGTGCGCCCATGCGGCGCCGCACTGAGCAAACCATCAGTGAAGAAAAGAAGAACCCACCCCTGGTACAAAGGGTGCCAAGACACAGTTTCAAAGGGGAAAATGTAGTTTCTAGTTCATGTGGGTGCCCACATAGCACCTGCTGGGAGGACCTTGGTCTACTGCACCTTTTCCTGGGGGATTTTAGGAAGAAGACATGTTTCCTTTGGTGCTACCTACATGTTCTTACTTGCCCCAGGTCATGTTTTGCCCTTCTTCTCTAGATCATTGCATAGCTACTGTACTATTATTCATAGTTCAAAGAATAGTCAAGCCTTACTCCAGATGACTTCATGAACATGTCTGTGGAGGATGGGAGGATGACAATAAAACTGAAAGAGCTTGTTGTGGCTACTTTCCAGAATCCTTGTTTAACTTTGTTGAGCTTTCGGAGAACCTCAGGAACAGAACGTGTGAAATCCCAAGCTTGTAACTTCAGTAAGTTATATTAAAACTCAGAGAATTCCCAGAAAAAGGGCAACTACAGTATCTGACAGTGGGAGGATCGGGTGCGAATTACTTATGTTTAAAAACAGCCGCACCTCCTTAAAAGAAAACATTTAAGAGAGAAACATTGGAGAGAAACATCAAATGGATTTCAGCCACTTGTTCTTCCACCTTGTTTTCTAGGAGTTCTAAAAAAGCAGAGCCTTCTCTATTGCGGCATCCTCCGAGGAATGTTCTTCACCATAGGATTCGAGCTACCTTTGGGGTCCTTCTGAAAAACTCACCTCTTCATCAGCTATTCTGGATGGCAAATCTAAAGGGATTCCACTGATGGAAAGGCTTTGTCCCTGTGATTCTGGAGAGGTGGAAACCTCTGGACACGTCAGTGGTGGGATTCAAATTTTTTTTACTACCGGTTCTGTGGGCGTGGCTTGGCTTGGTGGGCGTGGCTTGGTGGGCGTGACAGGGGAAGGATACTGCAAAATCCCCATTTCCTCCCGATCAGCTGGGACTCAGGAGGCAGAGAATAGATGGGGGCGGGGCCAGTCAGAGGTGGTATTTACCGGTTCTCCGAACTACTCAAAATTTCCGCTACCGGTTCTCCAGAACTGGTCAGAACCTGCTGAATCCCACCTCTGGGACACGTCCTTCTTCCCTGCTCTTTTTATAGAGACATTTGAACAAAATTCATTTGCCCGATAATTAATAGGTATCCTGGCCATTCTGACACCGTTTATCTTCAGTGGTTGCTTAAAAACGAACAGCTCATAGTCACAGCACAGGTAGCTAGATTCTGCACAGCAGCACTAAAGAATCATCAGAACCTGATGAATAATCCATTATAACTATTTTATACAATTAATGCATCAAATCTTTTGATATTATCACCCTGTTGTTTTTTTAGTACCTAATGATTATAGGCCTTCACAATTTAAGGACTAATATTATATTATAGCTTAAGCCATACTCTTGTTTATGTGCAACTGATAGAATACCAAATTATGATTTCAACATAGATTTTATTTATTTGTTATTATTTTATTCTACAATTTTTACCTAGCTGCTCTTTGAGCATTTTTAATTGCATTCATCTTTGACAGGAATAAATATTTGAATCTTTGAACCGCTTCTTCACCCAGGAAGGAAGGGAGGGAGGGAGGAAGGGAGGGAGGGAAGGAAGGGAGGGAGGGAGGGGGGAGAACCAGTTTGATATACTGTTAAGGCACCAGGCTAGCAACCAGGAGATTGTGAATTCTAGTCCCACCTTAGCCGTGAAAGCCAGCTGTGTAACCTTTGGCCGGTCATTCTCTCTCAGCCCAACCCACTTCACAGGGCTGTTGTTGTGGGGGAAAATAGGAGGATGAAGAGTATTAGATTTATTTGCTATCTTGAGTTATTTGTAAAAATAATAAAGGTGAGATACAAACAAACAGGTCCTCAATCTTGAAATGCTTTAACCTTGCTTAATGATTAAATAACTAATAATTGTTTCAGACTTTGTAAGTATATGTATTTGTATGTATATGTATATAATATGTGTGGTAGCTTAGTGCCTTAGCTTGTTTCAGCGAGTCTCTTGTGCTGCCAAAACAACTTAAGAACCAAATTGTTAAACTGAGAAACAAAGCAGAGTGTTTCTGTTCTCACATATCTTCAAAATGAAGCTACCATTCCGGCATTATTAGTAGGGCCTAATTGCTTAACTTCCCCCCACCCCGGAGTTAAGGAACATTAACTTAGCAAATTTTGTTAGAACTAAAGCAAAATTATTTGAAGCCGCAGAAGCAAGAAGTTAATATTAAAAGTGCCTCCCAGCAAAGAAACAAGCCAAGTACTTCGATTTCTTAGCTGGTATCCATCTGGGATACATCGAAAGTACAAAACATACTAGACTGTTTATTTAGCCAAAGTGGGGTTGAATTTCTCTGGAAGTAAAGATAAGGGGAGATATATTTTCTGTCAAAGGTATTTCATGAATTAATGAAATTGTTTCTGGAAAGGGACGATGAATGTGTGGGACACAAGCTTCGTAAAAGATCAGCTTGGAGCTGGGAGTCAAGGCAAATAACGGGCGGAGAAAACATCACTGGACGGAGAAGACAATGAGTTCACTCATATCTTTATGAATCCTCCTGATTAGTTTGAACTAAGTTGAAACGTTGTAAATGCTCCAGAGTAGTATAAGTCCCAGTAGTTATTAGTGGTAGACAATTCTGAAGCAACCTTGTCCCTCAGAGGTGGGATTCAGCAGGTTCTGACCAGTTCTGGAGAACCAGTAAATACCACCTCTGACTGGCCCCGCCCCCATCTATTCTCTGCCTCCCGAGTCTCAGCTGATTGGGAGGGAATGGGGATTTTGCAGTATCCTTCCCCTGCCACGCACTTCATTACTTGAATGGGGATTTTGCAGTATCCAAGCCACAGCACACCCACCAAGCCACGCCCACAGAACCGGTAGTGAAAAAAATTGAATCCCACCACTGCTCATCCCTACACATCAGGTAACATCCCTTGCCAAGCACACCCAACTTTCTCTCTTCATTCAATCTGCAGAACTCAGCCTAAACATCTGGTCTAATTTTTGGACTTTGTTGCTTCTTCCCTATCTCCAACATCTTGCTAGAAGAAGAATTTTGGAAAATTCTTTCCATTTGGGATGATCCTAAGCATATGGTCTCTGAAGTTAAGCACGGTCAAGCTTTAAAGGCATTTGGAGGAAAACCACGATCATGGGATCTGTGGATAAGATTGGGAATTTAAAAACGATGTGACAAACCTACATGAAGCAGAAAGAAGAGTTGGGCAGAATTCTTCCCATAGTTTTGTGTCCCATAAATAGGTACCCAGAGGGAGATTCTGCTCATGAAGAAGAGCCAGCAATGCTGTGACTTTGTCCCAGCCTCCAAACCCTGGACTGAATACCAAAGAACGTTACAGACCGTAGAATAAATCATGAAAATTCACACACAGGCTAATTTCAGCTAGGTTGATCATAAATTGTGTTGTCTCCTTGGTAGTGAAGAACTGTCCGTTATTGCCTAGTTCGAATCACTAGCTGGATCAGTTTACCAAAATATAGGAACTTGGAAGGGGAAAAAAGCCCCTTTCTTCTCGCTTTAAGTCATTATGTAAACAACACGTGCCCTGGTGTCATTTCAGCTAGCTTTAGAAAAAAAGAATATGACAGCATCTCTTTCCAGTTCAAGGATTTGTAGAGTTCTCATGTCAGAAAGCAACATTTTCAGCTGGAGTATTTTGTATTACCTGGTGTCATTCATGATGCGTCGGCAGGCTTGGGGTTTGCAAGATAGACTTAGTTTCAGACAAACCCTTGAATGCAACCCCCCACCATGTTCATTTCCTAAGAGGTATTCTTGGGGGGGGGGGAGACGATGCGAAGGTCTCTAGTTTTGTTTTCCAGCAGGACTGCTTCTTATTTAAATAAATGCCCTGCTGGAAAGAATTCTCTTTTAAAAAATTAAAGCTAGGTGGAGCAGGAAATCACAAAGGAGACTCTCATATGTGTCTTTGAGACTTGCAGGGTGCTTATACCTGCCCTGTCTGATGCTCCCTAGTTTGAAAAGAACGAAACTATGGTAGCTTTAAATGGTTTCCTACTGTCATTGATTGATTATGGGCCTTCAAGTCATTTTCAAATCCCAGCCATCACAAAAATTTTGTCCATCTACCTGGCCTTTCAGGTCTTCTAATGGTGTACCCATCACCACTGTAGCTAAGTGCCCCACCTCGTCTGAGGTGAACCAGCTGAACATGTGATGTGATTGAAATCACAGGCTATCATAACTGGCTGGTGATGATGTGCCTCATTGGGCAGGCTCTTACCTCTGTCTCTGAAGCTTCAAGAGAAGCAAGGGAAGGGAAATGACAGCTTGAAAGCTTTGGAGCAACCCCTTGGTAGCATAATCAAAGCCAGGGGGTGAGATTAGCAGGTATTCTGATATTTTCCCCTTCTTTCAACAAAGGAGAAGTCTTGAAAAGTGACAGATAATGTGAACGTTCTTCCTCCTTCTTCTGTGTGTGCTTGTGTGTGTGTGTGTGTGTTTGTAAAGGAGTTACATTGTTTTGGGGTCTGCAACAGTTCAGGATAGTCATTTTTGCTTTCCGTTTTCCATGCTTCAGATCAGCTGAAGTGAACACACCCCTAAACTGTTTTCAAGCTAATTCCGAGGAAGATCCTGATGTTGTAGAAATACACTGACACTCAAAATGTTAGTGTGCTTAGTGGCTGTTGAGACTGCCAGTAAATGAGTGGCAGCATCAATAGGAGCCAAATTGTTGATCCCCAACAAGAGATCTTAGTCCACTTCTGATGCACGTTGTAATCCGATTTTTTGCATTCCTAAATCTAGATAAGGAGATAAATACTTTTATTTCATGGAAGAACAGTGCCGCCATTGCTTTGGGTAAATAATTGGGTAGGAGAACAATTTTCCATGACACATGGCCTCCTCAATTTTTGATTAATTTTGTTTTATTTCACCCGAAATAACACTTGTAAGCTCACGTTCTTACCAGAATTCTCCCAGAATCTTGAGTTGACATGAAATGACTTCTAATAGATTGAGTTGACACCAAATGAAACCTGGAGGCTTGAGTTTACTGGAGAATGACCACTGGAACCTAGAGTTAACATCAGAATGACTCCTAGAAGTTCAACACAAATAACACTTGGAAACTAGTGTTCATGACAGAATCAGTCTGGAAGCTTGACTTGACATAAAATTAGCATTAGGAGTATGGGTTGACCCCCAAATTCTCCCTGGAAGTTTGAGTTGACCCAGAATGATCTCTAAATGTTTGGGTTGGCCCCCAAATGAACCCTGGAGGCTTGATTTGAACCCTGAATGACCCCTGAAGACTTGAGTTGGCTACCAAAAAGCCACAAAATTTGACCCCAAATAACCCTTGGAAGCTGGTGTTCAGGCCAGGATCGCTACAGAAACTTGAGTTGACCTGAAATGACCTCAAGAGGCTTGGGCTGACCTCCCAAATGGACCCTGGAGGCTCGATTTGACCTATGAATGACCCCTGGAGGCATGTGTTGGCCATCAAAAAGCCCTAGAAGTTGACCCCAAATAACCCTTGGAAGCAGGGGTTCAGGCCACAATCACTCCAAAAGCTTGATCTAAAATGACTTCTAGAGCTTTGACCCTTGAATGAACCCTGGATGCTTGATTTGACCCCAGAATAACCCCTGGAGGTTTGAGGTAGCCACCAAAAACTCCTAGAAATTGATCCCAAGTGACCCTTGGAAGCTGGTGTTCAGAACAGGATCACTCCAGAAGCTTGAGTTGACCCGAAATGACCTCTAGAGAATTGCATTGATCCCTGAATGAACTCCAGAGGCTTGATTTGGCCACCAACAAGCCCTAGAAGTGGACCCCAAATAATCCTTGGAAGCTGTTGTTCAGACCAGGGTCATTCCAGAAGGTTGAGTTGACCTGAAATGATCTCTAGATGTTTATTTGAACCCCAAATGATCCCTGGAAGCTTGAATTGACCAGAAATGACCCCTAGAAGTTGACCCCAAGTAACTATTGGAAGCTAGTGCTCATGCTAGAATTGCCCTAGACTCCAAATGAACCCTGAAAGTTGATTTGACCCCAGAATGACCCATTGAAGCTTCAGTTGGCCACAACTGACCCCTAGAAGTTGGCCTCAAATCACCTTTTGGAATCTAGCCTCTGGATGTAGCACCTAGTAATTTCTGTGCAGAGTGTTACGCTTCCTGTCCTCCTCTGGAAGGAATCAAATAACATAAATTATAACATAATGACATAAATTATAAATATAATATAAAAATATATAAATTATATAAAATAACTTATTTTATGTTATATTTATAACATAATTTTTATAACTGTTTATCTAATTGGGTCCTTAGACAGGGGACCTAGTTTCCTGGCCTTTTGTCATTATCCCAGATGCCCACCTGTTCCACAGCCTCATTATTTAGGAGGCTTGCCTACGATCGATTGCACTCCCTCTCCCATTCTTGGACCAATTTCATTTTCATATTGGTTCAATTCTGAATGTCTCCCTCCTGAGAAAACATGGCCACAGATGTTCATCCTAATCGTTTAGGAAACAGGATGTGGAAATGGGGCCACAATAGTACCAGAAAGATGGGGACCTGTATCCAATGATCGAAGATTACTTAAGGGAAGGCAGATATGCCTAACTGGGGGCTCAGCTGGAATTGGCATTTTGAGTTGTGGGAGGTGGATTTTCAGTAGTCCTAAATGCAAACTCTCTCCAGAGAAGGCCAGGTTCATGGTAGCAGATATCCATTTGCTCCTCATAATCAGAATTACAGGGGGGGGGGGATCCGTTTTTTCAAAAATGAGAGATTCACTCATCAGTAAGGGATGTGGGCTATAACAAGAACAAGAGTATTTGGGGTTCCTAGCAGTGCTGGGTTTCAAAATTTTTGTACTGCTGGTTCTGTGGGCATGGCTTGGTGGGCGTGGCTTGGTGGGCATGGCTTGGTGGGCGTGGCTTGGTGGGCGTGGCAGGGGAAGGATACTGCAAAATCTCCATTCCCTCCCCATTCCAGGGGAAGGTTACTGCAAAATCCCCATTTTCTCCTGATCAGCTGGGACTCAGGAGGCAGAGAATAGATGGGGGCAGGGCCAGTCAGAGGTGGTATTTACCGGTTCTCTGAACTACTCAAAATTTCCGCTACTGGTTCTCCAGAACTGGTCAGAACCTGCTGAAACCCACCTCTGGTTCCTAGTTGGAGGTATCCCAACTTATTCCTAAGGGAAGGATGCTGATTTCAAGGGAACTATGGGGGGTGTCCACAGGGCATGATCCAAAAACATCAAGATGATGACCAAGGTAGTGTTTATTATTTATTTATTTATTTATTTTGTCAAGTATGTATTTGGTAATATACATAGATATAACATTATTTACAGTATATACATAAGATGGGTACAAATAAAAGGGAATGTTTGGACAAGGACGGTAGGCACGCTGGTGCGCTTATGCACGCCCCTTACTGACCTCTTAGGAATGGGGTGAGGTCAACAGTAGACAGTCTAAGGGTAAAGTTTTGGGGATTTGGGGAGGAAACCACAGAGTCAGGTAGTGAGTTCCAGGCATTAACCACTCTGTTGCTGAAGTCGTATTTTCTGCAGTCAAGTTTGGAGCAGTTCACTTTGAGTTTGTATCTTCTTGTGTGCTCGTGTATTGTTGTGGTTGAAGCTGAAGTAGTCGTTGACAGGAAGGATGTTGTAGCAGATAATTTTATGAGCTATGCTTAGGTCATGCCGAAGGCGACGTAGTTCTAAACTTTCTAAGCCCAGAATTTCAAGTCTGGTTGCGTAAGGTATTCTGTTGTGAGCAGAGGACTCTTCTCGTAAAGTATCTCTGGACACGCTCTATTGTATTTATGTCCGATATGCAGTGTGGGTTCCAGACAGATGAGCTGTATTCAAGGATTGGTCTGGCGAATGTTTTGTATGCTTTGGTTAGTAGTGTAATATTACCAGACAAGTCTAAGGTCCTTGACAGAGTGAGGGTCGTCTACGAGGTCATATCTGCCCAGCTTGTATTTTGTGTTCGGATTTTTTTTGCCAATGTGTCAGACAGATCATTTGTTGGTTGAGATTTGGACTTGCCAATTGTTTGACCATTCTGACACTAAGTCAAGGTCTTTTTGAAGGGTAGCAGCATTGTCGGTGGTGTAAAAGTTTTACATCATCGGCAAAGAGAACGCAGTTGCTTATAATGTGATCGCAAAGGTCATTTATATAAAGTATAAAGAGTGTTGGTCCTAGTACGCTGCCTTGGGGTACACCGCTGTTAACAGGTACGGGATTAGATAGGGCGCTCCCTATTTGACCACTTGTTGTCTGTTTGACAGGAACGCAGCTATCCAGTTATGTAGGGGTCCAGAGATGCTGTAGGATTTTAGTTTCAGAAGTAGTTTGTCATGTACCACTGAGTCAAAGGCTTTACAGAAGTCTATGTAAATTGCGTCTATTGTTTTGCCCTGGTCAAGTTTTGAGGTCCATATGTTTTTGCAGTGTAGTAGTTGCAGATTGCAGGATAATTTTTTCCTGAAACCAAATTGCTTTTTCCTGAAACCAAATTGTGTGATCAAAACCCCATCTGTTTTTGTGGGGGTTGCACACATTGTGGCATCATCTTGACTGTTTGGACCACATCCTGCAGACATGAGGAGATTCTTACCAGATGAGAGTAGAACCGTCTGCAGAAGGTTCACTATAGAAACATCTATCCCAATGTTATCATGCCTACCATTAGCCTTGTTCACAGCGGACCAGAACTGGAGCTTGTCCTCATCAGTCAATGCTCAGGTCAAATTTCTCCTCAGCTTCTGCCCACAGCTCTTTCTCTGAATAGGTGGTAAAGGTTCTGCTGGTTTGGCTACTATCATCCTGTCCTTCTTAGCTGTTCTGCCTCTTACCCAAGCCCTGGGGCAAAGGGCCTCTGTGTAACATGGGTGTGACATGTGACAGCATCTTTCTCTCAAGCTCATTGCCATGAAGCTCGTGATGGGGTGGAGCAGCTGAAGAAGCCACCCGTGGAAAGATGCTCCTGCTTTCTTCACATCTTTTCAGTCCTGACCCTCTGGTTGCCATGGTGACTAAACACACCGCTCTCCTTGCCAAAAACATAAACAAAAAAGGGAAGAAAGAGGCTGAACATAAAATAATTGGACATAAAATAATTCCCTTTAGTTTAATTTGTAATGAAAAGAACAACATGTCTGAATAGAAGTGGTTAGTTAGTACAACAACACAACTTGTTTCCCTTCAAGTCTAGCACTTACTATGAAGATTTCTTATTTTTAGCCTGGGTATATTTTCACCCGGCTGAAATAAATGTCATTCTTTTAACATCTTTAATTATTGTGCCCTCCCGACATATAAAATAGGGACCGTATAATAGATAGCTTTGAAGTCCATGTGCAGAAAGCTTAATTTATATCACCAAAGGAGCATGCTTGAATGCTCGTGAGTTCTCCTGTAAAAGTTAAATGTCCAAGGTGCGTTTTTAAAAGTGAATGTTATCTATTTACACCACCTACTTGTTTTTAGAGGGAACCTAAAGAGTATTGTTGCTTAGGAGGTTCGAATAATAGAGTTCGTTTTTGCAAAAAGGAGCAAAATGCGTTTGATGTTTTGCCCAAAACTCCTTCTTGGAGGCAGGATTATAAATGTTGCATAAAGTGTCAATATCTTTCTTATTGGCATTTCCTAATGAGTTCAGCAAAGCGTGCACCATTGCAAAGCCAGTCAATTTGTGTTATCAGGTTGAATTTTCTGCCTCGGAAAATTCACTGCCCTTTGCACTGCTGGCTTAATGTGTCTGCCCTGTTAGGGGGGGCTCAGAAGTAAGATCCACAGTTGTCTGTTGAAATGCCAAAGACCTCACGAGTCCAGGCCTCTTTCTTTCATACAGAGTTGGAAAGGATCTTGGAGGTCATCTAGTCCTACCCCCTGCTCTCACAGGAGACCTATACTGTTTCTGATAAATGGCTATCCAGTCTCTTCTTAAAAGCCTCCAGTGATAGGGCACCCACAACTTCTGAAGGCAATTTGTTAATAACTGGTTAATTGTACTCACTGTCTCATACAATCTTCCAGCTGGGTCTCATAAGCTTTCTTCCCATTGCCTTCAGCTTGGGGAAAGATTTTCAAGTCAGACTTGCCTATCTCAAAATGGTGACACAAGACATAATGGATGAGTCTCCCACCATCCTTTTATCCAGGACAGAGCTATTTCCTGAACCCTTTCTGTTGTTGGTTGGTGATGATGAAGGTTTTGGATCTTGCATCAAGCAGATGTTTCATCCCAGGATGGGCCATCCAGTTCAAACTTGCCCATTCCGGATACCTACCAAATATTTTGGACTTTTGCTTCCACAGCCCCATGCATGCCCCTGGCCTTGCTGAAGTGGGGTGCAAGACTGCGTCTCTCGGGCTTTTCTGACGAAGAGTGACTCTTCCAAGACAGAGGACATGCTCCTGTCCAACGTCTTCATCTTTCCCAGTAAGACCCCCTTTCATCCTGGAGAGATGAACTGCAGCAGCTCTTGGATGACTAGCAACAGGGATCTTTCTTTCCTTGCGTCATGGAGCCGGTTCGGTCGGTGCCGATCCGTGGACGTCGCCATCTTTTTTTTTTTTTTTGGATTTTTTTTTTAGCACTGCGCATGTGTGTGCGCACGAAGCATGCGCGCGCCCATGAGGCGCAGCCACACGGCGTGGGAGGAAGCGAACCGGCAGCGAGGTAAGTCAGAATCCACTCCTGCAGCACTTATACAGATACAGATTAACAGAGTTGGAAGGGACCTTATAGGTCATCTAGTCCAACCCCCCGCTCAAGCAGGAGACTTGTGTGGTAGCTCAGAAACCCTCCCTAGTTTTGTTTTTTTTTTGAGATCTTAGTTGTGCAGGAGATTAAAAACAAAAATGTTCTCTTTTGTCTTCAGGATAGACTTTTAAAAAAAAAAAAAACCTTGCACACAGCAAAAGTGTGTCTACATGATAAAGGAAATTGCAAGGCCTTTCCTCCCACCTCATGATGGATGATTCAGATGCTTGTCATCAATCCTTGTTTATCCAGAGAGCAAATCCCAAGAAGTCCTCGCTCTTATTTCAGACGATTGGATGCTTGCAGTGAACTCTCTTCCTTTGCTGCCTCTGTGCAACCAAGATAAAAGCCAGAGTATTGCTTACACAGACAGATTAAAAAAGAAAAAGAGTTATAAAGGAACTGCTTGGCCTTCACTTAAACAAACAAACGGGTGAACTTTATTATTATTATCATCATCATTATTATCATCATTATTATCATTATTATTATTATTATTATTATTATTATTATTATTATTATTATTATTATTATTATTATTATTATTATTATTATTATTATTATTATTATTTCCTAAGCTTTGACAGATTATTTAAACAAAAATCACCCAAGGATAACAATAGAAAAATAAGGTAGACGATAACTGCCAATAAAACATAAGTAACAACATAACTGAAAAAAATATACAAAATAAATTTTCTGGAATGACCTCATAACTGAACCATATTTGTGGTTTCAGTTCAAATTTTATGTTTAAAGTATGCACTTTGAAGCGTGAAGAGCATTTTCACCTCTGGATCTGGGCAACCCCACCACTATCCCCTCCATCTGTATTTCTAGCTCAGTTGAAACGTATTTAAAATGGTTTTAAAGTCTGCCTCTTCATTTAAAAGGCTTGTGGCCCTGTGAGCATTTTTACATCACCCTGGTAGAGCTGCAGCATCATATCAAAATGAGATCATTTCATAAGTGTTTGAAATGATGCGGTGGGATGATGTGTTGGGAGCTTTGCAGCGCCTCCTTGTGGCAACGGCTCTGGTTTTTGTTGTTGTTGTGCTACGTCATCAGACATGAATGAACAATAAATCTGAACAAGGTCTAACATCATAGGATGATCCAAGCCAATGGATTCCTTTCTTGCACTCTTATTGTCACCTGGAAGGAATCCTGCTTGGCTCCTGCTGATCTCAGTGCTTCAAGGTCATCAGCAATCATCATCATCATCCTCTTTTAATGACCCCATAATCCCTTGCAGGGTGGAGTCTGGGCAACTGAACTGGAGCGGAGTGTTTACTGGCCGGATGCCCTTCCCGTCGCCAATGCGGGGTTATATTCAGCAAATATATTCTCAATGTGCGCAGAGACAGAAATATCTGCCTCTACCTAGGATCGAACTCACAGTCTCCTGATTGTGAGGCGAGAGCTCCACCTGTAGGCCACCGCACCACTCTCAAGGTCAGCAGCAATGATGGCAATCAATTGTAAACACTTTTATTCCATGGGTTTCTTCCTCCATCTGGCCACTGAAAAGCACCCAGCACATTCTAATGCTCTGATGCAGATTCGTCTCTCTGAGAAACTGGCAGGAAATGTCTGGTTTCAAAGAAGACATCTAAACAGACACCAGATGGTGGATCATGTCTACTGGGTCCAAGGCTGTCCAGATTGTGTCCTGCAATGTCCCTCTGGAGCAGCCCACTCACTAAAGGAAATGTTTGATTTGGGCTGAGATAGCATTGGCAGACACCTCGCACTCTGCCAAATAAAAGAGAGCTTGTTTTCTTTTGGTGGAAAAATAAAGGAATACCAGTTCTTTTTCCTAAAAAGACAGATTGGGATGGAGCTGCCAGCCATTCATCCAGCTTGAAAGCCAGAGCCAAATTCTGCCACGCAAACCGTTCCTCGGTCCTCGTGAAATCTATGGAGATTGTGTCAGACGGAGAAGGGGGGGACTTTGAAAGAGACCGACTCGTCCCATCTTTGAAGATTTTCCAAGGAAAGAGAACGCTGAAGCCTGAATCTTCTAGAACAGGGGTCTCCAACCTTGGCAACTTTAAGACTTGTGGACTTCAACTCCCAGAGCTCTGGGAGTTGAAGTCCACAAGTCTTAAAGTTGCCAAGGTTGGAGACCGCTGTTCTAGAACACTTTATGGGGTTTCATAGCAGTGATAAAGATTTTTTTTTCATCAACAGGACATCATCATCCTTACATAGGATAATGTGCACTGAAATATATATGGAGTTTAAAAAATAAGTCTCAACACAATTCTAAGAGCGCCCCTTAGTTCTTTCGAGGCTGAAAACTGTCCATTTATTCCTATACTTTATTACCTATCTTTGACCCTTTGTCAGTCCAGGAGACCACTAA
This sequence comes from Thermophis baileyi, assembly GCA_003457575.1. Taxonomy (NCBI): domain Eukaryota; kingdom Metazoa; phylum Chordata; class Lepidosauria; order Squamata; family Dipsadidae; genus Thermophis; species Thermophis baileyi. Next base: position 317,576 of record QLTV01000970.1, read on the forward strand.
CGGTTTGGTTTCCTTGCGGTCTTTTGGTGAGGATTTGTAAGATCAAGTCAGGGGTGGGTTCTAACTTACCTCGCCACCGGTTCGCTTCCTCCCATGCCGCGTGGCTGCGCATGCATTGCGGGGTGCGGGGCCGCTTTGCGCAGGTGTGCACGCGCATGCGCAGTGCCAAAAACTCAGCTTCTGCGCATGCGCAGAAGCAAAAACCAGCAAAAAATAGCCAAAAAAAAAGCCAAAAACAAGATGGCGGCGCATGCGCAGTGCCGAAAACCCGGCTTTTGCGCATGCGCAGAAGCAAAAACCAGCAAAAAATAGCAAAAAAAAAGAAGCTGAAAACAAGATGGCGGTGCATGCGCAGTGCCAAAACCCCGGCTTCTGCGCATGCGCAGAAGCAAAAACCAGCAAAAAATAGCAAAAAAAAAAAAAAAAAAAAAAAAAAAAGGCGGGGGAGGAAGAAAGAGAAAAAAACAAGAGGGCCCTAACTTACCTCGCTGCCGGTTCATTTCCTCCTGCGCCGCATGCGCAGTGCAAAATTTTTTTTTAAATCTCTCCCCAAAAATAGCCAAAAATAAGATGGTGACGCATGCGCAGTGCTGGAAACTCGGCTTCTGCGCATGCGCAGAAGAAAAAAAATAAAAAAGCAAAAACCAACAACCCCCCCCCCAAATTTTTTTTCAAAAAATAATAACCCCCCCCCAAAAAAAGATGGCGTCCATGGACCGGCACCGACAGAACCGGCTCCATGACGTCACCACCGGTTTACTACCAGTTCTATAGAACCGGTCCGAACCGGGAGGAACCCACCTCTGGCATGAGTATTAGAGATTAAAAGATCAAAGACCCTCCATGTTTTCTTCTGCCCTGATCTAACCTAACGCTCTTCCAGTTTATAGATTCTAATTCAGCTGATCCTGCCTAGCTATGCCTCTGAACTGTCAGACTCCTTATTACCAGATGCTGCTCATAGGAAGAACATCTGCTTTCCATAAAGCACCAGACGCATTCCTGAGCATCTCCAGTCCCAAAGATTAAGGATCGACAAATTGTATCTCTAAGAACCTGGAGGCTGCTACCAAGAGGGGCATAGAATTTGGGTTCGTACATCAAACTTTGGGCTTGAGCTAGTAACTCAATGTAGAAGTGCAAGAAGTAGACCTTGCAAAACACAGGTCGTAGTTCTCTGTAAGCCAGCCAATTAGTTTCTTCAATAAACTGCAGTTCGCAAAACCATGCTGCAAATTTCCAGATAGCCATCGGAGGGCAACAAAGAGAGCTTTCAGTATCTTTTTTGTTGCCATCGAATTGCCTTCCCCCCCCCAACTCCAGATCTTGCACCATCCTTCTCTTCTCTTCTCTTCTCTTCTCTTCTCTTCTCTTCTCTTCTCTTCTCTGTTTGCAACTCATTTATGCAAGGAGTTCAGAAGCTTAAAGTTGCACCACAGAAAAGGCACAAAACAAGTGCACTTAATCAGTGTTCCCTTCCCTTCCCTTCCCTTCCTTCTCTTCTCCTCTCCTTTTAATGAATGCCAAAGATATCAAACGTTTTCAGACAACAGCCTTGTGAAAATCCAAGGCAGAACTCACAGAACCGCTTTCCAGGCCAATATGTACAAAATTTCATTTCAACTAGGCTTCCAGAAGTAAAATTCCTAATGAATCTGTGGCCTTTCTTATTCTATTGATTTAAGTCCTGCTTGGTCTTACAGTGAATAATATTTGATGGTATTCTGAGGCAATAAAACTGTAACAGCTTGGAAAAATTTAATAGGAAAGCAGCTGCATTCTTCTACAGCGAACTCAATAAACCTGTGCAAAAATATTATTGCAAACTTTGGCTTTCCGGTTGATTATGAGTGGGCCTCAGTGTGCTTTGTAATATGGCACGGAGAGTGCCCTCGGTATTTATTGGTGCTTAATGGTAAGAAATCACTCTCCAGCTTTTAGAATGTCCTAACCATCAAGCTGGAAGATAACTGACTGGGTGGTGGCTCAGTGAAGTTTCAATTAGAACAGAGAATAAGAGATCAGCCAACTGGAAATTTAACTGGAGGCCATTACAAATAAGAGATGCCTTCGCAGATGGTCTGCAGAGCCTTTTAAACACTCTGCAGGGCTCATTACTGAATATATTTGATCCCTCCTTCCTTATCATGCAATTTGGAGGACGTTTTCATCCGCCTTGACAAAAAAACGTGGGCTCCTCCATCTGTTTATTTCTTTTGCAACAGGGGATTGCAAAATATTTTGTGGAATCTGATGCAGGATTTGCAACGTTTCTGCTTGCTTCCAAAATCAAAATGGCTCTGTGATGATGGATGGATGGATGGATGGATGGATGGATGGATGGATGGATGGATGGATGGATGGATAATGGATGGATGGATAGATGGATGGATGGATAATGGACGGACAGACAGATATGAGAGAGAACTCGTATTTGTCATTTCAGGATGAGAATCTCTTGGAAAAGGCACTTTTAGCTGCCTTCAGAAGCACAGAGAGTTCCTTCGGTAGAGATAGATTGGATTGAAATATCCTGACTGCCAACCTCCTTCATGCTGCTTCTTGTAATCATGAAAGAACGAGTGAGGAAGTCAGCAATTGTAAATGCAATCCCTGCAGTTGAACAGCTTGAATCAAAAGTTCCATGATTTTGTGGGGACAAACAATTGCTTGGGACAATATTATTAGGAGCACATCTGGCATTTATGCAGTTTCTCTTATTGGTGGTTCTCCCCTTTTCAGAAACAATGGCAAGAATTTTTTGATTATGTGGGAAGCAACCAATGGCCAAAGCTCTAACCAATTTTCAAATAGCAATTTAACCAGAGTAAGGGAGGGGGGGATTAATTGATTTCACAAATGTTAATTGTTAATTTATCCAATGTTGTGAGAGCTATAAAAAGACAGGGTTATGCATTTAAGTGCTGGTTCTCTGTCAAAGAATATGCAATATAGACTTCTAATCTTCCTCGAGATTAAATATATTGAAACAGATCCTCCAATGAAAGACAATTAAGGAAGCCCCTGAAAAAGACATTTCAAGGCAAAACTGAATATTTGGAAATCCTTCTCATTTCATAGAGTTTAGCAGATGCTTAACCTTGCTTACTGAGGTTCACAGGGCTTAAGGAAAACATAAGAGTTCCACCCTCTATTGATTTGATTAAGACCAACATCATCCTAGCAAGCTATGCAGTGTGAAGCTAAATAAAAGTACAGCTTTAATATTATGTTGCAGTTCTTCTTTTCCTTTCTCTGAGAAAATGTGTAATTGACTCTCTGAGATTCGCAGATGACTGCGGGGAAAAAGATACCAGAGTTTTATTTATATCTCGACATCATGGGAAACTTATTTCCTGCACCACTGAATATGTGGCAAGGTGCTCTTTGCTGTTACACGTGAGGAATTGCAAAATTCCACTTGGAACTTTTCTGAAGGGAAGGTCACTTAATTTAATACACATGTTTTAAATCTCTTTCAACAAACACAGGTCAATGACACTGAAAGTCAGAATTCTTCTCTGGTCTCTTGAAATTAATAAGATTGTGAAGACGAGGAGAGAGGGAGAGAGAGAGGTGAAAAACGCATGTTGGTTACTCAACGTCAGAAACATAATTTTAGATCATCACCTTTAACAATTGATCTACATTTCAGTTGGTTTAGGTGTTTACCTGAAGCTTCTTTATGGAATCCTCCAAATATATCTCACAAGGTCATCACACCAGAGGTGGGTTGCTGCCGGTTTGGACCGGTTCTTTAGAACCAGTAGTGGAAATTTACCACCGCTCGCCGAACTGGCAGCGATGACCGACGGCCCACGCTCCCGAACCGGTCCTCCGGTCGCTGCGGCTTGGAAAAATATCCTCTGTGCATGCGCAAAAGCTTCTGCGCATGCACAGAGGGTCATTTCCGGGTGTTTTGGCGATGTGACGCACACTTCCGTCACAATCAGAACCGGTAGGGAAGGTAAGTAGAACCCACCCCTGCATCACACAGTATGATTTTGGAATTGTAGACATGGAGGTCTGTGTAAATTTGACTGACAGGCTCATAGCTTGCACTCAGATTAGCATCAAGTTGAACAAGCCACAATGACAGAATGCCACCCCATAGATTATATTTTGCAAACCACAGTGGCTGGGGCCATACTAAGTCAAAACCAAGCCAACCACATTTCATTATAGCTTAACAACTGAATATGTAAATCAGGCCACTGATGTGAGTTTCTTACTTAGTATTGGGCATAAGAGTGCATTTTTTTAACAGTTGGAACAGGAAAAAAGAAATGAGAAGAGTTGCTATTTGTGAAACAGAGGTAAAGAGAGCTTCAGCACTTGAACTTCTCCTTTGTATGGATCTAGTGGTCCTAAGATCTAATAGACAATGTTTCCCAAAAGAGAAACTTGGAAGGATGAGGCTTGTTTCTCATTTTTGGAATTGTATGTCACCCAAGGTCTAATATTTTTGAGCTGAAGATGTATGAACTCATCGCTATATTTTCTACAGCTAATTTCATTATCCTTTGACTAAAGAGAAACGCAATGCATGCTATCAGTGGAGGGTTCTTCTCAATCAAGCTACCTAAAATCTAAAGAGAAAGGACCATGGTTAAATGCCAAAGTACAGACTCATCAGGCAAGCCTCAAGTTCAGTCCTTGAAATCTCTGGATATGGCCAGGAAAAACCCTAGTGGCTCATCAGTATAGAGCAGAGGTCTTCAAACTTGGCAACTTTAAGACTTATGGACTTCAACTCCCAGAATTCTCCAGCCAGCTATGCTGGCTGGAGAATTCTGGGAGTTGAAGTCCACAAGTCTTAAAGTTGCCAAGCTTGGGAACCCCTGGTATAGAGGCAATGTTCAAGATACAGGTAGCCGTCAACTTACAACAGTTCCTTTAGTGACTGTTAAAAGTCACAACATCACTGAAAAAAGTGTCTTATGACTATTTTTCACACTTATGACCATTACAGCATCCCAATGATCACATGATCAAAATTCAGACAGTTGGTAACTTAACTCATATTTATTATGATGGTTGAAGTGTCCCGGGATCAGTTTTTGTGACCTTCAGACAAGCAAAGTCAATAGGTAAATCAGATTCACTTAACAACTCTGTTACTAACTTAACAACTGCAATGATTCACTTAACAACTGTGGCAAGAAAGGTCGTAAAATGGGTCAAAACTCACTTAACAAATGTCTCACTTAGCAACATAAATTTTGGACTCAATTATGATCGTAAGTCAAGGACCTGTGACATCATTCTAAGCTTCTGTTTGACAAAGCAAAGCATCGATTGAACAAAGATACATGCAGAGGCATCCAAGGTTGGTTAAGGCTGGCAGTGTGAGAAAGGATATGGCTCATATTTAGACTTTTGCTAATAGGTGGGATGTCCTTCCCCAAGAATGCTGGGATGGCATCTCAGAATCCCCAGCTATGAAAGACTGGGCATGATTTTGAAACACTTTCACAGGGTGAAAAGGAAAGAAATAGCACAGATGCCATGAGACCATTGTTAGGATAGAACCAGAGGTGGTATTCAGCCGGTTCAGACCGGTTCAGGCGAACCGGTAGTGGCGACCGACGGGTGGGCCTGGCCACCTGCCCTGGCGCTATGCTGTCCTATTTCTGCATGTTTTGAAGCCACGCACATGCGTGCAAGTTGCGCGCGCGAGCAAAGCGCATGCATGGATGGTCGCGCGCATGCACAGAGGCGGTGCACTCACATTTGCGAACCGGTAGGAAAGGTAAAAGTGAATACCACCTCTGGGTAGAACTCGCTCTTCCAGTGTCACAAAAATCTTCATGACTTGTCTGCTTCTTTCCGATTTTGTTGGGAAGCAGAAGTTTTTAATTCTGTAAGCAACCTTGAGTCTAGAAAAGACGCTCTGGAGCCATTTTAAATAAATGAAATTTGGCACCTAAAAAGTCTTGGTACAGATCTGTGCTACTATTTTGAGAGAGCTGGCAAGACTTCACATCTCCCCACAGTTCAGTGGCTCATGTAGAACGAATTGGATACACCAAGACTCAGCGCTTTCGGTAATTGTGTGTAGTCATGGGAACTGTGGAAAAAAAGCAGCCGAGCCCTGAGATTTCAGACCATTTTTAGTTCTCTGCCTTTTGCTTTGGGAAATCAACTGAGACATTACAGACCTGCAGACTTTAGGTTTGCCTGATAAATGACATGATTCGTACAAATGTGTTTCCTCAGTTCTCTTTGCAATCTGTGCAGTCTATCTGAGGTCACTGCAGGTGCCTTCTCCTACGTTTGTGTCTCAGGTTCACAGCATGTTATCTGAACATTATAAATCACAATTACAATTTGCACAGCCCACCCACAGCCACACTAAGTGTGACTCCTGCCATCACCGTGTCAAAGACCTAACTGGGTTCAGCCTAAAAAGAAATAGGACACAATTCCAGAGGACACAAATAAAACCAAACAACACTTAAAGTTCTGCAAATATAACTCACACATCAGGTGTGTGTGGGTGTGTGGGTGTGTTGTCTTGAAGTCAATAAAATAGATAAACTAACTAAGAAGAACCTTATTAAGTCATTCCAACGATATGCATACGTGGGAATGTCAAAGATGAATCCAGGTACCGTAGGAGAATGATGCCATCTGGTCATGGGACATTCCATGAGCAAGTTGGAATGGCCATTACAGGAGATGTTGGGATGTTCCTACTTCTGCCAACCAGTTGCATGATGAGAAGAACAAGATGAAAAAGGGGGGGGAAAGCCTTGGAGCCATAAGAACCCCCTCTCCACAACAGATGAAGTCAAGAAAAGTCAGAAAAGTCAGGGGTTGTTGTGCAAACTTCACCAAACAGACACAGACAGTGAAGAAGAACAAATTTAGTGCTCTTTAATGGCGCAGGTGAGATAGTAGTAGTATCCGAGAGGCAACGGTGATCACTGGCTTCATTGTTCTGCTTGATCTCCTCACCAGCCATAGAATCTGTCAGCAAGAATTATTCTGCCATGATTCTGCCTTTGCTGCAGAGACTGAAACAAGCCTCTGCTTGGGAAGTCAGCTAGTGCAGACATGGTCTCAAATTGTTCCCCAGGACAGAGGTAATTAGAAGGGCCTGCCCCGACCCGACAGTCGGAGGGTATCTCAGATAGAATACAACAGAGTACAATTCAGCGGAGGCCAAGACCAGGCTGGTGGGAAGTTATGGGTGTAGCAAGCGAGGGAAGGCTGAATTGAAGGAGTGGTGCAGTGAGCTAGAAGGAAGACGGTCCTGTTGAGAGCCGTGTTTTACTTTGACGTGCATTGTACTAAGCAGAGTCCCAGCAGACAACAATAAAATATTATATAGAGGACAATCAATTTAATAATCATTATTTGACCCCAGTACTACCATCACTGAACTCCACTGAACCCTCAGACAATTCATACTTCACACTTAAGCTGTAAAACGTGCCCTTGTTCGACTAATACAGCTGTCCCTCCAGAAAAACCAAATACAAGCCATTGTATTAAAAGACACTGAATGTTTTTTTCCCCCCTTCCATCCAACTGGCAGATGGGGACCAAATGTCCTTAAAACAGAAAACAAACATACGCAATCTTTATTCGTGACCAGGCTAATTAAACATTTATTTTACTAATTAAAATGCTCCAAGGCCGACCAAGTCCTTTGTGCCAGAGGCAAAAAAATAATATATGAAAATGGCAACTAATTAATGGCGGGGAAAAACTATTACAAAAGAAAAAGAAAGAACAAAGGGAAGATCATTTTTCCCCTCTGTATCCAGACCCAAAAGGGATTGTTGCAGACAGACCCCTCCCTTGCCTGACCAATGCCCCTATTTTCTTGCACTCCAAATTAATCGACGTGATAAAATATGCAGCACTGTTTAGCATACCGTTTCCAGTGGTAAGCAAATAAATTGGGAGCATTTGCCAGGATAATCCTTTAACTTCGTTCAAGGTCACCAAAAAAGCTGACACTGAGGTCTCCTTTAATTATGAAGTAGTTCCATGTAACCTTATTCAAAAATATTTCCATGACCTTTCCTTGGTGCAAAGCATCATTTTATTTAGAATAATCTCTGTTCGGCACGTGCATATTGAAACTGCAGCAAGTTAATTATTTTCATGGTGGGTGGCGCTTCTTCTAAGGACCCCACGTTTCAACCCTGAGCTACAAATATTCTCCTCTATTGGTCTTCTTCTACCCTTAAAGCAGGGGTCAGCAACCCACGGCTCTGGAGCCGCATGTGGCTCTTTCATTCCTTTGCTGCGGCTCCCTGTCGCTCAAAATATGCGTCACAGCTGCCAATGTGTGACACCCATTGGCATGCGATTTATTGTGCTTTTTGACCCCTGGTAGGCCAACCATGGACAAATCCAAGAAAAGAAAAGTTTCAGAAGAAAAACAGAACTACATATGCTAGTTTTGTGGCCGCTCAGGAAATATTCAGGCATGGGAAGGGTTTTGTGGCTCCCAGTGTTTTCTTTTTTGTGGAAAATGGGTCCAAATGGCTCTTTGAGTGTTTAAGGTTGCTGACCCCTGCCTTAAAGCAAAACAGGACATTCAGTTGAAGGCAATTCCTTCTGGTCATCTCCCATGTCTTCACTGGGATTTTCACTCCTAAAACCTGTCAGCCTTTACACTACTTTAATTTTGCAATAGTGGTGAATATCTGTAGCTCGGGTGTAGGATGAGGGTGAAAGTTCGTTCTCTAAGCTTGTGGGTTGTTTTCCAAACGTTTCATTACCAGGCTAGGTAACATTTTCAGCGGAATTTAGGCAGGGGTGAAATGCTCCCGGTTTGGGCGTGCCTGCCGGTCGTCGGAGACTCAGTAGCGATGGCAGCGCTAGGCTTTGCCCACCCGCCCAGACGCCACCATTTGGGTTCTTTTACCTTCTGCTCATGCACAGAACACTTTGCACATGCACAGAGGGTAAAAGAACCCAAATGGCGGCATCTGGGCAGGTGGGTGAAGCCTAGCGCTGCCGTCGCTACTGGCTCTCCAACGACCGGCAGGCACGCCCAAACCGGGAGCATTTCACCCCTGAATTTAGGGGATGTCAATGTCAGTGTTCTTCTCCTTTATAAGGGCTTCAGGTGTGGGTGTCTCAAGTGAGGGTCTTGTGACGGGTCAGCTGTGTGTCATCAGTGAGTCTTGTGATGGGTCTTGTGATAAGGAAATTACATCAGGTCGGGGTCATTGGGAGATGAAGTGCAGGTTGGGGGGACTTGCGTAGGTTGGTTGAGGGTCAGTGCTGTCTCTGGTTGGCTGTGCAGTTGACTTGGATTTTGAGGGGTTCGTAGGCTGGTTGTAGGTCGATGTGTCTGTTGATGGAATTGCTTGTGGGGTGCCAGGCTTCGATGAACTCACGAGCAGGGCGGGTGATAACGTGGCTGATGATTTTTGTGTTGCTCCAATCGAACTGGTGCTGTTTGGTGTTGGTGTGTGTAGAGCTTAAGGATTTGGGATCGTGGTGTTTGATTGCCAGCCGGTGTTCATGGATCCTGGTTTTTTAATTGACGTGATGTTTGTCCCACATAGATTTGGTTGCAATGGTTACAGTTGATTTTGTAGATTACATTGTTTCTTTCATCCTTCTGTATTTTGCCTTTGGTTTTGGATAATTCCTGGTGTAGTGTGGCTGTGGGTTTGTGAGCTGTTGTTATTCCTAGGGGTTGGAGGATACTTTAATATTTGTTGATGTTGTCTTTTTGCAGTTGACTTTGTGTTCCATTGTGATAGTGAATCAATACACTGAAATTATTTTTATAGCTAAAACAGGACTGTATGGATACTTGGATGTTGTAAACCACACACAGAGAGAGAGACAACTAGCAAGTTGTTTATATCACATTCTCCTAAGGTGAATCTTAAAATGTCTTTGCAGCATGGCAGTCGAAGATAGTCTTCCTGGGAAGCAGCAAACTGGGTAGCCCATTTCTACCAACTGGGATGAAAGGAAACCAAGACTTCATGGAATGGTGGATTACATTCAGGAAAAACAACAGTTGCTGAGTCTTCTTTGATTTAGGCTCCCGGCTTGCTGATTTTATGGACACATCCATGCAGTTTTCCTGGGAATGGTTGGGATTGCCAGACTTTCTTGCAGGATATTGTTTTAGTGCTCAATCTAGTCTTAAGGTTGGTCTTCCACTCAAGTATTATCCAGCCAACTCCACAAAGCTTCCAGCTCTAGATGAGGTCAGCACAACCCTGTTCTGACCCAGCCTTCGCAAGCAATGAGAAACCGCTTACTCATGAGTAACACAAACCCCTTTTTTATTTAAGTCAGGGCAGGAACAGTCTTTGTTCACGTTGGATCAACAAAACCAAAAGTAATTGGTCACAAATGAAAGTCTTTTCCCCTTCTAAAAACAGGGCAAGAAGAGTCTCTGTTCACATGAGGACTCAAGATAAGAAGTCCTTTCATTAATTAGCCAAGCAGAAACAGTCCCTGTTCACATCGGCTGAGGCAAATTGACTCCCTATTATTTCCCAGCAGGGAGATTCCATTGGCACCTCAAATACAGAGCAATTAGTCCTGACAAACCTGGTTCTGGCAAAGGAATCCGACTTGATGGATGTACACTGGAAAACAAACGGTTGCCTGCGACAACCGGTCACTCCCAAACCCCTACTATTTATTTCCCAGCCAGGGAAGGGCTGGCTAGCATCTACGTCTTCTTTTCCCTGAGAGCCGGCTTATTGTTTTCCGTTGCTCTCCTTTCCTCTCCTCTCCTCTCCTCTCTATGCATACGCGCATCTGGGATGGGCCCCATCTGTTCCTCCCCCTCACTCAGCTCAGGCACCGAAGACAGCTGCCTCTCCACCTGGGGGTGAACAGAAGGCCCCAGCTCTGCATATTCCTCTGATTCTGCTTCCCCATCAGAGCCTTCCAAAGGCTCCGAAGCCAGCCCAGGCTCCCCCTCAACCTCCTCCTCGTCTGACTCTACTGCTAGCTCTGCTGGCAGCCGATGGGCCACAACAAACCCACAGAGCCTTAGACGAACGACAGAGGAGGAGGAAAAGGAGCACAGAGTGAAAAATACAGAAAATCACAGTTGCAAGGAGCAGTTTGTAGAGGTTTCCTGCGAATGACCTCCACTGAGGATGGCAGACAGCCTGAATCCAGGAGAAATGAATTCTTATCTCTATAGTCACTTGTAAATTTTTTAGGGCCATTAGCCCTTATCTTTCTAACCACTCGCACTTCGTTGCTCTCTGTCCCACGTTTCAGCTGGAAATTAACAGGCACATAAAGAGCCTGGTGATTGGATCCTTGATAATCTAGGAACCACAGGAAAAGCTCATGCATCTTATACTGTGCTTGCCATTATTGTCATTAAGAATTGGGTTGAGCATCATAGGTCCAGCAACATCTGTTGCTTGCAACTCCTGGCAACTGAAGAGCCATGCATGACCGTTCCTTTATTGCTCAAGGAAATTGCCAGGGACATCTTCAGGATGGAATAGAACAATGTCAAGATGGCAACCATGAAGGTGCAATCAAAGTTCTGCCTATTGTTTTGCATGTTTTCTGGGTAAAGCCTCGATTGCACCGAAATGGAAGTCATCTTAACATTTTTGAGCATGCCCTGCGGGCATACTGGTTTGCACCAGAATCCTACAAATTTGCTCCCATCTCTTGGAGGCACGGTGAGTTCTCGCCTTACTCTCCAGCTAAAACATGGTTGTTTTGTGTTTCACTGTGCCACATGTCTTTCATGATGTAGAAATTCACATCAAAGGAAAAGGTAACAAGAAAGGAGTGAGGCAGGGAACCCACCTAACATCAAACACTGCCCGTGCTGACAGAGAGAAAAGGAGAAGCGGGGAAGGAAGGAAGTTTGTGAACATGACAGAACAGAAATTCAGTTACTTTTATGGCCTTCACATCAGCTTTGCACAAATGAAATAAGACAGTGTAGCCCTGCAGGCGTTCAGCCCTTTCAGACTTGTGACTCAGCATTTAATCCTAATCTGCAGCACGGACCTCATGTTTAATTGATACCAATATGTGTCTTTTCCCCTCTCCCTTCTGATGCTTCTCCCGAAAAAACTCCAAATCAAACAAGGCTGATGGCGAGGGAGGGAGGGAGGGAGGGAGGGAGGGAGGGAAGGAGGGAAGGAAGGAA